>VWZU01031158.1:564547-649921 GCA_013397095.1 Sterrhoptilus dennistouni
TTTTTGTCTCCCCCCCCCCCCCCCCCCCGAGTCTGCATTTTTGAGCTTTCTGTAAATACAAATGCCTCAACTTTTCACTCTTTTGTTGTGTAAAGTTACAAATTCAGGCATGGAGAAAAAAAAGGAACAGTATTCAGTAACGTGTTACACATTTATTGGCTGAACATTCATTATAATAGGGATTACATAACTCACACTCTACATACAACAAGAAGTAATAGATGCTAAAATCCAATCAAAGGACATATTATTTGATTAATTCTATTAACACTAAGTTTAGTTCCTCCCTCAATTACAAACACACAAATCTTAATGTGGCAATAAGAGGCAACGATAGGACAAATTCATCACATTTTGTCATTACCCTCAGTTGCACACCTCTCTAATTTTTAAAAAGGCTATCCTGTATTCTAATATTTCTGGGAAGAAATCCATGTGCATCATTCCATCAATCCTGCATGCATATTAAAATCAACTTCTAGATTTCCTCAACATTTGCAAGGAAGATCCTTTGTCATGGCAAGTGCCTTCTTTTAAAAACAAAAATGTGCATCAGAAATTCACCTGATTTACTAATATTTAGTTGTTTTTAAAGTGAGACTTTAATTCTATATAGATAGAGGCAAAAGGGGAATAAAGAAAAAATCAATTAATATGGTAGGTAAATTGACATTACTTCTGTCTTCCTTCTCCTCTGCCCTTCAACATCAAGGTGAATTTTTCTAGATCTCTGCTCAGGGAGAAACTCTTCCAAATAGCTGAACACAAGATTTTTTCCCAGTTTTGATCGAGTTTTACTGGTCTTCAGTCTCGCAGGATAGCCAGCTAAAATACCCACTCCCTCTCTGTTTCCTATGCAAGCTATTAGTGGTGTGTTCCCTTCTGGGTGCAAAACACAGAAGTTATTTCAAACCCACTGATGTGTTGTACAGCCCTGTTTTCCAGGAAGATTGGATCCTTCTGCCAAGGGATGAATGAAGCTGGGAAAATAATGTTAGACAAGTAGAAAAGGAGCCAACCACGAGGTTCAAGAAGTAACAATTTGCAGTTAAACTGAATTGCTCAGAGGGAGGGCAGTGATGGGGAAGCAGAGCTTTTGGTGAGATAAAGTCCCATTAGACAGGAGATAGAGGAACACTTTGAACTTGGGCTGGATGTAAAATGGATGAGGGCTACCAGGACTGACCTTCTTTTGAATTATGATGATCCTAACGGGGAGAGTTAAGTGAAAACTGATGAGGGGAAAGCAGGGCTGTGGTTAACTGGAAAGAGAGACCATTTGGCTGTTTGCAGGTCCATATGTAAAAGCAGAAAATTTCAGCGGACATCCACAAATAATGAGAGGCATAATTTATTCAAGAAACCATCCTTTCAACTGACAGCCACAAGCACAGTACCATGGACTTTCTCTCCCCAGATTTTCTTCTTACTTCTTACCGTGGCACAAAAAATCTTTCCAATCTCAGCTTCCTTCTAATGTTAGGGTTTCAGGCAAGTATTAGAAAAATTCATAAGGAAAACAATTAACTCCCTTTAAGTCTATTTATACTCTGTTTTCATGGCTTCACGTTTCATTTCCAGAAAGTGCAAGGGAATTTACTGCTACGCTCCCAAGTGCTACTGGCAATGTTATTACTTTATTTATTATGATAGCAGTGTTTAATCATTATATACGTAATAGTATCAAAGAGTCTCAGTTATAATCCCTTCATTATAAAAACCTTATGAGCAAACCCAGCTTTTATTATTGAAGAATAATACTGTAAGCAGCAGTTGCTCTGAAGGGCAACACAGAGGCCAAAGGTAAAAAAAAGGCCAGTGAGGTTCCTAAAAGGTTCTAAACACTAAGTGACATTATTTTACATCTGGACACTTGTTTGGTCTCCAAAACAGTAGGAGTCAGCCTTAAATCTAAGGCTGCTTAACGCTTTTTACCAAAAAACCAGGCTCCAAATGTTTCATGGGACCCTATTCTGAGCATCTGAAACACTCTGTTTGCTCAGGTCCCGTTGACTGTCTCCTTTTATGCGCTGCAAACAAAGTGCCAGCGCTGCTAAGCCGGGCAGAATTAGGCACAAGGCGTGCAGGATTCCAGAATTAGTTCCACTGCGTGACACATGTTTTCAGCAAGGCAGCAGCACAGCGTGCAGCGAGGCGCCAAGGGACTTCCAGGAAACCCAGAAAATCCTGGAGAAGGGTTGGGTTGCAAACTTGCTGCATCCATCCACGGCCTTCCCCTTTTCTGCAGCTTTGGTGGAATCGTTTTTTGTGCTCAGGCTGTCACTTTCGGTACATCTAAATAATTTATAAAGCTCTAGGAGGTAATCTCCGAGCAGGCTGAGCCATTAGAGAGATCGTAATATTATGTAGCAGGTCAGGTTTCCATATTGTAAAGGGAGCCCTGATCTGTCAGGCTGTGGCACAGAAGTTTGGACTCCAGGCCCAGGTTTTTTTTCCTGAGAATTTCAACTGTGCTGTAATTTACGACTTGCCTGGTGCAGCTAATGCAGGTTTTCTCTAGTTTGAGTCATAGATATTTGACTAACGAGCCAGGCTTGTGCCCATCTGCCCTTGTGCTGGTGGATATTGACTTCCTTATCCTTGCAAGGGCTCAAGGAATTTTATTGGGAAAAGGCAAATGTCAAAAGTGTAAAGCTACTTTAATAAAACTGGCTGGGATCAGGTTTCCTTGCTGGCTGCCTGCCATTGAAAATCCCTTTGTTAGCTTTTTAAAATTTCCTGTGACAAAAAGGGCCCTTTTCATTTCTTTCTATCAGATCGAACAAGTTTAATTAAAATGTGAAGAATTTGACTAAAAATGTCATAGCACAGAAATCTTGGGGCTACCTTCCTTTTGAACCTGCAGGATTTTGTGGTTTGCATGTATTTTAAGGGAAGTTCTAAACCTCATTGATGTAGAAAGCATGAAAGAACAAGAAAAATTCATTAATTATATTACCAAATTTTAGAGTCATCTTACCCTTCCATTTTCCAGGAGTGCTGATAGAAGTTTCATGAAAACCAGGGACCATGAGCTGCTGTGGGGGTAAAAAAAAAAAAAAAAAACAACCAAAAAACCCTATTAAATGTGAACACAATGAAACAATTAAAGCAAATGAAAGCATTTCTGTGCAGCTGGAGCCTACGATTGATATACTGTGCACTGGACTGAGAGCTGGAGGAAACACTCATTGTCCCTACAGCTGCTTTGATTGGCAATATTGGGGTTAGCATAAGGAGCTAGTGAGATTAAATGCATCATCCAAGTAAAAATTCCAGTATTTGACTAGAAAAAACAGCAGGTTTGGGCATCCACTGTTTAAATTGTACTGGGTTAGTATGACATGTAAAGTACTTGGCATGAACAAATAGTTTTTACCAAACCAATTAGACTTCATTAAAATGGAGTATTTTAAAATGCTT
Organism: Sterrhoptilus dennistouni; assembly: GCA_013397095.1. Classification (NCBI taxonomy): domain Eukaryota; kingdom Metazoa; phylum Chordata; class Aves; order Passeriformes; family Zosteropidae; genus Sterrhoptilus; species Sterrhoptilus dennistouni. Next base: position 567,971 of record VWZU01031158.1, read on the forward strand.
GTCACGTCTTAATATTTTAGTCATGAAAAGAGACGTGATTGGGAGAGTAAATACAATTTTGGTGCCAGGTACCTATTAGAAATATAATGAAATATTAACAAAGTGGTGAAGCACAAGTTAAATTTCACAACAAAGCCACCTTATTTCCAGCAACAGCATGGGGCATTTGGTGTACAGAGCACAGAAGGGCAGGTTGTAAAAATCCCAAGAGGTTTGATGTTGGAATTCTGGAAACTTAGAATTTGGGGTTTTAGTGTATAGTAGTATATGTGAAGCAATATGGAGGATTTGGGGTGTTGCCTAAGTCCTTCTTCTTCACGGGTTTGGGTGGTTTTCTGTAACTGGGTGAAAAAAGGTCTGTATTGTGGGCCTTGGGCGGTCATTATGGGATCAGAAATATAAATAATATAGGTGTCATCTCACTATTGGGTAATTAGCGCTTAAATAACCTTGGAAAGGGTTAGAAGAACTCCATTTTACCTCTGTTCTCTAACTTGCTAGTTAGAGCTCACGGCTAGTGAGTCGGTAAATAGATAAGAAATAATAAACACCAACTCCAAACATGAATTTCAACTCCCATGTATTAACCCCAACCTTGGTGAAGAAAAATAAGCCAGAACCATCACAGTTTGACATTGGTTTCCTTAGTCCACAGCCTCCCTCTCTCTGTTGTGTTGGTGTGTGTCCATCCAAAAAAAGGACAAAATGTCATATAAAACTTTGTTCTGGCACCCCTGGCCCCCTGACAGTGGCTAACCTGCTCTTGCTTGGGAGCAGCTGGATCATTCCCAGCAGCTCTGTGGATAAATGAGCAGTGAAAGCAATGCCTGGTCCCAGCCCTGTCACGATGTCACACAGCAAAAGGCCCTGGGGAGAGATAAGGGACCTTACAAACAGCACCTCACAAAGCAGGAGGTACAGACAAGCATCACACAAGCCAGCGGTGGACTCTGGACTCGTTCCAAACATTCTTTTTATCCTCTAATCACCCTTACTTGATTCTCTTTTGTTCCCCCACCTCCTCCAGAGACACAATGCCCGTGTGGTCCTTTGCAAATGAGGAACAAACTCGGCTTCTACAGAAGATTTTTGCCAGAGCCAATAAAAAGAAGAGGCAGTAGCTGTGTGTTAAAACCTCACTGTTTTTTAAAAACACAGAAGGAGAATTAGCTTGGCCTAGCCTTGGGCCAGATCTGCTAATTTTCTGCAGCGTAGTGTCATTACATATTTCAGGAGCCTCTCAGGAGCTGATAGGAACCATCTGAGCGCAGAGTTACAAAGGCATTCCAGTGTCTCCGATGAATTGAATTAGCAGGGAGCCCCTGCAAAGGTTGGGAAGCCCAAGAGGGGTGGGAGGCTGAGGGTAAAAAGGTGTGGGAGACCCAGATGGGCACTGAGAGGGTGTATGAGACCCAAAAGGTGTGGGAAGCTCAGGCAGAGGTGGAGAACATGAGTATGTGGGATGTGCAGGCAGAGGCTGGACAAAAATTTGTGGGACAAAAGGAGGGTCAAATCTGTACAAGGGTCAGACCAACCAATTGTGAGTTCCCAGCTATTAATAAATACATTTAGCGCTATTTTTAAACCTTTCCAAACACTGCTCAGTTTCAGTGTGTTTTGAAATGAAGTTATCTCAGAAACATAACTCTGGTTCCAAGGCTGCTCTGAGCTCTGGAAACAGCCTGAGAAATGGGAACTCTGTGCACATCATATTCCCCTCACATCAGATTAAAGCATGGAATAGGTGAGATATGGCAAAATTTAGGATTCAAATGTCAAAATACAGATTTCTTTGGCTGAAATTTAATTTAAAGACCAGCACCTTTAACTGTCAGCTCATCTCTTGGATTCTTCAAGCCACTCTGCTTGTGTTTGGTGGAATTTACACAAAGGAAACTCTACCTTAATGAATGAGAGACTGAAAACTTATGTCCAAGAATAGCATTCTTCAGCTTAGAGATATAAAACCTAAAAGAAGATATGTAGAGTTCAGAAATACATACTTAGGTAGGATTTTACTGCTACACTTTCAACAGATTAATTCACAGGACTATTTTTTTTCCCCAAAAAATCACATCTATTCTTTCGTTAAGGATGAAATTCATAAAAGTAGGCTAGTTGGAAGATATTATTTTCCCTGCTACATTGAGGAAAGGGTAGAAAACTGTGTGCAAATAATACTGTGTGTTTAATTTTAGCTAAGTGTGGGCAAGCTTTGCCGTGTCAGTTAAAACTCAGAATAAAATACCCTGTGTGTATTCAGTCCTTAACCCTCAAGAATCTCAGAGCACTTGAAACACACCAAAAACTCTTCACCCCATGCAGTCACAGTGCTGCTCAGGGCCACAATGGAGCTGTTGTTCAGCTGCATGAAGAAATGCCAGAGGAGGGTAGGAAGTTAAGAATAATACAGTATATTCAGATATAACTTTTAGGGGTATTTAGGTAGGCAGAACGCAGCTACCTGGAATTTGGCCACAAGACTCAGCTTAACAGCCCTGCTCTTGTCAAAAGCAGAATAAGATCTTTAATTTTTCCATTCCATTTCCATTAATCACCAGAAGTGGTCATGAGGTTTTCCACCCCAGCCAGCAGTCAGGCTTTCCAGCAGCAACACATTTCCAGGGCACCACATCAATGCTGCTTCAGAGTGCCTCCTACTGAATCACCAACCCAATTTCCTTCACGTCATGGGTTCCCATTTGAAAACTGACCAGCTCTCCTGACCATCCAGATGAGGCCTGAGGGTCTGAGAGCCTGGGTTTTTACTGAGAGGGCTTTAACCCACCTTCAGGAAATCTCTTAGGAACGTTTAACTTCACTGACAGGCTAAGCTGAGTGTAAAACAGCAATTGTCCTAATCTACAGTAATTTGTTATTTAAAATACAAAAGAAATTTGGATAATAAAGAAGATATAAGAAAGAGTTGAAATTATAGAGGGACTTTTTAAATCCAAATTATTCTGGGTTCTCAATGGTCTTTGCTGGGTTCTGAATCCAATTAGTGCCTGCACATAAAGAAAAAAAATCAAAGCAAGATGATACAATCCCCTAATTACAGAGCCAAAGATATCAGTGTACAGTTTATAGAGACAGGAAGGAGAGAACTGATGATATGTGGCCTGATAGGGAAGAAGAGTTCTGTAGCTGTAGAAGGCAAAAGGAATTATTGACAGAAAGATTTTGCTGTGAAATTCAGTCCATGTAAATAACATTGCCAGATGCTGCAGTTAATTAGGATAGCTTTAACAATTCTATTTTATTTTCTCTTTCCAATTAGAGGACAGTATTTACATTTCTGGCCAGAGAGACTGAGGCTCTATAACATTCAGAGTAATTGCCAGGGCCTGATTTAAGGGATGTTCCTAATTGGACAAGTTCTGTACTTTAGGTTAAGAATTATCTATTGTGTCTTGCATTTGTTCCAGTCACAGGACATTATGGTCACTGTGTTTCCTGGCAGCGCTGGCAGCTATTTCAGTGTGAGCTCTTCAGGCTGATGTACCTTTTAGCAACACACAAAACTGAAGTATCTTATTTACAAACACATGCTTTGCATTTGAACTAGAACAAAGCACTGTGAGAACTGTGGAAATGCAGCTTTTTTTCTTTTTTTTTTTCTTTTGCAGGTAAAGATTAACTTCTTATACATTTATAGTATTTTTGGCTTGCAGAGAAGTTTTCTATTTTATCTTCAGTAATTCTGAATGGTTTTACTGTTTCTCTTTGGATTACTTGGAAAGGAAAAGTTAGAAAAGTAATATTTAATACCTGGAAGAGACTTATTCAGATGTCTCTTTTCTGTCTGTATTTATATTTTAAGAGTGTCTTAACATCTACCATAAGAACAGGTCTTTGTTCACTGGCTACTGCACACATCCAAGTGCAGTAAGACTTTAAAACCCTCAACATTTTAGAACTCAGCCAAAGCTGGCAAAATTCTTTCTGCCTGTTGCTGAGCTCTGGTGTTTGAGCACATCGACCTGTGCTGAGGGTTTTTTTTTGTTTCCTGTGGACAAGGAGGTGATCAAAATCCTGGAGGCTGAGAGTGAGAGGGAAAACAGGACACAACAATTCACAAGGAGCCTCAAACATGAGTCTGCCCAAGTTTTCCAGACTTGGAAAGAACTTGGAAAGCCTTCCCAGAGCAGCCCCTGGTCATGAGGGATGCAGCACTTACAGGGACGCTCAGCTTCTAAAGCTGTTTGGTTTTTGTTTTCTGGGTACCTCAGACATTATAGCAATGATTTCCCTTTCAAAGAGCTGAACTCAGCTCTTGGATTGATAGGTGCTTTTGGTGGTGTTCACTATGATAGGTATTAACCTCCAACATCCCAGAATTCTTGGGTTTAGGATATGAGAAATCCAAGACAAATATTAGCAGTGATGGGTAAACTTACCTGGCATCTTCTCACTTCTGAAGGCACTTCAATAATAAAAGTTTATTGGTAAACAGTGAAGTTTTCTAAGACAAAATCCACACAATTTCATTCTGTAAATAAGATATTAAAGCAGAAACATTTGTGTCACCTTTCTGGAAACTTGCTAAGAAAAAAAAATTTGGTTTACTAAGGGTGGGCAGAATTGAGGCCATTTAACCACTGGAGAAAACAGCAGGTCACCTTCCTGTTACATGATCTCTTTCATAGCTTGCCCAAATGCCCTGTGTACAGATGAGCAGACATTCACTCTGATGAAGGCTGTTTCTGCATGTATTTAAAAGATTGAGACCAACATTTTCAACTTAGGGTGCCAGGAACACCTCAGTAGGTCCTGTGAGGGCTCAGCTCACCTCAGGGCCTGGCATTTCCAAGGACTAAACACTCATGCTGAACATGATTATGAACCACTGTGGCTGGGAAGTTAAAAAACATGTGCATGAAATTTTTTTCCACTTTGCACCTCTTTAGGGCCCTTGGTCTCTTTGCCATCTGCCTCTTGCAGGTCAGTGGAAATGTTTTTGCTGACCTTTGTGGGCACACTCGAGTTACCCACCGTGCAATCACGTAGAATACAGCTAAAACCGCTCTGCTTCATCTAGTGTTGTTTCAAAATAATTTCCAGCCCATTAATTATGGTCTGCAAGCTCTTCTTTAAGGAGCCACTTTGATGTTGATGAGTCACAGCTCTCAAGCTTTCCTCTTTGCCACTGCACTTCCTTTAGGCATAACCTTGGTGACTTTTGCACCAAGAGGGGAATGGCTCTGTGACAGGATCTGGCCTTGTGTAAACACCCTCAAGAGACACTTCCCTCAAGCCAAATACTGAAACCTATTTAAAAAACACTTTTAAAAGACATTTTCCATTTGATGTAGCTCCACACAGGTATTTGGTGACAGCCAAGTGTAATCCAAGCTGAGACAAAGTGTTTGGGTAGAGCTGTGGATCCTGTGCTGTAACCTCACATCCCTTTAGCTGTCCTGGTGTATGTTAATGACTGGTAAAGGTATTGCTGGGTTAATACCTATCATAGTGAATACCACCAAAAGCACCTATAAATCCAAGAGCTGAGTTCAGCTCTTTGAAAGGGAAATCATTGCTATAATGTCTGAGGTACCCAGAAAACAAAAACCAAACAGCTTTAGAAGCTGAGCGTCCCTGTAAGTGCTGCATCCCTCATGACCAGGGGCTGCTCTGGGAAGGCTTTCCAAGTTCTTTCCAAGTCTGGAAAACTTGGGCAGACTCATGTTTGAGGCTCCTTGTGAATTGTTGTGTCCTGTTTTCCCTCTCACTCTCAGCCTCCAGGATTTTGATCACTGTGGAGAAAGGTATTGCACCTGCCCCTGCTCCTGCTACACTTTCCCAGCAGGAGGGAAGATGGAGCAGCTTAAAAGATGGGTGGCAAGTGGCAAGTGCTTGCCCTGTTTGAGCTGTGCCACTGGAGATGGTCAGGCAGAGACTTGTGCAGGCAGAGAGGTGTGCTGGACACCTCTCCACCCCAGCCCAGCGGGAAACATGTTAAACTTAAACTATGTGTAACTTTACTCCTGCCTGCTCCACTGCAGAGCAGAGCAGAATTCAGGAGGAAGCCTTGAGCAGCTGTCAGGGCCCTGGGCTGTCAGAGATGTATCAATTAAAGAGAAATGTGGCAGCAGTGTTAGCTGTCTCCCAGCTGAGACACACATCTGCCTGCATCCTAGTTTGGGCAAGGCTGCGGAGAGCTGGGAGGCTGTACTGGGCTGGTGCCAGTGCTCGTGCTTGGCTCACACACTCTGAGCATGGACCTGGGACAGTTGCTGTGCAGAACCAGGCCCTGTGTGTTCTCCTTGTGCAACCTTGACATTTTAGCAGCCTGAGAGTTTGGGAGCAGTCAGGTAATGGCAAAGCTTCTCTTCCTCCCAGGAGGAGAACAGGAGGAAGGTTGCAACCATTTGAAATTCAGCAAAGGGGTAATTCACAACACTTTTGCAAGTTTGGGGGGAAAAGAATCCCACAGAAATGGTATAAAAAAGGAGAACAGGCTCAAGGACATTTTTCATCAAACCAGTCTGTTGCCTTTTTCACACTGAAATGAGCCTGGACTCATGCACTCCAAGCTGACATGTGCCTCTTATAAAATCATCTGCTTTGTCGTGTTATAATTCTCTCTTCTCCGTTTCAAGGACACCAGTGGGAGGAAATCAAAACCTTGCAGAAATGTGTTTTCCCGCTTTGCTGTTATTCCCAGAAGTCACTGTCTTCCTTCTGTTGTGTCTAATTCAAAATAACAGGTTGATCCTTTCACAAGCATCGACCTGTTTTGCAACATGAAAAGGAGTCAGTGCTATCAGTTATCTCCCACATTATCCTGCAGCAAGCTGTTCTCCAAGGGTAGCCAGCTTGAACGGCTCACGTTGTTGTCCACAAAAGAGAATCACTCTTCATTCCACTGCCTCCATGCCAAGACGTGGCTCCCAATGAGGTAATTGTTTTGACAGTTTGGGGAAAAAAAAAAAAAAAAAAAGAAGTTGAAAAAACATTAAGAAGTAAACAGTCGTACATTTCTGCTCACTGGGGGCGTTCGTAAAAGGAAGATTAAACATATCCAAAGCTTAAAACTTCAAGACACTGCTGAATGTTCTGGTTTTATAAAGAGGCATGTAACAACAAACCTGGCATTATTAGCTGATGATGTAAATTCCATGACTGTTTCATGGCTGTTGTTTTTAACTGCTGAGCTGTTTGCATGTTTGAATCTCCATCTATGCACTAATTCTGCATTTAAGGGAAATCAAATAATTTCAAACCTTGATAATTGTTCGCGCCAACTTCGACACAGAGCTGGCAAAGATAAAAAAAAGCTTTTCTTGGAGATCTGCAGACTTTAAAAATGGAATCCAAGGTTCTGCCTGTAGTGGTCTGTTTGTGTGGCTGTGTGAGACATTTTCAGTGAACCCTGAGCTCAGACTTAGCCTGGGCTCAGTGCTCACTGCTGAGTGTCAGCCTGGGCTGGCAGAGTCCCTGCACACAGCCTGGAGTTTGTGTCCAGCTTTATGCAGTGGCTTTTTGCTCTTGATTTAATCCCTAACAAGTTCTCTGTATCCTCAGTGCTCAGTAATATTCTGCAGGATTGGAAGTTTTGCCATTTTCAAGGCAAAATGTACTTTCCTGCACGTTATCCAAGGAAAACATTGTGAAAGCCAAACAGGGAGAAAGAAGGTATCCTTAACAATTTTCTCACTGATGAAGAGCTCCAGAGGCAGCAATATGGGAATATACACACACCTACAATAGGCATATATGCTATTTTCAATAGCATATCTCATCTATCTACAGTGGCTTCTGGAGTTTTACATTGAGTGCAAGAAATGTGGTGAGTGAGATGCCAAAAAAGACAAAGTGTTTAAGACCAGATGAGCTCAGGTTTTCATTTCTCCAATCCCGCTTGCCTGGAAGACAGCTTGTTTTAGTAGCAAAACTGCCCTGGCTTTTCCTTAGTGAAGCCCCATAGGTTTTAATAATCAAGGTGATCTTAAATACTTCTATAAAATTCTTGATACCCTCTACTGCATCTGCCAGTGCTGAAGTTATTTGAGTCTAATCTCAGGTTCTCCACAACTAAAGGTTTTATCACATGTCTTCTCAAACCTTTACCTGGTAACACCAACGGTGCAGAGTTCATGTAAATTTTATCTCAGTCTCATCTGCAGGCTGTTTGAATATGCATTGCTGCATTTATTCTCAATATGGGAATCTAAGGCTGGGGAGCATGGGGGATGTTTTGGGAGCACAGGATTTGCTGGGTTCCTGGCAGGCACTTTCATCTCTCCAGGCTTGAAGATATCTTAGTTCTCTGGGGCTCTGCCTCTGCTTGTTCCTTGTCCTACACGAGGTGGGGTCTGGATCACATTACATGCACCAAAGGCTGACTTCTGCTTGCCTTGGGCTTGTGGAGCTGTGAATTGCTGGAATTTGGGGTTTCTGTGGCTGGCTGGGGTCTGACTGCTCTGGGAGGGGTTTCAGTGCCTGATGGAATAATTGCTGCCCAGGCCATGGCACTGCACCACCAGGATGCTGCTGGAAGCAGAAGCTGTGGGAATTCTAGAGGCAATTCCATCTGGGTCTTTGCCTCAGCCACCAGCCCTACTGTACCAATTAAACTTTTGGGGGTCTGTTGATTGCAGGAATTTAAGCTGGTGGTCTATCTGAAACCACCAGCTGAATGAATTCATCTTCCCTCCAGTCTCCCAAGGGAAAGCTCTCTTTCAGAGAATTGTGGCAGGGAAAGGAGAGGTTCAGTCTCTGGACAAAACACAATCTGCTCTTTGGAGATGCCCCAGTGCTCTCAGCTTCACATACCTTAAAATAATGGACTTCTGTCCTCTCTGTGTATCTTCCACATGTGTAGTCTTTCTGCCAAGTTTTCTCATTCCCCAAATCCCCATTTCTCTTTGTAGCAAATCCGTGGTCAGGTTTGATTCTTTAGCTCTATGGGACAGGTAACCTCACTTTTCCTCCACCCCTCTACCCAACTTACTCCTATTCCTTATCTCTACCCAATTTACACCTATTCCTTATCTCTAAGCAGTACCACACCCTTTAGCAGTGATTCTCATGATAAAAGGATTCAAGCTGGATATTTTCAGAAGGAATTGAGCAAGATATACTGGAAAAGGTAGGACAAGTAACTACCACGTTTTCTAAGTCTTTCCCAAGAGTGATTGTAGTTGTTTCAGGAAAGGACTATCCTTACTCTCCTGCTGACTTTGCCAAGAACAGGCAGAGCTTTCCAAGGGAGAAACTTACTGGAGGCATTGAGAGAGGAATAAGCAGATCCAAAGTGTTTGTCTTTCCTCTCACATGGTTTCACATCTCTCTGTGTGGATTTCAGTGTGAATGCTCTGGCAGACCAATAAAAACCCAAAGCAGGGATTAACATGAGGGACCAAACATGCTGCACCAGGCTTTGTGGCATTAAAAGGTGGTACCAGGTGCTGCCAAGACAAAATGTGCTTTTCATACCTGTTAGTATTTCACTTTAGAAGGCACTTTTTATAAATGCATTGACTGCAAAGCTTTGGTGCAGGTGGTAGCAAACAACAGAGGGGTTTTTTTGTAAATGGTCTTGTCGTGAAGTGTACTGGGCTCTAACACATAGTGCCTGTCTCAGCCACAGGTTTGAGGCACCCTGGATGCTGGGTGTGTCCCTCACCTAGACATGCCTCAGTTAGCACTAAATTTGGAAGATTTGAGCCCAAGTTATGTGAAATATGTCTGGTTCTTGGCTGCAGACACTGAAACTAATCTGGAGTCTTGCTGGCAGTCTTGCCAGCACCTCAGGAGCTGCAGAAGTGTGGGCAGCAAGCAGGCTGGAATGTTCTCAGCACACCCAGGGACAGCTCAGGGGCTGGCTCTGCAGCCCTGACTCCAAACCCAGGCTTCTCTTGCCATGAACAGGCAAGTTTTTTGAGTCATGACTCAACTGCTGTGCTCCTGGCCATGCTCAGATACAAAATTCCATGTCCACTGCAACTGCTCGTGGTCATAAAAAGACCTCTCAAACACATTTTGTCACAGCTTGGGTGCCTATCCCTGCATTCTCTTTGGAACCCCAAGTGCCTTGGCCTAAATTACTGCTGCATTTTCAGCTGGATGTGTTGTTTTTCACTCTGTTCTTTGCAAACAGAGTGCTGCAGTTAACGAGGGCTGTGCAATCACCCGCTGGATCAACATGTTCCCGTGCTGGGTGAGCTCATCCTCTGAAGTGCAAGATGTCAGAGAGATGTAATGTAAGGAGCTCTTATTTTATTTTTTTTTCATCCTCTCTTTGCCATTTCAAAGAATCAGAATGCCCGCTGCAATAACAATGCTACATCTTCCCTTCACTTAGCACCTTTAATGGAGCACACTTTATTTTAGAAAGCCATAAAACACCAGGCTTAGCACAGCCATAGCCTGGCATGGTTTATTTTCCTCTCTTAGATTTCAGATAGAACCAACGCAGCACATGTAAAACAAGGAAGGTTAAAATAAACAATCAGATTTATTTTACTCGCTTTAAAAAATATTTAAAGACTTTTGTCGATTTATAACTGTACCAGTAACAGTTTCTGCCTTATGTCATGAGGGGAAAGTTATGGCTTTGTTTGAAACTGCACAAGAAACACCATTGTAAGAGATGCATGAGTCAGGCAATGCCATTAGTCAGTGCATATTCACTGAAACCTGCCTCTGAACAGATCTAGGCCAAGAAGTCTAAAGAGTGGCACATTTCAAAAGTAATTATGTGATTTAGGGGAGGAGTTTTCCAGTATTTTTTCTGTGGGATGTCTTTTGAAATGATTGGTGAGGTATTGATGGGCATTAACCCTCTAAAACGTCAGAAATCTCTGAAAGGCTGCAAGTTCAGTGGTCAATACTACTCTGATAAGCAGCATTGGAAACCATCTCCCTTTTTCTTTAGGATTCTAGACCTGCTTTGGGAAAAACCAGTCTCAGATTCTGTTTTTCATAACTCTGACCTCAACTTTCATCTTCAAAATTTACTGTGATTCATACCCTTCTTACTTCATAGCAGCACGGGTCAGGATAAAAAAGGAAATAATCAAAGAAAAGCAGAATCTCAACTTGCATTGGTGAAATTTTATCCTGTTTATTAACTCTGCTCTGCAAGCCACAGTATATTGTGCTTGGATCTTGTAACACTCCATTTTAGAAAATAATAGTCAAAGTGGTGTTTTAACCAGAGTATGAGGGTTTTAATATAAAATGTGCCTTTCCTTTAAATTGATTGCAAATGTACTTTCCAAATATTTGACTTTGTAAAAAAAGGATTCTTGGAGGCATTCCAAGGCCTGGTATTTTCCAGCTAGCTAAAATGCCGATAATTCCCCTTTCAAACACGCCTTGAGAGGCTTTGCAAATCCTGCCTGGATGGTTTGGAGGGATGTAGGAAAGAGCAGGAGCTGATCCTTGCAGGATGCACCCTGGTGGAAAGGGTGAGGATATGAAAGGAAGAGTGAGGATCCCAAGGGAAGGGTGAGGATCCCAAGGGAAGGGTGAGGATCCCAAGGGAAGGCCGAGGATCCCCAGGGAAGGGTGAGGAGAGGACCCTGGGCTGGCTGCAGGGAACACACACACCAGATGAGGATCCACAGTGTGAACAGCACTGGGCACATGTGCTGATCCCATCCCATGGGACCCCCTGGAAAAGGTGCAGATAATGACAGCAATAATAATGATGAGAACAGAAAACTCATAATTCTTTATTACCTCCTGACACTGCCCCTCCAGACCAAAGTCTGGCTGCAGGATCCACTGACCCCCTGATTTGACAGAACGGATTTGCCAAAGCTCACTCAGAAGTGCAGGGGAAGAGAGGAACCTGGATTTCAAACTCCAGCCTGATGGACAAATGAACATTTTCTGTGGCACAGCCATTTCACAGGGTGAACTGCAAGATGCATTTCTTTCATGCTAAATTATTTTAATCTAAGTGGAAAAATGGGGGATAGTAATCCACTAAAATAATTTTCTGTAGCACCTGCTTTTGACTAAGTCTCTCTAATGGTGTTGAAAGAAGCCAATTTCTCCATCCTGAAATATTCAGCAAAGGCTTCATCAAACAGATGGGTGAATGTGGGCATGATTTCCATCTTCATTAAATTAGGTTTTTGAAAAATCAGTCCTTTAATAATGTATAAATATTTCCTTCTTGAACTAACTGCCTGATTTTCCCTACAAGGACTGGTTTTTACTTTTTGTAATGAGACCAGCTCCTGATGGAAGAGCTGCCAGTGCATGTACACTTGCAGATGTGTTCTTCGATAAAACTTAATTAGCCATTTCAGTAATTTTCTACTTAATGTGTTTTTAACATTCTTCAGAGCTTGAAGTGAGATATATCTGGGTTAGAGAAAACAAGGCAGATATCCATAACCTTGCCTTGACTATTATTTAGAGTTAAGCTAAATGCAATGCAGAACGTAATTTTTCCAAACCTGCCTATGCTTAGGCAAAAAGCCTAAATAGCAAAAATAGCAAAAAAGAGTGCTATTCCTTAATTTTCACTGTATCGTCTCTAAATCTGTGTTTGGTCATAAAAAAAATTATTAAGTGTCTAGTTTTAAGACAAATTTTTATGTTTGTCTTTAAAACAATTTTTAAGTCACTTAAAATTGTGTGATTTTTTTCTATGAGATTGGCATTCTGAATCAGATAAATCAACCAAAAAAAGCTTTTTTGTGATTTCACTTAGAGGCTGAAGCATGGTACCACCACTCACAGGCAGTGAAGAAATGCAGTTTTCTCTCTGGCTGCCCAATTCTACAACCATGCACAAGCCCCAGCCAGAGGCTGCTTCCAGCAGGAATTATGCAAACGGGAGGAGCTGTCAACACCAGGGACTGCACAGAGCAGGGATTTCACACACTCACCCTCTCTGGAGGGAGCAGAGCATCTTCTTGCTGCTGGGAGAAACGCAAGAGAAGAGAATAAAAGCAAGTGGAAAAACCCCAAAGAAGCACTGGGACCGTTAGACCTGTGCTGGGGCTGCTGCCCTGCCCCTCAGTCAAATAATTATGCTTCATTAAGGCCCTCCAGTTAACACTTGCTTCTGGTTTGTGCAAAAGAAAACTGTGTCTGACTGCAAACACAAGATATGAGTTCTCATGCAGGTTCTGCATTTGCTCTGGGTGTGGGTGGAGAGGTTTATAAAGTAAATTCTTTTGTAGCAAAGAATGCACTGCTAAAATTCTATATTTTATTTTATTATTTTAATTCAATTATTTTTTATTTTATTTTAGATCTATTTTTTTAAATTGTATTTTATTTATTTCAAATTCTGTATTTTGTTTTTCTGTATTTGGCAGAGCCCAAGCCTATGTTTTCACATTGCCCATTTTGCCAAGAAACAGGGAAATGAGGAGACAGGGAGGACAGTGGGGACAAGTATCCCTGGTGGAACAGAGACATCAGTTTTGAGGGTCTCTTGCAGGCATTGGAGATGGTGGCTGGGATCCATGGGCTGGCTTTCCTCTGAGCCCTCTCACCCCTCCTTACATCCATTTGATGGAGGTGAAGAAGATAATGAGTCTGGTGGGCTCTTCCTGCTGGGTGACTTGGTCATTCCCCACCTGGCAAACGCTTCCAGCTGGGATCTGCCATCCCACTGCCCAGCTCTATAATCTCCCCAGCACACAGATCTATTTACTTATAAAGCTTGATTTGTTAAAGTACATCTTAGGACAATCAAATCAGTCATCTAGGATATTTCTTCTCTAGTTAGTTAAGTTGTTTTTATGTCCTAAGGCTGTGCTGGTTGTACCTACCTCACTAAAACCCTTAAAAGAGCTCATCTTAATAGAGATGACGGAGAGAGTAGAGATAACATTTGCTGCACTTTTTGCTTCATCACAGTAACAGTCTTGGTACATGCCAGGCCCTTCACCCCTCTGTGTCGCCAGGAGCCAGGGTTCAGATTAAAAACAAAACATGTATTGCTTTTGAACTTGCAAAGGCAATCACTGATTTCAGTTTTTCTCTGTTAGTGTTAGATGCAGTCACTGAAATTCCCTGAAATGGGCTCAGGGGCAGCAGCAATCTCCTGGGGAGGCAGATCTGTCCTTGGAGCCCCAGGGTGGTGCTGATGATCTGCTCTCCAAACCAGATCAGACTCATCCTCTCGTGCTCACCCCTGAGCTGCAGAGAGCTCCTAAAGAAATGAAAATGTTCTCAGTGGTAGGTGGGAACAGCTAATGATTGCTTACATATACACTGTAAAAACTTCAGTAGTAATTTTGCCATGAGATATTCAATTAGGTCTCATTTTCCTTTCTCTGGATGATAAATGAGACCAACCTACAGGTTCACAGCTGCAGTGTCTGTTCTGGTGCAGATACTCCCTGGTAGCCACCTCAACAGGATCAGCGTGTGCACGCCAAAGACAATAAAACCTTTAAACTCTGCCCTAATTTGCCTTTTTCCCCTCATTATGCACACATATGCACCATCAGGAAATTGCTCCTGTTATTGAATCAAGGGAATCTTCTGTATATGTAATTATAAATAGGAAGAGGGGGGAAAAAATCTCATTCCAGGCAAAATATACAAATAGGAAGTAATATATTTGTATAGGAAATAACTACCAAATCTCTTCTGGTGCAATCTGTAGTATTAATAACACACTTATCAAAATGGTAAATTGATGTTTGTATAAATTAAAGTATTTGGAATTGAATTTGATAAGGTTTTCTTGAAAGATGTTGTGATAGAGGAGAACCTGACCATAGAAAACATTGTCTGTTTCTCAGTATGTTTTACATCTTTTCAGATATCCAAATGGACTCTTTTTTTAATCATTTCAGCTCCTAGGTAGTAATATAAAGTTACAGAAATGCTCTGTAACAAGTCACATTTGTTGGACAAACAAGAGCTTATTGGAAGAGTTATGTAAGTTTTCAATAGTTGTTTGACTAAAAATAGGATGTTCCAAAATGGCAAATCCTCATTGGAGACAAAACTAAACAAGTAATACTGTTTATCAGTATCAGCCTATTGTAATATTTTAAGTGATGAATTTCACAAATAGTTGGAAAAATCTATAAACACAGCTTTGTGATATATTTCATATACAGAGAAATGTTCTGTTCATTTATAGGAAATGTAAAATTACGCAAAAGAAAGAATATAATAATAGGTGATATATTTGCCATTTTAACTCTGTAAAATTAACTTTTCAGTGCAAAATTATGGATATTATTGTTGGAATCAAGGGTCATGGTAGGATAGTACAAGCGGGAAAAATTTTTTTGACTGGAAGCATCATCTGTCCAACTCAGAATATGCTGTGATTCTGTTATGAACAAATATACTTTTTATTCCTTTTTTATCTTTTGCTTGGTCTGATGTCTTGTCATGCTGTCCTGGATTACGAAACCAGAAGTTTTCTTCCCATTGGAAACACTGTAAGAGTTTCTCACTGCAGACTCCACACACCTTGCACAGCTTTCTTAGCAAAGAGGATGGAAAATGTAGAATCTCTTTCACAGATAATGATACATTTATAAATTTCAGGCTAGTGTATTCCTTTTTTATTTTTTTTTAATAATTTTAGTGTTCGTGGTTTGGGGTGGGGCTTGTCTTTTCTGTTTTGTTGTTTTTTGGGGTTTTTGTTTGGTTGGTTTTTTTGGGTTTTTTTGGGGGGGTTGTTTGTTTGTTTGTTTGGTTTGGTTTGTTTTTGGTTGGGTTTTGGTTTTTTGGGTGTTTTTTTTTTGGTTGGTGTTTTTGTCTAAGCACTCCTTAAGCTACCTTCTCTTCACCTTGAATGCCATTGTCTCTAATGCTTCGTATTTCCAGTTCTTCTGGAGCAA
This sequence comes from Sterrhoptilus dennistouni, assembly GCA_013397095.1. Lineage (NCBI taxonomy): Eukaryota > Metazoa > Chordata > Aves > Passeriformes > Zosteropidae > Sterrhoptilus > Sterrhoptilus dennistouni. The sequence goes on from VWZU01031158.1 coordinate 583,759, forward strand.
TAGAATAGACTCAGTCAGGGTCCGGTAATGTGTGACTGAGATATTTCCCAAGAAAAAACATTTTCTGGACAATAACAAAAGAATGACCACTGAGGCAAAAAAAAAAAATAATAAATCTGCTTTTCCTCCCTTGTGTCTTTTCACTTTTGGAAGCTGCTTTTCAGCAGAACAGACTGAAGCAGGTGCTTGGGTCTGTTCCTGTTGAGCATCACACATGTTTAAACCTTAGTGGGAATAAAGTTAATCTCCTTGCTCTAACATGGCTTATAAATTTAAGCTTATTTACACAAAGAGGGCATTTAATTGGAGTCAGAAGAAAATCAGAAGAAAACAGGCAATATTAGGGGTGTGAGTGAGCTTATCAGGGTGACAGCAGGGTTGTTCACACACCACTTTTGTCACAGGCTTTGCAGAGCAGCAGATGAAGCACAACAAACCTGCCTTGTAAAGGAACTTGTGATTGAATCAGACCACAGTGTGGAATACCTGGGACAAAGGTTTTATTTTCAGGGGAAATAAGGCACCTTCAGGTATTTTAGGAAACCACCAGGATGCCCTGTTGCCACTTCCCTTGTGTTGGTTTCTGGTTGTTCTGACTAAAGCCAGGGTGCATCTGGAGGAAGAATTAGTCCCATATCCACGTTCAGCTTGGTTTCAGCATCACTCACACACATTCTCTTTGCACATGCCCCTTATTACCTCCATCACATTGGCACATGTCCCTTGTTTCTCCTTTCCTTCCCCCGAGCTTTGGCTGAACAGTGCAAGATGGATTACCAATAAAAGGGTATTTTTGGAAAGAATATGAGAAGCAAACTCCTTGGATGAAGAGAACAGATTCTGCCTCCTGACGAGGCCAATATGGAACTGGTTTCTTGCCAGCAGGTAATCTGATCAGAAATGTCACAAAATGTTTGGGAACACATCAGAAAACATCTACTGGAAAGGAAACACACTGCTGAGTGGTGCTGCAGCCAGGCATTCAGGGCAGAACACGGTTTTTAGGCACATTTCAGTAACCTGGGAGGCAATCTTTAATGGGTTGATGATGGGGCACTCAAACACATCCTCATCCATTTCACTTGCACTGCAGAGGAGGCAGGGACAGCTGCTGAAACACATCTGCACCACTTAGGCCTTGAGGAAGGGTTATGGAGGGAAAAAATATGCACAAATTTGAGGGGATGGTTCTGTGCCTTTAACGGAGCAATTTAAAACACCAGCAGTGGAAGTTGTTTGTTTAACACAGGCATAAGAAATATCCCCCCCTACACACACACATATTTATAAATTGTAACACAATTGCCTTTGTTTTGAAAGGAATTATTCTCTCATTCATGGCTTGTTTGAATTTACTTCCTTGTAAATTATTTTTGGCAATGCCTGGTGCAGTGTAGCAAGGGAAACTATGCATTTCCATGTATGTAAACCAGGAAAACCATGTGATTGTGGACAAACAATGTCCTCCATTGTGAGTTATTTGTTTTCCTCGCTGTTACTAAACCCTTTGTAGCTACAATGGGCATTGTGATCTGAGAGCACTCTGGTGCCAGTGGTGCATTTTAATTGCTTGCCTCGACCACAAAACAGCTTGGAGGCTGTCAGAGAGGAGGGCTGAAGGTTTCCCTTACCTGGCAATCCCTGGATAGACCAACTTTGAACTTGAAGAAAAGAGGGAATATCAGGGGTGGGAGGAGTTGATCAAGCTCATGGCACTTCTCTGATCTCTGGTCTTACTGAAGTTGTGGTTGCCAACGAAAATTACAATTTCTGGGGGCTGTTCTAAGTTGTGCTGGAGTGGTGGGAGTGTGTTTATGGCATCACACTGGTTTGGCTCTTCCTTCCCACTGTGCTTTTCTCAGCTGCCAGGCCTAAATTATGGAAAAATATTTGTGCTGCTACCACTGCAATGAAATATGTTCACATGAACTGACTGAGAAGTGATATTGCCTCAAATCAGATTTTAGTGTTTGCTATGCATTTCTAAAGATTTTTATCACCTCGGCAAGAGCAAAATTTCAGTAGTACAGCGCCTTTACCTGTGCTCAGGAACTTGCCTTATCAAATGGCTGCGTTAAAAACAATTTATGGATCACTCACCCCAGAGAGGATCCTGGTGGGTCCCTTCCAGCATGGAATATTCTGTGATTCTGTGAACATGAAGTGCCTTGTCCACAGACACACTGAGAACTAGATCTTTATTTATGACATGTGTACTTATGGAGTGTGATACCCAGAGAGATGAGCATTTCTGTGCAGATGTATGTCTTGCTGGCTCTCACCCCTCCTATTATCTCTAAATATGATTTTAAAAGGAAATAGACTTTGAAAGGGGCAAGAGGCTCTAGCAAAGGATTTAAACTTTTTCTTCCTCTGAAAGGACTCAGTCATAACTCTTATTTAAAGTTAAACTAAGAAATGTCTCTGAGGAGAATTTCAAGCTCTCTTTCCAAACACCACCAAGCCAAGAATTGTTATTATCTGAATTTAATTCAAATCATATGAACTTTCATAGCTTTTGCCACACTAAAGATTTTTCTCCTTTTCAATCTGGCAATACATTCATCAAGTTGTGGGCAGATCCCACTCACATAAAGGGGTAGCTTTGTGAACTCGATAGCATACAGGCTTTTCCAGGTTCAAAACACATTTATGATTTATTTTTCTTTAAACAGACACACTAAACAGTCCCAGAACTGCATAGTAGCAGAATTCACCATGTAATTTACTTTGTGTGAGTCATAATGAGGGGAAAAAAGAAATCAGAACTTTGAAGAATTATCCTTAAATTGCTGTATCTAGAAAAAAATTTCAGCCCTTCTGCTTTCCACAGGCAGTCTCCTTTCCTGTCTCCTGCCCAATCCAAGAGCTGATTTTCCTGGAGGAACAAGGGATGTTACCTGCAGCTCGAGTCCTAATTGTGGCTTGGATACTTTCTGGGGACAATTCTCTTCAGTTTTCCAGCATTTTGCAAAAACTTATGATTACCCACCCACATCACTGCAGCCCTTTCAAGCTGGATCGATGTCTTCTCAATGCCTGGAACACGTAAAATGCTGTATAAAAAAAGTGAAATAATATTACTTCTCAACCATACAGCCAAAATTTACACTGCTTGAGGGAAAGAGGATGGAGGGATAATTACAGACTGGGCTTTTGAAATGAGGTGCTCAGGAAGGGAACAGCAGCCACCTCCAGGGTCTCCAAAGCCCTCTGTGTTTCTGGGCACTCCGTGGTTAGAGGTGCTGGGAATTTTCCAGACCTGTTCACTCCACGTCTGCAAGCATGCAGACTATTTTCAATCAGTACTCCTTGCATGGAAAGTATGTTTAAAATGCTTTCTCAGCACTCTGTGTGTCCACGGGCTATTCCATGGGTTTTCCTGTTCCTTCTGCTGTGCTTCCAAGGCTTTGGCACTGCAGCTGGGTGTTCTTCCAGCACTTTGTTCTGCCCACTGCCCTTTCCTTATTTCATTTTCAGTGCTCCTGTGAGCCCTGTTCCCCCTGATTGCTGTCACATGTACTGCTCTGGATCCATACCCTCTCATTAATTCCCAGTTTAGGATGTTTGTGCTGCTGTTCCAGTGGAGACAGGGTTATCCAGTTCCTAGGAAACAGCTATTATTTATCCCTCTGGGTACTGCCTGCCTTGCCATATTTCGGAATAATTTCAGTTTGTGTTGCATTTCACTGAGTGCATGTCTCAAGAAAAAATAATTTGAAAATTGTTGTTGCATCATGACAACACCCACAGCAACACAACAACATACACAGGGCTCGTATGTACCAGAGGGCTGCAAAACATGAAATTTGCAATATATTGACTGTAAGGATAACTCAATGCAAAAAAAACCCCTATAAATGGATCAAAGCAAAACATTGGAACTGAATTTGAACAACAGACATCAGAGAAGCTCAGATCAGAGCAGGCTGCCCAACCGCTCCTTGTTATAAGCATTTTACTTGTCTGATCTCTCTGCAGCTTTCTGGCCTCAGGTTTTTTAAAGCCAGCTTGGGAGCTTAGACACCCAAACATCATTAAAATGAATAATCATTCTGTGTCTTTTTGGCCTCACAGTTCCACTCTGATGATGTTTCTGGTAGTGCAATAATCTTTTGTTTGGAGGTGTTCCTCACCATGTCATACAGCAATGAACTTACACTCCTCCTTATAGGTTACTGTGGGGTTTTTCTAATAAAAGAACAGTGATATGACGAGAAAAGTCATAACCCGTGTTTAATAAATTATTTATATTAATCTTCGCTCAATAAAAGGCCTAAATACCAGCAAGAATGACCTGTCCTAAAAGGATTTTTAAGAGGCAATATTTTTTTTTTTCATTAGCCCCAGAAGAAAATCATCTGGGACCCAGCAGTCCAGGACTGTTCAAAATCTTTCTTATAAAATTTGCCTGACACAGACTTAGCACAAGCTAGAATTTGGCTTTATGGGCATTTTATAAACTTCTCTGTGCAAAGCCTGAAAGCTGACCTCTGATAAGGGCAGAATTCCTGTTTAAAAAGGGGCAGAAGGCTCATAACATGGGTAATTATCTAAGAGCTGGAAATCCTTCTTTTCATCCTTCATGTAACTGTAGTTGGAAAGAAATGGTGTTTAACACTATTCTATACAATATTTCATTCTTATTATTATTTCATTAAACTCGGGGGATGTAAATAGTGGATCTTAGGGGTCAAAGTGAGCTGCCTGCTCCCAGCTGAGTGTTTGATGGCTTTTTTAAGGCTTTCCTCTGTCCTTCCACACCTTCCTGGAGGATCTGGATGCTGTGAGATGGGTGAGGCTGCCCAGGTGCCAGTGAGAGCACTGGTGGGTTCAGCAGGGCATGAATCTTCCAGTACCAGAACTAATGGAAAATTACCATAGCCCTGCTCGTTTTCCCTCTGCTTAAACACATTCTGCTGCAGAAGGAAAGGAATGAGATTTTCTTCCAACAAAGAACACCAAAGAATCAACCAAATATTTTTAACAGAGTGGGATAGACTACACTCCACATTAAGGACAACTGCACCAAAACCCTGAGGAGATGTTGCACATTTTGTCCTGGAAACAGCCTCTGGGATAAGATTCAGGAGATAGGATCAAGCATTTTATCATTCTACCATCTCCTCATTAGTTTAAGCTTTGCATTGCTTGGTGATGCCTGCCAATACTTGTAACCCCACTCTGTTTAAAGCAAGTTTCAGTTCAGGGAAAATCTGAATTTGCTTTTGATTCTGACTCTTAGGCCCCCAGAATTTGGTAAGTCGTTGTGAAACAGTTTTGGCAGGCCAGCTTGACTACATAATGGTTTTACACTCTGGAGACATTTCCAACACTTCAGCAGTGCAAACACTGAATGCACACACAGGGTCATATCAATGCAACTATTGTGCACTTTCAGCCCACACTTCATTCTAAAAAAAGTGCATTTTTTTCATAAACTTTCCTTTATCAACTTCCTTCATATGCATGAAACCCTCATGTGAATTCTTGCACATGTAGAAATGTTAATATAAATTCTGTCATTGTTCCTATTGCTGTAGCATCTTTTCTAAAAATACTCTGATTTGGGAAAGGGCTTGGATTTTCTTAAGAGCAGGACAGTGTAAAAGTTAGAATAATTACACACTGGTCATGTTGAGGAGAAGTTAATGGAAAGTAATGAAATTGATAATAAATCCATCATTATATTTGAGTATTTGCATATATCCTAAAATGTACTTTTCTAATTAATGGTTTCTTTATTTATCTTTAATAGCCCATGTTTGAATACAGAGTTATTATATGCATATATATCCATAAAACAATATTTTATTTTCATAATTAGGCTAAAAAGAGCTTTTGTAATTTCTTTACGAGGAGAAGCAGCATGAGGCAACATACAAAATTTTGAGTGTTATGTGTCACTGGTAATAATTTTGTTCATTCATCAAAATGTAAAGCTCATTATCATTCCTACTACTGTTAAGCATGCTGATTATATATATGTTAATTATTAAACACAGGCATTTCACATAATTTTGACCTTGAATTAGGGATGATTTTTTGGATCAGAATGTATTTTATCAATCCGAGCAATTTTACTTGAAGACTGAAAATTATGCACTTTGTTTTCCTTGGAATTGTGTTTCAGTTGAATCACTTGAGATGGACGTGTCAAGGTCAAGCGCTGAGTGAAATCTCAAGAACATTCCAGTGTAGAAAGCCCCATCCCATTTAATCTTGGTTTGGGTCCTGTAATTGCAGAACCTGCAGCAGCTTGGATGTGTCTCCTGGTACATGTGAGGCAGAATTAGACTTTTTCTACTGGGAATCCAACACATTGTGCAGGGATGACATAAAATTTGTGGAGCAGAGAGGGAATTTTCATTCTGATCCTCAGTCCACCGGAAGATGTGACTCATAATTGACCCTATAAGTAATAAATATATTTTTTCTCCCCCAAAAGCTGCAAAAACAAGAGTTTAATTCATATTCCCCCCCCAATTAGGTGCTTTAAAGATTAGCTGGGAGCAGGGTGCACATTCAGCCCATGCACATTGGGGCTTGGATCTGAATTTCAGCTTGAGCTGTCTCGGGTCTTCCTTCCAGGGGAGTTTGTGTTTTGCTTTCTACAAGCCCAGCCATGTGGCCCTGAGCCAAACCTTCCTTGCTGAGGGCTGAATGAGCCTTTCAGCCTCTCCTGGCAGCCCCCACAGTCACACACACACACGTGGGCCAGGAGGGGAAATCACCCTGAGGACACGGGCAGCTGAATGGACTGCAGGCCAGCTCTGGCCCCAACTTCACCAGTTCCTTCATCATTTCCTGGGCAATTATGTGGGTGGAAGACCTGACCAGGATTTCTTTCCGCTCTCTTTGACCAAGGCTGTTTTCTCTGTTGTCTTATTGAGTTTTACTTGAGCCCTACCCTCCTGCAGTCTCTTTTTTGGTACCAATCTCCACCCCAGGATCCCTTGCTGTATCAACCTCAGACAGAGTCCCTAAAACCCCTTTATCCCATCCATTCCTGCTGTTCTGAGCCCACTTTGTGATAATATATCTGGAGCACATCTGGTCCCTCTTCCAGACTGAACCTTTTTAGGTAGTTACACAATTCATGCCAAGCAGCATCTCTTAAATGAAAATCTGGATGTCTAAAAATAGGCCCTCATTACTGTGCCCTTTGCTGGCCTCCACTCCTGCTGCTTTATATTAAACTTCTACATGCTCCACATATTCAAGGTCATTTTGGTTATCTCTTTTCACAGACTTTTTACAGACTGTTTCTGGGTAAGGCTGGAATCTGCTGCAATGGGAAAACACCCTGGTTGGGAAGTACATAAATAATTTAATGTGGTTGTGGGAAGAAAAAGAGTTCAACCAAGTATGGCTTCAATAATGTTAACCAAATGTCCATGAGAACAATCTAGAGATGTAAATATATATATATATATATATATATTTGTGTTATTAACTAGTTTTGATTAAACCTTTGTGTCAGAACATCTACAGTGGATGTTTGCTGATGGCAGCTCAGGACTTACCAGAGTCTTGAAGACCTCAAAGGTCTTTTCCAACCTAGAATCTAACTCATTCTGTGAGTCTGTGATTCTGAGTCCCGAGCCCAGAAAACATCTACAGAACTTGGAGCTTTGGAGAAAAGAGGAGAATTTGAAGATGCCTGCAAGGATAAGAGATCTCAATGCAACCTCTGCTCCTGTCAGGTCAGACATGAATGATTTAGCAATTAGTGTGCACCTCAGTTGTGCCCTTCATCAGTGAGGACGTTAGCCAGGACCTGCCTCTTCCTTCTATCCCAAACACCACCACTTGTTTTCCCAATAAATAATTATATTTTGTGCATCAAGCCATATTATGCTATTATTTTGAACACAATCAATGGCATAATGGGACTTCTAATTCCCATTTCTTAACTTCTTTATTTTGAGTGGCTTTTGAACATGTAAAGGTGGCTGCTTGTGTGACACACCCAGCCAACCACTGCTTTAACAGCTGGTGGTTGGCTTTCATTTGTGCGCTTAAATTCTTTTAATGCTAGGAAGTTCCCTTTTAATAAGAGACAACTGAATACCTGTAAGAAACAGCTCCAATGTCTACTCAGAGTTTAACCAAAACCACTCGTGCCTCAGCCTAGGTTTTCATGGCTATTAATTTAATTTATTATACAGTAATGAACCATGCAGGATCCAAACTGACCCAGGATTTACTTTAATGGATCATTAACTTGTCAGGTTCCCCCTTCTTCTTTCCCCCTCCTGGTATTTTCTTGTCTTGCCAGAATTCTCATTATCCCAGCTATTAATCCATTTATTAACTTTGGACGAGGATGTATTTCATTAGTGAACACTTAAAAATTAATGATCACACACAAATTAGAAGTCTGCTGTAAAAGGATAGAGTACAAATAGGGTCTTTAGGATGTGGGTTTTATTTACACTCCAAATGAATGGCACACTGACAGTGGTTAAAATTGGTGTCAAAATTATAGGATCATTAAGGTTGGAAAAGAGCTCTAAGACCATCAAGACCAACCATTAACCCCACAGTGCCAGGTCTGGGTACTCACAGATTTTCTCCTGACTTGTAGATTTACAGAGTTCACTTTTATGGACAATCATTAAAAGTTTGTCTCTCTATTATGTTGCTTTAGAAATAATATTTTAGACCAACCCCAAAAGTAACTTCCATAAAAACATCAGCTGTGCTTTTTTCATTTTTGTAGGGTTCAAAGGAAGAGTTTCAAACTGCTGGAATAAAACACTGAAGCCAGTGTAGCTACTGAAAGCCTCCCATTTTGTCCCTGGTTTTCTTAGAAAGCATGATCAAATATTTAAGACCTAATTTTCCTGGAAAGTGTGACCAAAAGTTTAGGACTTATTACTGCTGAGTGTTTGGAAAATATATGTAAGAGTCATCACACTGGTGCTGTCTGCTCAGACACCAACCCACGGTGTGTGTGCAAAACAGGGGAAAATCCCTACACCAGTCAGTGAGGGAAATGATTTGTGGTTTTATCAATCCATCTATTTTTAATCTGTAAATATTTATTATGTATTTCCCAGAAACCACTGCTGGGAGAAAACACACACACACACACACACACACACACACACACACATTATTCATGGCTGGGTTATTCCTTGTGAGACAAGGGATGTCCCAGCAGAGCCACCTGAGAGTCACTAATTCTGTGTCAGCCACTTTTCAGGAGAAGTAGGCAGAATATTTTTTTTTCCTTTTCTGTTTTGATCCAGTCATAGATGCAGTACAGTTGAGGGGTTTTCCACATATGTTAACATTCACTTCAGTTTACGCCACAAATTAGCACTCTTGTTCACACAGCTTTGTACGTGTTAGAAATATCTAATAGGAGTAAATGATGTATTTGGCTAATCTGCTTTGGTGCCAGATGTCACAGTGTCTGTGTTACACAGCAAATGAACATGAGGTGAAATAATTGAAAGGAGCAGTGCAAACCTGGATGGTTTCAGGTTCTGTGGAGCTGGAGTGCTGAACACTGTGGAAATGCCAATATCTAGATGTTGGTGTGCACATTCCAGGCTAAGAAATTCCTTTGGCCTCTCATTTGCTAATTCAATTGATTTTGGAATTTGTTACCTAATTTAGTCTGCTCCCAATTTGAGCTCTTCGTGAGCAGGAGGATTCTTCTGGCTGCTGAGATCAGCAGACTCACACTGTCCTGTGATAGTGTGAGTCCTGACTTCACCAGCACCCAGAGGGAAATCAAACTATTTTTTAGAATATGTTGGGTTCCATGGAAAGGAGTTTATAGTGAGCTACAGTGTGATCTGGCCAAGTTCCCAGTCTGACCCACTGGAGAAGAAGTTTTCTTGCAGAGAAGGTGGCAGTGCACCCTCAGGACTCAGCAATCTGTGCCATCCAACACTGACAGCAATCCCTGTAACACATCAAAAAGCAGGACTGAGCATGAAGTTGTGTTAGGGCAGCCACAGCCAGAGGAGGATCTGTGAGACTTGCACAATTTAGCTCCCTCTGAGCAGAATGGCTTTAATCCAGCAGATGTTCTCCACCTTCCTGAGAAATAAAAAATGTCTGGAAAGGGTGTCTTGATACAGGATATTCTAGTGTACCTTCTGAATCCTTCACACCTGCTCTGTGGTGCTTTTATCTTGTGTGGAAATTCAGTCACCCCTGAGTTTTTTATTTCTAACAGGGCATATCAATCTTACTTACATCTGGAGGGGTCTGGTAGCTTCCCTTGGCATTGCTTTTTTGCAAATGTCCCCAGTAAATTCCATGGATAAGCTTCACTCTGATCTCATATTATCCACCTCTCTGAGTTATCCCTCTAACGAACACAAAACTACCTCAGCCTGTCCACGACCTAAAAATGACCTGCAGTCATCTCACCAGCATTAGTGCTGAACCACATCACAAGTTATCCTCCCTTTCCAACAACTTCTAGACCAGTGGGAATAAGAAAAGCTTTTTTTCCCCATAATCCCTCACACATAGGCTGGAGGCAAGAAGTCTCAAAAGGGTCCAAGATTTCGGTGCTTTCATCTTGAGGCTACAACAGAACTGCTTAAGAGCTACGTCTCTGTCTCACTCATTTTATTCATTTTAGGGATTTAATGCAAATTCCTGGCATGATTTCAAAGCATGTTCTCTAAGTTAATAAAAATTATAATATTAAAAGGCAAATAATAATAATGTGTTCTCAGTGTTACAGCTCCATTGTGCAGTTTGGTGGACCTTTTGCCAGGTTGCCTTTGTTAAATTTAATAGTAACCATAAATCTCAAAACCTCATGCAAACTGTAGAAAATTAATGGCCATAAGAACAGGAGATTTATTTTTTTCTTTTTAATTTTCTTTGAAGAGATTTACTCCCTCTTTGGATAAAGAGAAAAAAAACCAAAACAATGGAGAAGAATGTTGTGACTTGTTCACCAAAGTTAGGAGGCCTGAGTTTGGGATTCAAAGGTGGAAGTCTGGAAAAAAAGGATTATTTTTCTTATCTTATGTCCTATTATATTTGTGGACAAGTTGGGGCACCATGGATGTGGTGGAGAACAGCAGTGACAGCAGCTCACAGGTGTTAATGCAGGTGATTTTATGAAGATAAACCTCTGGTCACTGGTAAAGTCTTCTCCAGATGCCCGAATTAGGTGAGAAATTGCTTTTCTTCAGTCCTTGATCTTTACCACTGCTTTTCTGATGGATTTGAGACTCCCACCCAAGGAGCCAGCCTCAGAGCACATGGAAATCTGAAGGACACTTGTAACTGCTGGTGGGAACACTCTCCCTGAAAGGATTCTTCTGCATAAGGAAACAGACAAAATTCTTTAAACCATCTCAAAACCCCCAGAGAATTACGTGATTCTTGGACAACTGCATTTTGTTCTCTCTTTGATGGGTTTAGCTCATTTCTAAATTCTTTGTTCTCACTCTCCTCAGGTTCAAAAGTTCTTGATGTCTATGTGAACACCTCAAGATGCTAATTTTTGCTTTTTGTCTAGTAATTACCTCGATTCCACCAAGCTTTTAAGACCCTTTAATTTGCAAACCTTTTATTGAACAGCAGACAAAAACCTCCAAAAAAGAATGAAACCCTAATTTGAGAGTCAAATCGTCAAAATGTTTCTGTAGAGGCGATAACTACTGCAATAGTTCAAATTAAAACTGCCTTTTTTCACCTGTCTCCATATCATCACCTGCACTGGTGCCAGGGTGGAAATTTCTTGGAGTGTTTGGACTGTGGAAACAGGCTTATTTTTATTTATTTACTGGATAAAATACTCTCAAAGGTCATCTGTCATCGTGAATGCAATTTGCAGCGGTCTGATGACTTTTTCACTAAAGTTCATCTATTATTATTGCATTACCACTGATAAAACAATGTTGGGAATATAAAAAACTAAACTACTAGAATGAGTCTGAAAACTGTAGCCTTGGAGTTAAATCTGTCCTGTGATGTTTTAGTATTTTAGGTGCTAAAAAATAATAATAGTGGTGATGATAATAATAATAATTGATGTAGGATTTAAAATACCAGAACATTCATGTCTTACCTCAACAAAGTCATGCTGCCCATGGAGATACACAGAGATGCTTACAAATAAATGAGTTTCTGCAATTTATCTGAGTTAAATAACATTTCCCCCTAATAGCTTGAACATCTGCTATTATTGCCCAAGATAGAGATTACTATTCCATTCATTTGATTTCTGTTTCAACAGCTATTTAATCTGTGTAAATTGATTTATAAACTATTATGCATTATTTGCGTGGCATTTTTCTTTGCTGATTGATCCAAGTTGTTGGCATGGAGGTAAAGTTCTTTTCAACAGATTATTATGAATATCTGCTTTTCCTGAGGTGCTCCTGGTCCCAGCTGAGGTGAGAGGAACACTGATTTATGTTTCCAGAAAAGACTCTGGGAAAACAAATCTCTGTAAAATGATGTGGAGGGAGGATTTGCCTCTAACCAGTGGGGTTCTTTCAAAGGCTACTTTGTCAGTGGTTTGCATATATAAAGCAAAATTAAGATTGCTGTTTCTTTTAACTTCAAAGGGAGCCTTTTTAAGCTCTACTTCTGTTTGTAAAATGAAATGTCTAAAATGCAAATTATTTGGAGGGTAGAAAGTTCCTCTCCAGCCACAGTACTGCAGAAATTCCAGCAGCAATAATTAAATAAATACTATTTCCATAAATTGTGTGATTTCTCAGGCACTGAGGTACAAAGGGATCTGAATTGATCATAGAAGCTTCAATGAGAAAAAATAATTGAAATGTATTTTTTTAGCATAGTAAAACAGCAATATAGTAAAACACCTTGTTGCTGACCTCTGCATGATGGATTTGTGCTTTACATCGTAGAAATCCCTGAAGCTGCATGGAGCTCGTGGTCTGAGGTGCAGCATTGGGGCATCCTCCCTCCACCAGGTTAAACTGGTTTGAGGTGAAGGCTTTGCCTTTCCCCTCCATGTGCTCCATCCTGGTCTCAGTTGTGCTGACCATTGAAGGGAAGGCTCCAAGCTCAGCAGCAAAAATGAGATTTCAGGGCTGCCAAACATTTTTAGAGCACCTGGACGTCAAAAATTCCTTTAAAAAAATGTAGCTCAATTTTTTTTTTTTTTGTGTTGCTCAAAAATCCCAGGACTGCTTTTGTAGTATCAACAATTTATTCTGTAGGGGAAAAGAGCTGAACCTCTTTGAGATATGGGTTTTAATATCTTTCAGTAATGACATCTAGAGGGGTGAGCCTTCAAGCCTGGGAACTTTGGTGTGTCAGAGTGTGTGAAAAGCCAACAACCCTTTTCTCACCTGTGTGCATCATCAGGACTGTTCCTACAAGGAAAAGAATATGCTTCCAATTATTGCTCTGATCTCCCTTGTGGGTAAGGGAGTAGACCTGTAGTCTCATAACATTCAATATTTACAGAAACCATCCTGTAAATCAAAGCAATTTATTCAGTCCTGGGCTGCACATTGTTACATTTGCAATAGTTCATTTCTTCCTTCTATATATTTTCATATAGTCCCATGTTCCTCTGGGGGAGCTTGAACCTGAAAAGAAGTCCAGGGGAATGTAAATGATCTGTCCTTTTCCAGCTGACTAATGTGGGTCATAAAACACTTTAAAATACAAAGGAGACTTCACATCTGGTCAAGTTTACTCATCATAAACACACCTGAATGAAAAGTACCTCTTGCTCTGTGGAGCAGAGCCAAATGAACGACAGACTAGGACATTTCGTGTTATGTGCAAGTGCTCATTCCTTGCATTTCAATGGCTAAATTAGAGGTAATTCGATAGTAAAATATGCAGGTAGCCCCAGGACATATTGTATATTCTTTAGTTCTGAAAACTTTTTATGATTAAAAATGAAACCTAATTACAAACTCCCCATTCATGCTCTAAAATGTCAAAGAATTGATGTTTTTCAATGTCAATGCAGTAATAAAATCAGTGCTGGAGCAGTGGTGCAAGATTTGTTTTCCTAACCAAATTTATGCTTCGACTTTCTGCTTGGAAAAGGGGAAAAAAAATAAAATAGTATTAGAGATGTCCATATCTGATGTATGAGCCTGTGTCAGTGGCTTTCATTGTGGCTTTCCCGGTGTTCCCAGTTGTCCCACTGCAAAAACACAGCTCTGGATGAGGAAGTGTTCACCTTTTCCCAACCCTTTTCCCAGGACAGCTCTCCAGCACCTCCCTCTGTGCTCGGGGAAAGCCAGCAGCCTCCAGCAGCGGCCTGGCAGGAGCAGAACAAAGGTCTGAGGGGCAGGGACAGAACAGACTCAAAGCAGGGGCTGTGCCCAGGAGGGAGGATCCCTTCCTGCAGGGGTCTGTAGCCCTTCCAAGCACAGGGATGAGATGCTCTCCATGAGGGCAGAGGGTTGGTGGGGGGATGCTCAGAGCCTCTGCTGTGGTCAGTGGGTCCCCACCCATCTCTGGCATTCAGGGATTTAATCCTGGTGCTGGGGGGAAAAGCTTCCTTACTTGTCAAAAAAATCCAGCTTCTCGAAGTGGTGGAATTGTCAAATCATTGAGTGTCTCAGGTCGGAAGTGATGTACAAGGAGCATGGAGTCCAATCTGACAGAAAAAACAAGGAAGAGGAAAAAGAAAAAGGAAAAGGAAAAAGAGGTAGAAAAAGGAAAGGAAAAAAGGGCTAGAAGGACCAGAAATACCTTTCCTTAGCTCTTTGAGCTGTCCTGCTGGTGTAATTTCTGATGTTCAGGAGCAGCCCTGCTGGATCCAAAGGGACTGTTTGCAAATTAATGCACAACTCAAGGAGAGTAAACACTCCCGTGTCTGGCCTTGTGTAAATACAAATCAGCCTGCAGACTGTAAGGTAAATACAAACAAAATTCCTTTACTCCTGCTCAGGAGGAAGAAGAGAAATGCAGAAGGATTGAACAGGTTTTTTTCCCCTGCTCTGGTGGAAGCACCTCTGAAGTTTACAATGTGTTATTAGTCCCTGATTCCACTAAACCCTGAGCCTGTGCTAACAAGGAAGATTCCAGCCTGCTGCCATCACCTGCATCTCCTCCTGCTGCTCCAGGGGATCTGTGCTGGCACCTAAATCCCCTGTGCAGGGAATGTGTTCCCGGTGCATCATCAGTGCAGTGATACCCTCAGCTCTTGCTCTCCTCTCCTCTGCTGCCTTTCCTCTCTCTGATTATAAACTGCAGGGGCAGGATGCTTTAATCTGTGTTTTGCAGCCTGGTGTAATGCTGATGACTGAAGATTACAGCTAGGCAAGTAACACATTGAAAATTCAAACCCCTAATGGTTCATTCCTTTTGTGTTCGCAGGAGAATTAAAAAAAAAAAAAAAAAAAAAAAGAAAGAAAGAAAGAAAGAAAAAAGTGTGCAAGAAGTTTTTTTTCGAGTGTGTTTTGTAAAACCTCAAGAAAATAACCTTATATGGCCCCAACCAAGCTGAACACTATTCTTTAAAAAAGAAAACAGTCCTAAATTAAGAGTAGAATTTTAGCTTCAACTTCGAATTTCTTGGCTTTTGTTGGTTTCTTATACACCCTCATTATTTCAGCAGCGTGTTGTTTTTGGTCTGACTAATATTTAGAAATTTTTCCATCCAACCTTTAGATGTCTACTGTTTGAGAATGATTCGTTTCTCTTTGACTTCATGAGCAAAATTTGCTCGTGGGACTTTTTCCTGCCCTTGCTGTGTCTCTCCCTGCTCCAGAATTCCCCATGTTCTACCCCAATAACCTGTGGAGTTGCCTCCCAACTGTGGAGCAGAGCACATTTCAAGCAGCTTTGCAGGGATGTGGCTGAGGGAGTCATTTTGCCAGGATGAACAGCCTGAATGCAAAGCACCAGCACTCAGGGTGCTGGCAGCAATTCTGAACTCAAGGACTGAGTTATTCCAGTGGGATTTGAATAAATATTGGACAGAAGAAGTTGTTTGGTTTTTATTAAAAAGGTGAAAATAAAATTTCAAAATCTCTTTATGAGATATTTCTTTAAAATTATTAAATATTTTGTCAGCGGTAGTGCATAGGTTTGCGCAGTGAGAGTTGTGCAATGGCAGCAGTGATGCCCACTGGGTAAGCTGCCATCAGTGTCAGGAAAACAGCAAGCTCTTCCCAGTATAATTGTCCTGAACCAACAAGAAATATCTAAACACCCTGTTCTTCGGCAGCAAATTGTGGATAATCCTCTAATTTTGGATTATGAATGCCAGGGATCGTGCAGTGTTCAGTAGCAGAGGATTTATAGTGTGCCAGGAGGTAGAGTGATATTAAATATCTTCATTAATGGCACAGACGAGGGACCCAGGGCTCCCTCAGTGAATTTGCACTGAAAGAAGTCAGAGAGGTGCTGCTGACACACCTGAGGGATGGATCCATCCAGAGGGACCTAGACAAGCTGGACAAGTGGGACCTTGGGATTTTATGAAGTTTAACAAGAGTTGGTGCTGTACCTGGGTCAGGGCAAACCCTGGTATCAGTCCAGGCTGGGGGTGAAAAGATGGGGAGCAGATGTGGGGAGAAGGGCAGAAATTATCTAGATCCAAAGCCTCCATTAAAGAGATGCTGTTTGCTTTGAGTGATGCAGAAAAACAGAGTGGGACATTGGAGAAAAACAGAAGAGAAATAAAGGCAATGAAATATGACCAATGCTGATGCAGAATTTTCCATGTTTTTCACTTCAAAAGATCCATTTTTAAGTTCCTAAAAAAAAAGAGACGAGCAAATTTCTTTCTGGTGCAATTTGTTTTGCAGTGATATATTTCCAAAGCCGCTCAGCGTGTCTGATATTGGGTTCTGAGCCACAATCTTCAAATGTCACATGGAAAAAGAATTTACTGCTGGTTAGGCATGGGATTTCCTCTGGCACAGCATAATATCAAGTCTTGTGATCCATTTACATTTAAAACCAGTAAAATTAATGAATGAACCAACACAGAGGGCCCTTGTCTGTTTGCAGGGTTTCTGAGTTGCCCTGATTTTTCTTATTTAATTTTTTTATGGCTGCAAGTGTTCAATTTTAACTCGGATTTCGTTTTCAGCAATGCAAATTTCTCCTTGATACTAACAACAGCTGTTAGCAATATACCCACATCCAAGAACACGTTTATATGTGACCAAACTCGGTGTAATTGCCACATCATCTGCTAAATTGGCATTACAAACAAGTCTCAGGGGAAGAAACACGACTCCCTCCGTATGTCATCACTTTTGGAATTTGCACAGTAAAGAATCAGCGCTCAGAGCTCTTCTTTCTGTGCTGACAACTCAGATAAGGGAGCTTGCAGTTGGAGCTTGCCATTTCCCAAGGACTTGGTAGAGGCTTCTTTTACTGCTACAAGGGCCCTTTCACGTGGGACAAGCATTTCTGTCATGTTGCCTTGCAAAAACACCTCCCTATCTGCCTTTCCTGCAGCTGAGTGTGCTCTACCATGAATTAAACAGTGGCAGACTGCAGAGAAGTAACAGTACAGAACTCAACTTCTTCTTTTTTTTATCACCTAATTAGTCCCAACATAAAAGTTCTGCATTTTGATTGTAGCTGTTAGAGCTCTCCTATCACTGTGGTTATTGCCCAGGCCACTCCAGACTGGAAATGTTAAACAGGGATAGTACTTTTAGTTCCTCTGGCTAACACAGCCCATCAAATTGCCTTTCTCTGCCACAGATGCTCTTCCAAGTTATTATATTACAACTAAATGTGTTTGGAATGATGTCTGGCTATCAGCATTTTGTCATTAGAAGAGAGAAAGGAAGACCAGCAGTAGACAGATATCACTATCTGGGCTGTAATGAGTCCCTGAGGGAAAATTAAGGGGTAATTGTAACAAGCCTCTAGATGGATCAAAAAAATATTAGTCAAATCTCATCTGTTCTCCAACTTCCTTCTTTCTTTAAACTGTCAACACTTTCCGTGCCTTTTGGCTCAAAATGCCTGTCCTCATCTCAGCTAAACCCCTACAACTCTTTACCTCCTTGCAAAGTTTTCAAACAGCTTGAGAGGCTGCTAAAAGTGTCATTTTGCCTGTGGCAGGAAATCCAGTTGAACTGGATGCAAGGATGGCTTTGTCAGAGTATTTACATGGAGGAGATGTGAGGGAAAGTTCTCCCTGTAGTGTGTGTGCATCTCTGACCTGGCCAAATCTGCCAAATCCCTCTAAATCTGCCAGAACCCAGAGCTTGGTGTCTCTACCTGACTGCTCTCACCAGAAATGGGCCTTTTGTTTTGAGGCAATGGATATTCAACTGGAAAAAGGGATTAAATCGATTATTTCACCACAGACCATTTTACTTCTTATTTTTATTCAGGAAAATTGAAGTTCTTAATTTTCGAGGCTGTATAAATAACTCTGCCTCCAGTCCCAAATTTTTTTCCAGTGCAAACAGTCAGTGAAATAAAGATCTCTCCCTTAGGTGGAATAAAAGTTGTTTCCTGTCCTGGGTGTGTTATTCTCTAGGTGCCTGCTAGGACACCTAAGCCCAAGTTTTCTAGACCTGACTTGGAAAATGTGAAATTCAGACAGCCAAATAAGTGTCCAGTTGTTTTTCCATGTGTTTTAGTGTCCTTGTGTTACTCTCAGCACTTAAATCAAGATACAGGGAGACAAGATAGTATTAGGAACATCAGAATATTGGATATTAAAATGCAAATCCAAACCAGTTAAAAGGTATTCCCTGAGATGATGGCAGGAGATGTATAGTGGGGAACACTGTGATGAAATTCAGAAAAGATATGACATAAACCCAGTTCTTGGTGTGCTCACAGATAGTCTGGAGGATCTATTATAAAGCTGTGGTCCTGACTGAGTTTCTTGGCTAATTAGTTACATTTTTTGTCCCCTGGAAATAATATTCTGAATGTGAGTTACCCAACTGTGGTGCCTGTCCAAGGAGGGTATCAGCTCTCTGTGATTATTGGAGTTCATGGCCGACGTTACGCGACACAGAAGAAATGAATTCTCATTTATTGGATCCTGCACCATTTTTCCTTGAGCAGCTCAGACCTGCTGAACACTGCTGAGCAAACCCACCTGTGGGACAGGGTGGAAAATCTTGCAAACTCCTCAGCAGTCCAAGCCAGTGGAGAAAGAGGCCAAGGCATTGTCAATATTTATATTTAGACCTAGAGATTTTAATTTTACTTTATTTCTCTTTGAGGGTGGACCAGACTGGAAGAATCAAAAACCTGTTGAGCTTTGGACAAAACCAGCACATTTCTCTGCGTTTTCTTTTCCTTCCCTCACAGTTTCCTCCACTGACTTTGGTTCAGCTCTCACCGGACCTACAAGCTCTGAGAACTCCCATAAAACCCTAAAGTGAAAAAGAGTGTGCCTGCCAGGTGGGATTTTTTTTCCCCAAGTGCTCACAGCTCTAATTTTCACCACATGTGAACAAGTGTTCGCAGTTTTAAAGATGTGTTGAGTAATTGCACATGCGAGACATCTTCCCTTTAATGCTCCCAGTGTGTTCAAAGCTTTTTTTTTTTTTTTTTTTTTGTAAGAACACCCCTGTTACTGTTAACAACGGTGTTGCGGCCTTTAGCTTACACTAAAGTGGGCACTGCTTTGTGTTGAAATCTAATTGGTAGCACTTGCCCATCCTTATTCCCTCAGCTTAGCTAATGAAAGACACTGCCATAATCCACTTCTCTTAGGATCAGGGTTGGAGCCTGAAAAAGCTCTGGCAGAATGAGCTGGAGATGCACCTGCAGCTGCTTTTGCTGTGGGTACCATTTCTTTTTTGGACCAAAATGGGAAATGAGGCTGTTTGCTGCCTCCTCTTTTGGATGAGGATGTAAAGTGATGTGCTGCTTTTATACACCAATAAAAGGAATGATTCCCCCTTTTCCATAGAGGATAGTTCCCTGTGACACCACAGACAGGACACAGCAGATCATCAGTGGTGACTGAACAATTTTCAAGACAGCTGAGGAGGGAGAGATTTATCACCAGCCCTGGTTACCCTCTTCCCATGCACCCAACCAGGAGAGGGATGACTTAGGCAGCAATATTCAATTCATCACCATTCAAAAAAACCCTGTTCTTAGGGGAATATCTCATTGACTGACCAAATGTCCTGTAGGACTGAGTCTGGACACCACTGACATGAGATAAACCAAAGGGGAATGGGTCTGAAGGGCTGATAGAGCTGTGGGACAAAATGAATACAAACAGTAGGAAGTGAGATTTGAATCAGGTGAGGGAAAAAATGCAATTTCTGAAGGACTCAAAAAGCCCTGTGTTTTCTTGGTCACTCTTCTCCTGGCCAGTAAATCAGTGAGAAAGAGGTAATGAAATCTTAATTACCTCCAAAATTATCTGCTTCCAGTTACTGCTAGAAATGGGATTGGAAACAACAAATTGTTGAACCTTACTGTGAGAAATAGATGACTTTTTTCTTTTTACTCCACTGTTCTGAAAATGTTGTATAGTATGGGGTTTTTTTGAAATAGCACAAGGTAAAAAGCCTTGTAAATGTTTTTGAAATTTCAGGAACTATAACTAAAAGTCATTTACTCCTGGTTATTTCTGGAAAGGAGCTGACCATAGCCTGTTTGGGGGGAACACTGAGTCACCCACCTCTCCTGGCTGTGTTTTGAATTCCTGGAGGAATTCAAAAGTGCCACAACAAAGCCATGGGTTTTAAATCCAAGCAAACAAGCTGCAAGCACCACTTTCATTTATGTTTTTGTAGTAGCCAAAGATTTTGGCCAAGTCCAATTGGTGTGGAAGGAGCAATCCTTGTCCCATGAAATGTGGCTGACCTGAATCAGAGACAAAACAGAGTCTGCAGGTCTGTGGCTGAGCAGCCAAACCTCAGAATCAGTTGGGTTGGAAAAGACCTTTGATATCATCACGTCCAACCTTAAACCCAGCACTGCCAAGCACTAAACGAGGCCTCTGAGAGCCACAGCTTTATGTCTTAAATCCCTCCAGGGATGGTGACTCTTCCACTTTGCTGGGAAGCTGTTCCAGCCTGGCTTGGGGCAACCCTCAGCACCAAACCTGTGAGAGTGCCTTCCCTGTGAGCTGACACAGCTGCTCCACGGGCTGTGGATGGAAACGCTCCTCCTTCCCAGGTCCAGGGGTCTCTCTCTGGTTCAGCCTCTGCAGATGAACTCTCTGGAGATGTGCTTACACTTTTCATTCAAGACAGGAAGGACAAGTGAGCGCTTTTAGATTATCAACACCTTCAGAAAGAAATGTGTTCATTAGAGTTATGACAGCCCCAGTGATTCATTAGTGGGAAAGAGGTTATTATGCAGTTGTAGATAAAAACCAGAGCTGATCTGAACAGACTGAGTTCCCTCAGTAGTAGCTTATTACCAAAGAATTAAAGGTTGCAGTGGGATCTGCATCTAAAATTGGAGGAAACTTCTCAGCCAGCAACACTTTGGTGCTATTATTGTTTTTAACTTGAATTGCTCTTTTCCCTTGTTGGTATTTGCTCTGTGATATATGTGTGGAGAGCAACTGTAACACTTCTCCAGAACAGTATAAACTTGTCATATTAAATTTCACTTGGAAATTAAACGGTTTCTAATCAGCAGAGCAGTGAAGCTCTGGAACAGCTTTCCAGGAAAAATGAAGGCAAATAAATTTAATCATAATGAAGCCTGAACAGTTTATAAAAGGGATTATGTAACATAGTCCTTAGGATATTAGGGGACTGAAATTGAAGATCTCTGTGCCTCATTTTCCAAACCCTGTTCCTGTGCCTGGATGTTTCTCTCACAACACATTTCTGCAGATAATCCTGTGATTGCTGCTGAAGAACAGCAGTCAGTCAATCCCAGGGTACCATTTCATGTTGCCCCATGTTTACAGCTGCTAAATTTCAGTTTAGAAATATCTGCTATGTCACATTATTTTAGTGTTACCTCTTCATGCAGTGGAGGTGGTTGTTACAGGGCTGAAGGGAATCTAACATAACACAGGCACAGCTGTAGCAGGTGAGAGGTCCAGGTAACCCCAGTACTTTGTCTCCAAGTGTGTCTGATAGAAAAGATTTAATGAGCACAGAAAGATGGTGGTAGTGCTTCTTAGAAGTCCTTTCCTAACCTCCAACCATATAATGCCCAGGGACCTCACAGAAATCTGATCTGGTTCCTCTGGGCTTCCTAAGTCTTTCTCTCTGATTTTTCTTCTCTGAATTAAAGAAGCCACTTTTCTAACACTTAAAGACCTTTGACAGTGCTGCAAAGGCTTCCACAGCAGATCCGCACCGCATAGAGAAGCTTTTTCTTCTGATGCCTGCTTGCCTCATTTCCTGAACAGAGACCAAGAGTGAATATCTAGGAAGCTCAGGAGTACTGTCTCATACTGCCTTTCAGCCATCCCTTCTCCATATTGAGCCATCCTGATCTGCCAGTGCAGAATGCAGCATTACCTTGATTTTTCCTCCTACATGTACACAGACCTTTCCTTTCCTTTCCTTTCCTTTCCTTTCCTTTCCTTTCCTTTCCTTTCCTTTCCTTTCCTTTCCTTTCCTTTCCTTTCCTTTCCTTTCCTTTCCTTTCCTTTCCTTTCCTTTCCTTTCCTTTCCTTTCCTTTCCTTTCCTTTCCTTTCCTTTCCTTTCCTTTCCTTTCCTTTCCTTTCCTTTCCTTTCCTTTCCTTTCCTTTCCTTTCCTTTCCTTTCCTTTCCTTTCCTTTCCTTTCCTTTCCTTTCCTTTCCTTTCCTCTTTCCCCTTTCCCCTTTCCCCTTCCCACTAAAACTACAGATGGCATTCAAGATTCATGCATACAACAGATGAATAAGTTGACATAAAGATATTCTCTCTTTTTTTGTCCTCTATTTCTTTCCTAACTTCCCAACATTCAGTTTTCTTTTTGCATTAGCTGCTGAGTACTGAGATATTTTCATGGAACTTTATATTCTGATCCCCAAATCTCATTCTTGAACATCTTCAAGCCCAGTTTCCAGCGTGCCTTACCATTAATTGGAGCTGCTCTTGAGAACAAAAACGCTTCTCTTCCCTCCATTAAGAGGGAGCATCAGTCCTAACTCAGCCTCTAATTCCCTAGCTGAGGTTGGCCATCTTGGCTTTCAGTTTGTTTCTGTGCCTGTTTTCCATTGAAAAATAAGTTACAATCTGTATCTGCCTGCAATTTCTGGTTGCCTCAGCGCAGCACAGCTGCAGGAAGGTGACAGGTTTTGTTACTTGTTGGAACTGCAGCTCATCCTTCCAGCTGTGGAGATTATCTTCCCAACAGTATGTGAAACTTGGGATTTTATCAGGACTCTCTCTATTTAGAGACCTGCTCTGAAATTAACCATTCACTTCAGAAAAAAAATTTTGAATGTTCTACCCCCCTGCCCCCCCACCAAAAAAATAGGTTAAAAAATGCACAGCATTTGTAAAAAGAATGTAAAAATGAGCCATATTTGGGGCCTTTTCTTGAGTGCTGTGATCCTTGTGGAAACAATGGATTTCAGTGTTTGCTCTCTGTATTATTTAGGTTATAGAGAGTGCATTTATAAGCAAATGCAGGAGTTTCCCACCAGCAGTGGAGTGTGTGGGTAATATCAGCAGTAGTCCAGAGTGTCAGCACATTTCCTTCTCCTTAGCTTTATTTAGTCTTCACCACTAATTGCCATTCATTTTTGGCTGATAATGTTATTTTTTTCTGGTTTTTTTTCCCCTCTAAACTGCTAATTCCCTAAGAGATTGTTTTGTGTAGTCAGATCAGTAGTTTACATACTTTATCTAGAAACTCATGGTGCTCTTTTCTTATCCTAAACAGCCAGCAAAGCAAAATGGGAACTGGAGCAGGCACTTTCCCAAAAAAACAGGCTCCACTGATATTCTGCTTTGCTAATGGGTAAATCAGAATGAGCTGGCAAACTGCAAGTCTTGAGTTTTTATTCTCATTTATTGTATGACCCTACAAAGTTCATAGAACCCATCCACAGAAGGAGCTAATTAATAGGGTGTCATAAGGTCTGAGCAGTGCTTTTTATAGCTCCTTTAACCCTTGTGGGAAGCTGCTGTTCAAGGCAATTTTGGCTGCTGGCTGACACTTCTGTATGCAGGACAATGGTGACATTTTTTTCCAGGGATTTTCCAATTACAGCTATTGGAGGTTCAGTATTCCTGGATGAATAGAGTTGAATGTTATTAATCACAAAGGACAGTATAAAAAAAAAGGTGGCTTTTTTCAGCACTCTGTAAAACATGATCCTGCACACTGTCTGTGGAGAATTTGTGAGGTTTTTTAGAAGAAGAAAACTGAATGCTATGAATTATGTGGGAGTTGGGTTGCAACACCCAGCTAATATTTCAGTTTATCTGATAGTTCCTGATAAAGTTTATCTTTTAGATACCTCCATCACCTGTGGATATTCAGTCTTTCCCCTCTCTGTGTAAAATGGCATGCAGAGTACCCAACACAGCCAAACCCATTTTTCCCTGTGCAAAATGCTCAGCTCCAAATGGATCAAAGAAAATTGTTGTGCATGAGAGCAGGTGTCAGTAAACAGTTTGACGAGTGATAGTGAGGTAAAAACAACAACAAAAAAACACCCCAAAACCAAGCAAAAGCCATTCCCAAATCAGCAGCATGTACACAAGCTCTCTGACTGCACTTACTCTTATAAATAAACTGCACATCCTGTGGGAAGTAAACCACCCAAAACAATATTTGAGAGACACTTTTGAAAAAATTTTTTCTAGAGAGCCAAAATCGTGACTGAACTTTTAGGAACTTGACTTGTTGGGGGTTTTTTGTGCTGCTGGGACAAACAGTGCAGCTCTTTGTTTGGTGCATGCTGAGGGAGAGATGCACAGATGCTCTTTCCTAGAGGATTTTCTCTCTGTCAACCTTGTTATTTAACAGCAGTAACAAATGATACCATTTTGCAATCACTTGAATCTAAAGACCAACAATGTGCTCAAAGAAAACTTTCTAGAAACTGTGGGTAAAACTGCAAGAGGCAGGTTTTCCCCAGGCAGGACAGGCAGGACTAATTCCACTGCCCTCAGCAGAGAGGGTGTGCTGCTGTGCAAACCTCTTAAATCATCCCAAACCTGAAGAAAAGCACTATCAGAAATGTGGCCTTAGTCATGGAATCACTGCCAGAGCTGATAAAAATAAAAAGGAAACATGGCTTTATCCCGAAGTCTATTTCTCATATTTATTATGGGATAAAAGTGGAGAAGGAGGAGGAAAGCTTTGTATTTCAGTAGCATTTCTAAAAGCTTGGGAAATGGCCACGGTCTCCAGTCTGAAGTCCTTTTAATGTAAAGGTGGATCTTCCAATGAAAGTGAGAAATTAGCCTGTAAAATGCTTGGGACAGAGCTGATATTTTCATGTGTTGGTCAGCTGTACCAAGGCAATTTGTTCTGTTTGAGGTGTCCCTGCATTACCCCATGAGAATAAATAACAGGAACAATCAAGGAGAACAGGGAGTGCTTTGCTTGTGATATTTACTTTTGGGGAAAATAAAGCCCCAAACAATTCTAAAAAGACCCTGCACTCAAAGAGACCTTGTAAAAAAACAGTCCAAGTGTTGCAACAGGGCTACAGCTCCTCTGTACCATCAGCTGTGACCCTCCTCACTGCCATTTTCCTTGGCCTTTCCTTTCCATGATCATTCATGTGCCAATCTACCCTTTATTACAGGCAGATTTCAGGGAGGGAGCTGTAAGTGTTGGAATGTGGGTATTTAGTGTGTGGGACTGTATTTTGGCAAGCCCTTCACAGTATTTATACCAGAATTGCTCACAGAGCCCCTTGATCTAGAGTCTCAGTTTTCTCTGGGAGAACAGTAGAGCTGGAAAGGCAATGAGAAACTCAGATTTTCCTTTTTTATTGCCTCGATTTCTACACAGTGCAGTTGTGGAAAAGATAGCTGAGTCCTTGGTGTGTGGCTTTGGTTTTAATATTCCTCTTGGTTATGGACTGACCAGCTATTTATGAGTAGATGGTTTTCAGTTTCCATTTTGTTATCTTCAAAGCCTGGTTCATGTTGATGTTACCTGTGTGAAAAATTGAAATAGCGGATGTGCACTGAAAATCCTACCAAGTTCTCTCACTACAGCAGCCTTGGTTAAAATGAAAATAAATATACAGGCGAAAAAATGTGACCTAAGAATGTGCATTATTCAAAGGAATCCTTTTATTTTTTTTCAAATGAGACTTTAATAGGATTATGTATATATGTTTTATGATATTGAAACTGGCATACCATTCAAACTTAAAAACCCCTTTTCATAGTTGTATTTAATGATTCCTACTTCTTTGAAGCTTAACATATTTTCACCATATGGCAAGCATTTAATTTTTCCTATTTTTCTAGTGGAGATTAAATTAAAATGGTTATTTGGTTTAGCAAAACCCTTCAACCTATATGTGCTGCAGGTCAAGGATTCTGAAGGTTTAATCCTCACTGCCATCCCATAGTTTTCTCAACAGTTGGTTCCAAAACTTCATGAAGTCAACCAAGATATTCCCACCTACACCACACTAAAATTAGGGAGCAGTATTTCTTTTTATGCATCTGAATTGAGTAACCCTGTCATGAATACAACACAAACTCTGATGTTTGTAGATTCCACATTCATGCCTGAAAAAAAAAAAAAATTAAAAATTGCTACAGGCAAAAGAACCACGCAGCAGGGAGAGAGGAGCTTTGTATTCCATCTCTGGATAAATATTTCTGTAAGAAAATTTAACCCAATTCCTTAAAAATCATGGTTTGTGGTCCAGTGTCATAGAATCACAGAATGGCCTGAGGTGGAAGGGATTAAAGAACATTCCACAGTCCTAAGGTGCTCAAAACCCCATTCAACCTGGCCTTGGACACTTCCAGGGATCCAGGGGCAGCCACAGCTTCTCTGGGCACCCTGTGCCAGGGCCTCCCCACCCTCACAGGGAGGAATTCCTTCCCAATATCTAATTTAAACCTGTTAGTGTGAAGCCATTTTAAAGAAATAATTATTTTTAGATTTTTTTTTTGCAATTATAATAAGAATTTCTGATGTTACAGCATGAAAGCCTCGATTGCACTTGACGCAGTGAAATTGAGTTTCCATTTAATGCCGTGGGAGTTTCAGCACAGACTGGCCAGATTTTCTTGACATTCTATCTTCCTGAATACAAAGTGCAGCTGTGAATCCATCTGTGGCTTTATTTTGTTTTGATTTGTTTCCCATTTTGTGTTGCTTGGTTTGGCTGTCAGGCAGAGGGGGAACTCGGGGTAGGAAGTTGTAGCTGTATCTGTCATCTCACCTGAAGCAGTTCTGGAGATTTCTGTAAACTGTATATTCTTTGGCTGCTCTACAAAAATGTGAGAATATTCAGATAGAGCTGTAACTGATGCTACATCCGCTTCTTGGAAAAAAAAAAAGATTTAATGTAAAGATAAATCAAGAGTACAAAAGACCTTTCTTCACTTTCACTTATTCATTGCATATTCAGTTTGCTTTTTATCGCTCTTTGAGCAAAAAAATACCCTACACACAACTACATCTCTGGAAGAATGAACCCTTCCATTTCAGTTGTGTTATCTGTGCAGAATTCCAAACATTTGCTTGAGACATGGAGAACTAATCAGTGTGAAAATGTAAAATGATACAATTACTTCTCTTTTTAAAAATCATAGCATCCAAGCAAACAAAACACCCAAACACAGTTTGTTTTTCTCCCAGGAAATCACATACTTTCATTTATGTATTTTAATTTCCATGCTTCTTTTTTAAAAAAGATGGCTTATTTTCTCTTTTCCTCTGTCTAATATGAGAAGTTATTTCTCATTAAAATGTAGTTTTCATTCTTCCTTGGGCTATTAGATGTCACTGACTCGAACAAAGGAATCTTCACATAAATCATTCTACTTCCAGTCTTTCATTTTCTTATCAAAATCCCAAGGCTACGGTTGTAAGAGCATGAATTTTAGTCTTGAAAGACACAAATTGTCGTTAATTCCATTAATGTTAATCATATTTTATGGCACTCTGGACCTTGTGGGATGAAGCTCCTCACCGTACTTAAATAATAATATTTCTGCTAACTCTCATTTTCCTCCACTCCCTTCTACACACATTTTACCACCTGATCTCTGCTGGTGGTGCTCACAGGGTCCTGTGCTCGTGGATTGCACCTATTTCCCTTTTAAAACATTATTTCCCTTTTCCAGGTGCACTTGGCTGGGTGCCTGTGTGCAGTACATCCAGTTTGTTTTTCCAGCTTTGCACTGCTGTGGGAGCTGAGGTGGAGGAGACAAACCTCCCTAAGCTGCTTCCCAAATCCAGGAAGAGTGAGCACATAAGCCCAGGCAATATTGATAGGAGTTTCAGCTGGAAACACCGGTGCCAAATGCTGACTTATTTTGTTTTCATGTTTTACCTTTGTGTTGCTCAGTCAAAACAAGTTAATTTTAAATGGAATGTTTTCATTCTAAGGAGGAAAAAAAAAAGGGAAACAGAGCAGCTCTTTGTGAGGTGTTATTTTTAGTTTTACCACTCCAAAACGACTGATAGAGGAGAATTCTGATTTCTGTTGTCTATAAAACCTTTAGTTTTCTACCTGGCAGTCTTATTTATTATTGCATAAACTTTTCTATTACTTTTTAAACCTCTCTAGTCAAGGATTTACTCCTGGATGAGCACTCACAGTCACCCCATGATACAGCCCAGCAGAAGCCAGTGCAGACAGATCCACATTTCTTGAAGCATAAAATCCCTCACAACTGCAGGGGAAAACTTCTGTTGGACAGAAGACCCTTTAGATTTTGTCCCACTGGGTTTTGTCTTCTCTCACTCTTTTTTTTTTTTTTTTTTTTTTTTTTTTTTTTTTTTTTTTGTCCTCATTGTCTTCTTATTTTCCTTACTTTATGCATCATGGAAAGATGATTGGGTCTTGCCTTCAAGTATTCACTGGGTTGAACAGCACCTTGCACAGCCTGTGAAGGGAAAAAGATCAATTTAAATTTATGAGTGCTATCTATATTCTCCCAACCCTCCCAGCAGCTGTTTCTTCTTTTCCTGCTCCCCCCAAGAAGGGTGTGTGTGAGGGGAGGGGGAACAGAAACTGCTCCTGGATTGCTGGCCCAAAGAAATGCCGTTCTGCAGGAGAGATGTGGTGTTCAAAAGTTACATTTATTTTATACTCCTAATATTTGTTCTGGATTTGGGCTGGATAGTTTAGTGCAGAGGTACTTGAGGGAGCTAATTTTCTGACCAACCTGTACATTAAAAATAACTTATTCATGCAGCTTTGCATGAATAAAAGTGCTGGATTCACAGAAATCCCTGCACCTTCCCACGCCACAGAGCTTAGTTTAGGTCTGTCATTACTGCCTGTGAAGCAAACACAACCATAAAAAGGGAAAAGTTAATTTTATTCTGCTTCAATTCTTTTATTTTTTTTCAATTCTCTTATTTCCAACCAATGTAGTTTTACTCTTTACACATTTCTTCCCATGCCAGTGGCCTTGCTTGCAGCCTTTTGACTTTGGCAAGAAGCAGCCTAAGTCAATAAAAAAGAGCTCCAAGTGTCGTGCACAGTAAAGACTTAGGTACAGAGTTCCAAATGACTGTAAAGAAAATTTTACTGAAAAGCAGGCAAAGAACTCATATCTAGAAATCAAATCTCTGCTTGTAAAAGTCAGAGGTTAAATTCTTTTATTAAAAAAACCTCTTACATGCATCTTTCAGACATGCCCTATCCTTGCTTAAATATTTGAGGGTAGGGAAATCACTGGGATAGGCAAGAACATTTCCACAGATGTATGTTAGAAATCGACAGTACAAAATTAAATTACTTCCCTCTTCTAAATGACATTCCTAATTTTCACTTATCAAGTATTATGGGCTCTAATACAACTTTTGAAAGGCAAAAGGAAAAGAAAATAACAGGAACAAAAGACACATCCCAGTATGTATTTATTTTACTTTGTAATTCATGTCAGTCCAATTGTGCTGCAGGGTATTTAGTTTATGCAATGCTGAAGTTTGAAAACTACACCCGGAATTGTTTTTGGATCATATTCTGAAGATATATAACACAGGAATGATTGATTTATTTAAATGTTCTGAGGTTTTGTGTTTTGTGCCTAAATTCTGATGAAGGAAGGCTTTAAAAATCATATTCACAACAAAGGGAGAGGAACATCTTTATCTAACTTCCATTTTCTAATGTAAAGACTAAATTTTAAAAGTAGGCATTGACTCTTAGATGGTCAAAATAGTAGCCCCTCTCTTGACTTCCACAAGTTAAAGGGAAAGATTTGGAACAGCTTTCCTAATTGCCCAAAGCAGATCCATAAAATGACTGCTCCTCTTGGGCAGTGACTGCTTTCACAATCCCATTAATTTTACTCTGAGAAGTACTGGTCTTCAGAGGGATGGAGTCCATTACTTCATATTTTTGTGGCCCCCTCAATGGAAATGCTTAATTCCACAGCTTCTGCTCTGAAAGAATGGCAGATTGGGATGTTCATGTATGGTTTCCCTTTGCTGGGATTTAGGAACAAACCTCCACCACCCCTCCCGAAAACACAGGGAATTTTGGCCATGCTGCAGAGCTGGGATCTTGCTGAATTCCGGACCACAGGAGGCTTTTTCTGTTGTGCCCCAGTGCAGTGAATATTCTGGTTTGAGGTGGCCTTTCTTTCAGCTGTGCTCTGCCAAGACTCATTCTGTGGGTTGTCAGTGGCACTCGTGCTCCTCACTCCCTTTGGAGATTTTCAGAATGGAAAATATTTCCTCAGAGCTCACCAAGCATGGGCATCACTTGCCTTTTACCTCCTGCTTGTCCTGTGGAACAAATATCAAAATCACCCACTCTTGGGTGGCAGCCCAGAGATTTTTGGTTTGTTTCCCTCTCAGGATCCCCGATGCTGTCACAGCTGAGTGACAGCAGTTGGGGAGAATTGGTCCCATAGGGAGAGACTGGGGGCTGGAAGCTCTGCACCCACTGCTCTTGCTGTCAATGGGGAAAAGGAGAGAGATCTCCCAGGACTTTTGGGTCACAGTCCCAAGCAGAAGTGTGAAAATGAGTTTTTTGAAGAGCCACAGGCTGTATGCAAGGAGGAGAAGAGCTGCAGAAGGTGCTGCAGGAGCCCTGGGGTTGCAGTGCCCTATGCCCCACTTCACCCCATGGCAAGAAGCAGTTCTGGAGGGCAGAGGCTCCTGCAGAGCTCCCACTCTGTGCAAAATCCTGTGAAAAGGTCCCTCAGCCTTCAATGGAGCCTGGCTCCGTGTCCCCTGGGGCCTGTGTGACAACAGGAGCAGAAGAGCACACCTGGCTGGGGTCAGGCTGGGACTTGCCTGAGTGCCCCAAGACCTGCCAGCCACTCAAACCAAACCTCAGCTCGTTTGCAGATTGTAAAACCAAATCCCTGTTTCGTTGTTTCAGGCAATTTGCTGTCTGTGCCACCTGTCACTCAGACAGTTCCTGTGACACCCAGCCCCACTGCTCCAGGGAGGAGAAGTTTGGCCGTGCATTTTGTGGAACACAAACCTAACAATTCCATAATCAGCACTCCTCAAAAATGTAGGCTGGCTTTTTTTTGTTCCTTTCCCAGTCAAACTTCTCTTTAGAGTTAATTCACCAAGTGGGATCTACCCTTCATCACTACCAGGGCTCATTTTGCTCCTCTGAGGTTCAATATCCCCAAAGACTGACAGAACTCATTGCTGCTGTTTTAATTCCATGGTAAGACAGAGGTGTTTCCCTAATATCATTTCTCTAGATCACATTTGATTTCACTAAAATACATAACTTCACTAGGTGCATAACTCAGGACACGTGTCTAAAAGGCAGCAGAATTAGGAGTTACATCAAGGATTCTTCTTTCATAGAGAAGAATAAAAATACCACAGAAAGGGACAAAGAAATTCATAAGAAAGCTCCAGCTCCGGACATGAATTTATTTCCATAATGAATGTGCCCCAGAGTTTGTGTTCACTTCCAGTTGTGGTTTAAAATTCTGAAAATTTGTTGCTGCCCACCTGCATAAATGTAGGTTATCTGATATGAAAACTTCAGAACTAATTCATACTCCCATTATTTTTTTGCTGTGAAACCCCCTAAGTGGTGAGGAGGGAACCTACCTATGGACATTAGCTTTAATCTCCTACAGTCCAAAGAAAGGGAAATATGTAGAGTGGGATCTAACCCCCCAAAAATTTCTTTTCTTTCTGAACTATCAAAATGCATCATTTAAATCCATACTCTCAATCTAGTCCATCCAGATGGTGGTCCTGCAGCTCTTACCAATGGCAAAATATTCTATTTATCTTCCCAACATTTGTCTTTTAAACTACTTCTGGAAGGTATGTGCATGAAACAGATCTTCATTAAAAATTGCATCTTGGAAATCAAACCTTCAATTCGACCATAACACTGATATAAAAAAATCGCCACTGAAGAGCTGCTTTTTTGACACATTAAAAACAAAATAATAGCTGAGAAACACTACTGGCCCCCAACTAGAGATAGAAACAAATATGAAATATCTGTTTGCATCTCACTGATCTATCCAGTGGCAGAATGATGGATTTAATTTGGTTTTGACTTGTGCCACTTTAGCCCCAGGAGTAACAAAACGAAAAAAGCTTCTATGTTTTAGACAGTTTGGCTTCATTGTGCTATCAGCACTGTTTCCCTTATGGCCAAAGAAGTGTCAGTATTAAAAATAATTACAAGTGTAAAAAAACCCTCCATAACCTAAATTAGTGGATGCACTATGTTATCTACAGAAAGAAGAACTGGGTGTGTTGTGTACTGTGCTCAAGGCTAACTAAATTCTTTAGCTTTAGATACTTTGGCATTAATTACCTGTAATTATTTTTGTCCTTTCATTGAGATTTATGTTGGTCTGAATCATCACAAAAAAACTTAATTAAATCAGCTATTTCCTTTTCTTTAAGTCCTGTTCAATGATGAGTTTGTTCTCATTATGTTTATATTTGGACATTAATCTTTTCAGTGTTTGTGAAAATCTCTGGAGAAGAGGGATTCAGGTGAATCACAGGCAGGAGAATGAATGTACCTCACTGATCTCTGAGAAATTTTATGCACTCAGGTCACAAGATTTTTCCAAAGTATTTTTACAGTATTTACAAAAGTGATGACTATTGTCAGTCCAAGATTATCTGTCATGGTTGTAAAGGGAATTTTCACAACAAAGAATTCTCCCTTTCTGTGATTTTTCCCCCCGTGTCTGTATGTATACATATAAAAGCACATTTTAAATTCATTCCTGTGCTTCACATTCAAAAAAAAAGACTTGCTCTCTGTCAGTTCCTGTCGTAGCTGTCTTCAAAGCTCCAGAGGATTTATTCACTTCCTCTGCCAGTGAATATGTAGAAACTCCATCAAAACCAAAGGAGTCACACCTGTGTAAAACTGGTTCCAACATTGCACCTATTGTGTGTTTAGAAGTCAAATGTACACATTTTCAGAAGCTCAAGGAAGTGAAATATTTGCTTTAAATGGATGCAAGAGAGGTCATGGCAATGTCTGTGAGATCCTGGGCCTGAGTTTTCACTGCTCTTTTTACCTCCTCTTAAATAATCCATGAAAATCAGGATGAAACAAGAACTCTTTTAGCCACAATCAGGGAAAAAGACTTTGTAAAACAAGAGCCAAGAGTGATGTTTGGAATCCACAACTTAGTCTTATTGAAAAGGACAGGAGGGGAACAGGTAGACAGAAAATGGTAATGCCTTCAGGTGGGGGTGTGGGAATTGTCTCCTAAATTAAAGTCTTCCTCATAATCATGAAATGCTTTAGTAATTTTTAAGGTGCTCTCCTCAAACTTAGTGATTTGCACTGAAATTGAGGCACCCCTTGCACCAGAATTGTGTCTGCTAATTACAGATCCTTACAGCTCTGGTGCCTTGTGTGCCTCATTCCCACATAAATGCCCTGTGCTTTTCCATCCCTGTTCTTTGCCTATGCAAAATCTGCTTAAATTCCAATCAATCCCTCAGCAAATGCCCTTTTAGTCCTGAATTCTGTCCAAAAGGAAAGAGGGGGTGCGCTCTGCAGAGCTGTGTGCAGGCAGGGCTAAAGGCAAACCCTGCAGTGCTGCTGCAGCATCACCAGGCACGTGGAATCCAGCAGCAATAAGCATGGAATAGATATTTATGTTTTTCACCCACACAGTGGAGCAAAAGTGGGTTATTTAACAGGAAAAAAAAGCTCCAAAACACAAAGCAGTTTTGTGGAAGAAAGCAGGTAGTCTCCAATTTAAAAGAATTTGCAATTCTGGTAGCTGTCTTACACATGTAGGTGGGGGAGCATAAAACATTTACTGGGTTTTCTGATTATTTCCCCTGCTAATATCTAAAGGAAAAACATAGTGAATTTTAGCATCTCATGCTGTATCTTTTAAAAGCTCTTCACAGATGTATTTCTTAACAGTATGAAAACACTTTCTTAATTCTCTTAATTGCTTGAAATTGTTGTCTGTGAAAGTAATTGGTGAATAAATTGTTTTAGCTGGAAATCAATGTCACGGAGCCAAACCAACAGACTGTAGGGGCAAATAACAAAATTCAATTCAAACAAGTAGGAATGAGAGGCTTTATGCTCCTCACCTATTTTTTATTAAAAGAAACTACCTGATGGTGAACTGGAAGGAAGTGTGGGTTTACAGAGGATGACAGGAAAATGTCTGTTCTAACCTCAAACCTGCATCTATTGTAAAGTCTGAACTTGCTCCGAATTTCCAGTCTTGTTTCATTTGTTTGTTTCATGCTACAAAAGGATGGAATGAGCAGTGAACACTCGTAAGGACAAGAGTGTCTGTTTCATCAGAATTGCCCCCTAAAATTCCCTGTTTCCTTAAAAAAAAAACCCCAAACCTGCATTAGAGTCGTTTCCCTTTTTTGTTGATGATTAAGAGTGCACTTCACAATGAACACAAAGGGAAGAGTTCTCTGCACTGGGAACTGGAATCTGACCTGATGGAAATCAATATTCAGCTGATCAACATCTGTTTGCATGGGCTGAGAACTGGGAGCAGTGCTGTGAACTGAATAGTGCATGCTGAATATTAAATGAGTTTTCTGCATCTATTGGGGCTGGGCAGAATACGGGGATGGGTTTCCACGGCTAACTCTGACTCCTGCACTTGTCCTTCTCAGCAGATTGGATTGACTGAGACAGTGGGGTGAGCTCAGCCCCCTGGTACAATCCTGTAATACAATTTCTTGTGTCACTGCCAATGTATAATCTTTTGGGTAATTATAGCTCAAGAGCATTTTACTTAAGGAAGCCATAATTAGCGCTGTGATGTTTAAATAAGGTTTGAAGGCTTTATTCACAGCTAGTAGCTGATGATCAGTGCAACCTCTAGAAGTCTGAGGCATGGATAGATTCATTTTTCCTTGTCCATGTCCAAACAAGAGAAAAAAAAAAGACAATATAATTCAAGCTTTGACACTGATAGGAGAAGGAGGGGAGGGAAGGAATTGCAAATATACCTCAGGAAAGGGTCCTGTTGTTGGATTGCCTAGAGGACAAAAAAAAAGCTCATTCATGTCCAGTTCTTTAGGGCTTCCTTTAATTGGCTCAGACCCTGACCTGCAGGAAGACCATCATCCCAAACCAGGTGTGTGCATCTGCAGTTTTATCACTCATTAGAAACATCCCCTTTCCCAGCCTACTTCCTACCATTTAGAAAGTGGATATATATTATCTTAGACTGCATTATTATCTAAAGATCAAGAAACCTCCTTTCCAATGGCACATTAGACGTGATTCATTGCACCAACTTTCAATTAGTTTAATGTTGAGCTAAGCCTGTCCCAGCCTATGCCAATCCCTCAGTTGCATTATAGGGCAGACAAAAGGGCAAAAGCACTTCCAGAGAATTATTTTCTCCATTTATCTTAGAATTCAGTGACTGCAACCATCATCTTGCAGGCCTACCTATTACATAGCAAAAATAAGGCTCTGGTCCAACAGTAGTTTTGGTGAAGACAAGTGGAAATATTAGGAGGAAATTAAACAAGAGAGTTGGGGGCCAGGGCAAAGAAGAAGGTTTCCTAAACACAGCTCCAAAGCTCAGTGGATGGTTGGGGTGAGATTTCTTTTACCCAGACAACCTCTCAAGAGCTAAGCTTTTCTCTGCCTCAATTAGATAGATATTTGTACAGTGGGTCCACACTAACAACACAACCAACTGCTTCTCCAGGTGAAGTTATTGAAAAAAATTACCTTCCTTGCTACGTGCCAAGACATGAGTTGAAGGAGTTAGGCTTTGTTTTTCCTGTCACAAGTGAAGACATCACCAAAGGAAGCAAGTCGTTTCTCCTGCCTCGGCATTCAGCAGTTTTTCCCTTGCAAACAAAGCAAACTGAACCTGGTCTTGGGTGGATGAAAAGTTCCCATCAAAAAAAACATTCACAGAGATATAGGAGTGGGTCAGGGATTTATTGATTTTGTCATCCTGTTCCTGCAGAAGCACAGCAGCTGCTTCAGAGGAAAGGACAGGAAGCCTTACAGAAGGCAATTATGGAATAACTTGCTGACAGGAAAGAATTCTTACTAGCCCCCATTAATTAGAGGTTATCTTATGTCCTGGAAGCATGAAGACTTACATCCTTTCCAAAAAGATTGTCATGCTATTTATCATTTCTGATATTCACGAGCTTGTAAACTGCATCTTAAACTACATGTTTCTTGATTCAGTTTAATGGCACAAAATGAACAGTGTTTATTTACAATGAAGACATAAACTCTTCTGTATAAATCATACCAAATTTTTCATTATATCACAAATTATTGCTAAGGATAACAAAACTGACTCATCTGGCACTAAAAAATAAACAGAGGTTTGAGGATTTCCCTCATAAATTCAGCACAACATAGTCCCATTTTACAACCACAAATTGTAACAAACAAGATGATTTTTTCCTGCTTTAAAAGTCTGCTATTAATTATTTACTGCATCAAGCTTCTCTCCACTTATCTGACCTTATGACAAACGTGTTCGGGAAATTTCCATCTCTGTATTTATGCCTGTCCCTCTCTGACACACAATGCTGGGACACTCACTTAGGCTCATGTCTGACTAGCAGAAATACAAACTAGAGAACTCCAACCCTGAGGCTGCAGAGTGTGACAGTGGTAAGAAGCACCCAGACAGGGTCCCTTAAAATATTTAAATATAACCAAATGTCACCCAAGGCAATTAAATCCCCCAGTGCCAGACCCTGCTAAAGCTCCTGCTGTTTGTCCCACTGGTGTCCAGGATTGGTCATGGATAGCTCAGGATTCAGGCCATGCGGGGTCTTCCAGACCAATTCTGTACTTGCCTTTTGTCATCCTGCTTTCAGGTAAAGGGATTTGAGGCAAGGAAAGAGGCTCAGAGAGCTCTGCATCTCCCTTCATCTCCCCCTGTTCCCCAGTGGGATGTGTGTCAGCTGGTTTATTGCCATTTTTTGGCTGGTGACACTCCTGCAGCCACTGGATTTGACTGGGGCTGGAGCAGCCCTGACCTGCCCTGGGCTTGAAGGAGTTCCTGGCTCCCCTCTGCCTTGGATAAGGAGCCACCTACAAGATTTTTCAGTCACTAAGGAGACCCCTTATATCAAAAAAGGAACCGATTCAGCCTCATACAAGTTGAGAACAGTCAGACTGTGGCTCAAATCAAAGACCCTTTTTACATCTCTTGTCATGCACGTCAACGGCTGCCCTTTCAAAGTGTGTAAACACTGCCTTTGTTCCTGTGACAGACCCATCCTGCCCACACCTCCCAACGCTCCTGGGGTGGGGTCTGTGATTTTTTTGATTTTTTTTAATTCCACTGGAACTTTCTGCCACATCTGTAACTAAAGAGAAACCCAAAAGGAACTCAGCTTTCACCTGTCAACTGCCATGCGCCTCCTATTCTCCATCACTTTCCATTGGAGCCTTTCATCACCTCCAGGGCTTTTTCACATTTACATTTCTGACCATCTGCTCCCTTGGGAAGTGCCATTGTCCTTTGTAACTGCAGCCCCCTTGTTTTGGCCATTTTCATAGCATCAAGTCAATGCATAACTCTGGCTGCTCTTTTTCCATGGGAAGTGCATCCTTTGGCCTCAGGAAGAGATCTCATCTGTCTTCCCATCCTGCAAGGATGCCTTTGGCAGCACTGCCTTTTGTGCAACAGCTGTTGGACTCACAGGGCTCAACCATATCCTCCACCTGCTGACCCACTGATGGAAAACAGCTCTAGCTTGGGAAAAAACAGATGGACGGAGTGGAGACATGGGAGCTTTTCTCATGTGACCCCAAAGTCCCAGAGTTCAGACAGGTTTGGCAGATATTTGGTACCCTGCAGCAACAAAAACACCTAAATGACCAGGCAGGGAATGTCAGATGGAAGAAGCTCAAGCAAAAATGGAGTCTACACTCGACACAATGGTTACATAGACGTCCCAAATTACACAGCTCAGATTTGCACAGTCCTCAAAACTCCCCAGTGCAAATAAACAGCAAGACTGCACTATTTGTGAGCATAAACATGCACAGCACTTAAGAGCAGCCAAAGCAACCACCATAGATACGCAAGGAATTAAGTAATAGCAAATAATCAGAGAGCAACAGCCCCTGTGGAAAATCGATATTACTTGAAGATAGGAATCATTCAAATGTGGTTCTTCTCAAACTTACATGAGATTGCTATTGCTGTTACCAGAGCCCAGTGAAGTAATTGCTAATTTCACTCATGCAATGTGTTTTTACATATCTAAGAGCACAGGAAGAAATCTTTCCCCACAGAACCCGACCCAGGATTGGCCACTGCCTTCCACAGAATTAAATATTCACCCACAGAATTTTCTTTCCTGTTCTGGCCTCCTCTGCAGTTCAGGCTTTAATGAAATGCAGAGAGGCTCAGAAAACAGCCCCTTTATCTTTGCTATCAGTAAGGAGTCAGTCTTGTGGGAATTTGGAGGTTTAAGGTTACTGAGGATAGAGAGGTTTCAGGGGACTGCCCCCAAACTGCTCACAGCACCACTGGACTACTTTTGCAGAAACTCTGTTCTTTGGAGGTTTCTGAAAGTGTGTCTTCATACTAAATACAGTGTTAGGTACTTTCCAGAGAAATATTTATGTTTATGGCCTGACTTGGAAAAGAGTCCAACAAAGTTGGTTTCCAGTGAGGCTCTGCCTGGCTCATTTTGGTTTCCATGAAACACAAAGAGCTCGACACCAGCCAGGGTGATTCAGATCCTCATCTGGTGCCAGATGCCAGCAGTGTCCTGGCACTCCGTCTTCCCATCCAACCACATACCCTCTAAAGCACAAAACCCCGAATTTTTCTGATTTGTTCAATTTTCAGCATGAGCAGGCCCTGGTTGTTACTTCCTACATGTTGCATTATGAGAGTGAACATAACCTGGGTGTTGTTCCAGCTGTGCTCCTTTCTTCGTTGTTTTCTCTCTGGCTGAAACCTGTGCCTCTTTAAATTCAACTGTTCTTTTCTTCATATAAATAACAACAAGATTTGGCCCAATTAACATTCTCTGTCTTATCCAGAAGTTAAGGCTCCAGTATAATTTTCCGTATTTCCATACACTAGTTATAGGTTTTAACATTAGCATTTAACAGTATCAGCATGAAGCTGTTTTGTGAGGACA
The DNA here is from genome assembly GCA_013397095.1 of Sterrhoptilus dennistouni. Lineage (NCBI taxonomy): Eukaryota > Metazoa > Chordata > Aves > Passeriformes > Zosteropidae > Sterrhoptilus > Sterrhoptilus dennistouni. The sequence continues at coordinate 623,334 of VWZU01031158.1, forward strand.
AAAAAAGGACTTTTGATTATCTTAGCAATCATTTCAGTGCTTGCTTTTATTTGACCATTATCAGCTTCCATCCAGAAAGTTTATTTCTGTGTGGTTAAATACACAAACATGCACCCACATACACTTATCTCTGTACTCACACACATCCACACAAATAAACGCTTCCAAATATTTCTTAGTGGTGGTGAACTCCTGTCTCTGAGAAAGAGACATGTGGAGCTCCCCATGCTCATCAGAGGAATTATGAGCCAGCAAGAGCAATGGCATTGGCTATCAGACACTGGGTACCAGGAGCTGTTGTGAGGAGAGCAGCAATTCAGAGCTGAGAGGATTTGCAACCTGGCTGTTGCCCGTGACTTAGAACGAGGAGATATGGTCCTAATACCACCTAGCATGAACACAAAAGTTCTTTTTTAAATCTTTTTTTTTTTCCTCTGATTAATTTTTGATGAACAGTTGTGACGGTTCTGGCTTCTTTTTCTGCCAAGGTTGGGATTAATATACGGGAGTCACAGTTTCGTGTTCGGACTCAGTGTTTATTATTTCTCATCTATTTACAGTCTCACGAGCCATGAGCTCTAACTAGTAAGTTAGAAAACGAAGGTAAAATGGAGTACCTCTAACCCTTTCCAAGGTTATTTAAGTGATAATTACCCAATAACGAGGTGACGCCTCTATTATTTATGTTTCTGACTCAATAATGACCACCCAAGGCCCACAATGTGGACCTTTTTCACCCAATTACAGAAAACCACCCAAACCCATGAAGAAGGAAGAAGAAAGTGAAGAAGGACTTAGATAACTCCCAAAGTCCTCCATCTTGCCCCACGTATTACTATAATACATAATAAAATCCCAAATCTAAGTTTCTCACCCTGTGGAAATCATCATATTTTCACAGGGTGAAAAACTTAGAAATCACACAACACTATTCAAACTACACACCCACAACCCTCGTGCTATCACTCAATTTTGGAAGTCTGTTCCATGGCCTCAAGTCAAATGTGGTGCTTGCTTGAGAGTCAGAACCTTTTAACACAGAAAGCCTGAAATTTTCAGCTTCCAAGGTTCTAACAAAGAGTGGCTTCCCCCATGCTTTTTTATGATGTATAACAGTGTCCTAGACGTCATCTGGGAACATTTCCTTCCTGGAGGTCGCCTGGGGACCTTTGGGGACTCAGTGGTGTGGGTGATGTGCCAGGCTGCTTGGCAGGGTCAAAGCAGAGGTAATTCTGGGTTTGCAGGAAGCCTCAAAACCAGTGGAAACTTTAAAGCCTGGAAGTGGCAGCCACATGTAGTTTAGAGGTCTCTGAGGTGAGGCAATAAATGATTGGTGGTTTCCATGATCTCACCTTTTGACTTAGCTGCCCTGTTTAGCCTCTGTGACTGTTTACATGGGGCTGGCCCTTAGAAACCCGCTCACTGTAAGGCAAGAAGTGTGTGTCCTGAATAAAAACTGGGGTTTATGCACTTTTTAATGTTTTTGAGGTTCTAACTGGACTTCCTCTCCTCTGTTTCATCCAGCAGACTACAGCTGGGAAAGGTAAAGCCACCAGTCATGATGTCTAAAAAGGGAAGGATATTTGCCCTTCACCAGCTCACTCTCTGGTTTTTAGAGACGTCTCTTTACTGACTCTAGACAGAGTTTTATTCATTAGAAAAACTCGTCTAAGCAATGAATAAGAAGCATTAACTTTTTTTTTTCTATTTTTGCTAAAACTTCCAAGTATATATTTGGAGTATTCCATACTCAAAACACCAGTAGACTAAACCACAAATCTGAATTTTTCTAGTCTCACATAGGTGCATTTACCAGCAGACAAGTACAGATTTCCACGTCTAAAGTCTGGCCCTCAAAAACAAAGAAATGTTTCCAGTGGTGTAATTTTTCTACGTGTTTGGTTCCTGCCAGTGAAATTTTTGAAGCACCTTCATCCCTGGTTCTGCACAGAAACTGAGCCTTAGGACTGGTTCCTATCTATTCCCTAAGCCTATTTGGCTTCATAGGATTCCCTGCCTGTCAGTTCCAGGTAGAGTTGCTCAGAACTTATCCATTTTTACAGAATTAAAAAGGCTTCCTTTCATGTGCAATCAGATATAAAAATAAGCCAATTGAAAGCAGTGGAATGTCACTCTGTCATTCCAAGTGAAACTGGCGCTTTCCTCAGGAATGCACTGACTGAAGTCCCCAGATAAGACAAGACCAAATAAATAATGACAATAGCAAACCCAGGACAGCTAAATTCCAAAGCTGTGCTTCAAAACTTGTATTTAAATCGCTGCCCATAGACCACCAATTAAAGTTCTTGCCTGCAGTGCAAGGGATAATTCTTTTTCCTTTGGCTGAGATAAGTCAGCCCTTTACCTCCCACAGCAGTGCTCTAAACCCCAGCCACTGAAATGTGTGGTGGGAGATTTCTCATGTTAAAGGTATTTCGCTTTGCCTGGAACAACCGAATAACCCTTGGACAACTGAGAGTACCTGAAAATAGACTTTAGCCTGTGTTTAGGGATATTAACCTTCTTCCTCAGAGGGAGATTGGCTGTCCCATAAGCACAGACTGGCAGGTAGGTCGCAGTTGTTGCCAACAGAGGAAGGTGCTTTTTTATTTATGGCCACAAGCTCCATGCTGGGCTTTTTAATTGACTGATTAGGAAAACCTCCTTGGAGAAAAGCTGGGAGGGAGAGATCTGCCCCAGCCAGCTCGTCTGAGGAAGGGAGCTGACCCCAGCCCTCAGCCCCGAGGTCCCAGTGCCTCCTGCCAACCTCCTGGGGCTCATTTTGGCTCTGGTTGGAGGCCACCAGCCCTGCCCCATTCCTACTGCAGCCCAGCCCTGGTCCCTCCCTGCTGTGGGGTCCTTCCATCAGTCTCTGCCCTCCTCTGATGCCGTCCTGGCACAAAAGCATCCCTGCACATCCAGGCAGCTGATGAGCCAGGTCTCGTTTGTACTGGTGTGACAACAGCCTCACTGTGTACATGTTGAGGGCTGGGACACTTTATGGGCCCTGGGTTCTCCATTTGGGTGCTGAGGAGACCTGGCTGTGCTGCCATGCAAGAGATCTCTTCTTCTTGGAAAGGAAGTTGCCATGACTGCCAGACTCCGTGTGGAGGTTTTATGGACTGGGCACAGTCTGAAGCCAACAGGTCACATTACCAGGCTGGGTAAAGCCTTTTCAAAAGGTCTCACCCTCTGAACCTCAGATGGATTGAAGGGTACAGATGTGCTCTATTTGCCTTGGGGCACACAAGGACTGTGAACCAGGTAAAATCAAACCACTGAGAGCTCAGTGGTGCCAAAATGGATTACACATTTTAGGATTTCTCTTTATCACTTTTACCCCCTGTGTATGATTCTTGAACTTTCTTGACAAATTAAGGCTCCCCAGTTTACTTTGAGGCTCTTTAGTCAAATGTTGACTCTGCTCCCACGCCACAGTAATGTTAAAGCTGAACCTAAAAATTAGATGTTTTAACAACGAGAATCTTGAGTCTTCCCAAGCACGTTTGTGCTGTGCCCAGCAGCCTGACAGATAATAATTGCCAAAGATTTTGACCAGCCCAGCCCTTCAATTGCCTGTTTACCTCAAGAATTATAAACCACCCTTGCTCTTAACACACTTTGTTCCTAAAGCCCTGTGGGGACCCCACAATATCACTGCCCAGGGCAGCACTGCTGAAGGCAAAGCTCATCTAAAGGTTCTCTTTTTAACTTTCCTGGCCTGAGCTCATCCACAGGGTTGCCCACACGGTTGCTAATGTGAGCAGCTGCTTTGCAAATATCTTTGAGAGGGAAGGTCGGTTCTGTATTTCAAAAGTTCACAAATCAAGCCGCACTGAAAGGCCTCTTTAACCTCAGCCTTGAGCATCCTCAGCATATCATTAGGAAGATTAGCAGAGCCTTTAGCGCCCCACTGAATTTCCTTATGTATGGCAAGGCCTGGCAGATCAAAGGAAACATTACTTCAAATAGCTTGTGACTTATCTTGTGCTTACCCTAGCACCGCTGGCCTCTCAATCATCATATTTTCTTCCAGTAGGGATTGCTTTTAAAGACAACAGTTTATCCTCCAAGAGCCTTGTTTTGACCCTTTCATCTTTCCCAGCGTTCCTTACTGAGATGTGCAATTAAAAGAAGTAACAAACCAAAGAGCTGGCAGATAAAAACGTGTTCAAATTAAGAAAATAGTTGCAACTCCTAATTACTACTTGGTTCTGCTAATGAAGTGACTAAGAATCTGAGAAAAAATCATGTTTATTCTTTAAAGATTTGCCTGGAACTTGGCAGGAACTCTTCACAAACACTGAGGTCAATGATATTTGGCCTTCTTTGGCATTTTCCAAGTAGGATGTGAATGACTGCACAGTGCTCAGGGGTCAGTCCCTGTTCTGCAGCCACATGTGGGTGTGTTTGGACCTTTCCACCCACACAGAGACCCCAGCTCAGGGTGTTCCAGCTGCAGGCCCACCCACATGGACTGACTGCAAGCAGAGGTGTCTGATTCATTAGCACACCTCTTATAAAACTGTATTATTCATCAGTTTAAGGTATTAATCACTTTCTTTTTAAATTTCCTTCAGGGGCTTGTTATTTATTCTGTAGGTGTGTTTTAGCATGCTGTAATATGAAATCCACTTTCATTTAATCAGCTTAAAATATTTCCAGGTTTATTACTTCCATGTAAATCTGAATTGAGATACACATGCAATAACCAAGGAACATGGATTTGCAAATAAGATGTTTGACTTTTACCTTTTATCAAAATTACAAGACTGGTAACTCCTGCTTAAATGAGTCATTTGAAGAATTAAAAATAACTGTTACTCCACCATATCTGTTTCAGTTAAGCAGCAGCTGCTATTTCCATTCTAAATCCCATTTTCATGGGTATATAATTTGATGTTTTCAATTATATGGGGCTTAAAATTCCCTTAGTACTTTTAACTTCACAAATAAGCATGGCAATTCGAAGTTAAATGACTGTGCTTCAAAAAGTGTCATTTAACAATAAAGGGATAAGATTTGCGTTCTAAGGTTTGGGTGCAAATGATGAAAAGGAACCTTATAAAATTATGGTTTAGAATAGTTTGCGATGGATTTAACTGCTGTGGCATTAAACAGCATTTTAAACTAAGTCTTTTGTTACTTCCATTCCAGTTCTTTTCAAATTAACTTTCAAACACCTCACCCTTTTAACAGCTGAGAGATAAATCATCTAACACATATCATCAATCTCCCATCCTCAGACCAACAGGCTATGTAAACAACCTAATGCTAATTATCTGCAGTGAAAATCAGCATCAGACAAGGAAACATGGAGTTTTCACAGAGTGATACAGAATACTTCGAGTCAGAACCAGAGATATTTTTAAAAATATGAGCACCATGATAATAAATTTTATGTCACTTAACACAGAGATAGCTGCCTTCTAACCCTGATAGGCAGAGAAACGTGCCCTTCACATTCTGCTGTCAAGTAGATACTAAATCTGTCAAAACTCCAGTGAAGTACCAAAACCTAGAAAGAAAATCATTGAGTCCTATTGTTTTCAAGAAGAAAAGTTCCAGTTATTAGATTTCATTTGTCGTCCTTGGCATCTAAAGTCAAGGTCTTCCTATAGTAATGCCAATTTTCTCACCAGTTCTCCTGGTTTGTTTTGTAATCTGTTGGCATCATTCTGCCTGAAGATAAGGGAGGAAAAGTAGAAAAATTTGGTGTCTTGGAACCAATAACCATCCCCTTTCAAGCCAGAACTTAAAGGTCTGGGACCTCTGGATAGTGTGCCAGGTTTTCTGGCTGCAGTGGAACATGAATGATTAGATCCCCTTTACTCAACTTCATTTAGCGCTGAGCCATTCCCCTAAGTTTTGCCTGTACTTTTTGATGTATTTGGGGTGGAGGGGGAAACTTCTGTCCCAAAAGTTCCCAAAGTTAATCCTAAGCAGAGCCTGGGACTTTCTCCAAGCCCTGTGGTGCAGAGTGGGGAACGAGACGAGCGCTGCTGGCACACAGCTCTGAGCCTTCCTCTGCAGTGGAGGCAAGAGAGCCCTGTGGTGGGCTCCAATCATATATCATTAGCATTCATAAACCTCATTTCCTGCCAGCAACAGCCACTCAGCACTGAAAAATCAGAATTTCACAGTGCATTGCCATGCAAGTTGAAATAAATCCCCGAGGCAGAGCACCGCACGCCCTGTCCTGAAGCACGGCAGGCAGCCCCCAGGAAGTCTGCTGAAGGAGACACTGAGCACTCTGCCTTTAGTTATCTCTTTTTATGCACATAAAGTCTCTTTTTTAATCTGTTTTTGTGTGTATCTCTATGTAAATATGTGTATTTGAGAAGTAGAAAAGTGCCTTGAGGATATAATTCCCTACCAATGATAGCTGTTATTAGACAGAAATATGAGACTGTTCCACCTCTGTACCATCTGTGTTAAAAAGCAGCTTCAAGGCTCTGGCAGCACTGAAAGAGCTGGCAGTGCACTTTTCTTATCTCTGCTGCCTGCAAAGAGAAAATTAGTAAAGGCTCCCCGAAACTGAGCAATTGAATATGTTTACCAAAAGGAACCATCAGTGACACAGAATTCTGCTCTGGACTCTGTAAAAAGATTGTATAAACATCTGCCTTATCATTTACTGTACATCTCTCCCATGCACTTATTTTTATAAGTATCTTAAAATACCCAGCATGTTCTTGCCATTGTATTTTTAAGAGTATTTTGAGCAGATAAGCTATTTCTTTACCGATGTCTACATTCTGCTGAGTCAAATATTTGCACTCAATCCAAAAATAATGATGAAAGTTTGGCATTTTAGGTTTTCACTTTTGCTTTTTTGTCCAGACTCACAAAACAAGAAGTGGTTTCCCCAAATAAATCTTTTCTGCAAGGCGTCTTTGGTCAGAGAGCTTTGTAAACACAACTCGTAGAATGAAGCAGCACAGGACTGAGTTTAAGGCTTCCAAATCCACAATAAAATTAAATAGTTAATTGGGAAGATGGATGAATTTCAGAAGATGTAAGAGCCAAGAATGCCTTCTGCCTTCACTGAAACTCGTAACACATGTTTTGTAGCCCAGCACAGAACCAAACAGAAGAAAATACTCTCACAAAAAAAATCGGAATTAGAATGATGAGATTCTGATGGTTATTAATGGATGTGAGACCAGCCTTTCATCCCAATGTGAATTATTCTTTGAAATCAGCATTAAATCACACATCCAGAGTCCAAGACCTCTCACTCAGGCAGCTCTGGGCTGGTATGATTTGTTTCCACTCCATAGATTGTCCATGTGTTTAAACGCAGTTGTTACACTGAAGAGCTGATCTCACCAAACTCAGTGTGTCCTAATTCATTTTTGTGGTGATTGTCTCCTTTAGATCATAGTGAAAGGCACATTTTCGTGTGCAACTGTGGATAAAATCCAAAGCTGGACATTAAACTTATTTTTTTATTCTTATATTCTTGTCTATTTATTTGTTCTGGTGGTAACAGCTATGAATTGCTGCCCTGCCAAAGCCATGGTACATTATTTTGTCCTTTGATTAGACACAATTTTTGCTTGTACAAGGTGTGTTTCTCAACCTACATCTCCATGATGCAATTCATGAAAATATTAAGGGATAAGCCTGGGTGCTCTTTTGGACTGCCCAGCCTGTGAGCACAGGGAGGGCACCCAGATCAATCACCAAAGTGAAAACAGAGGTGTGAGTTTGCTCTGCAGAGGTGGCAGGTGCATTGCAGGACTACAAAGAGAACCTGCTCCTTTTGGGAACCTGCCATAAACACAACAGCTGAGGCAGGAAGGGCTGCAGTGAGCTCATGTTTATTTTAATATTGTTTGTTTCTCTGCTCAAACAACTCCCTGGATTATTTTGACCCCGAGTGCTCATTCCAAAGAAGCATTTGTGTGCAAACAGCACCTGCATGGTGGAGCACACCAGGAGCCACTGCTGCCACTCTGTTACTTTCTTATCATTCATAATGTGCAAATGTGTGTGGCTGCCTGCACAGCCAGCCCACGGGCTGCCAGGCTCTGCAGATGGCAGACACATGTGTGCACAACATCCACATTTTATTGCTCTGATCAATAAAATGAAGGATTTCCTCCCTCTGATGCTGTCCTGGTAAAAATTGTCTCTCTTTAGCTGCTGGTTAATCTCTGTCCCTGTAATTTCCAGATCATACTGTCTTCAAGTATTTGTGTTTAATTTTGGCATTGTTGAGCAGTTGGCCTACCTGTTGGATTTTCCTACAGCCAACATTTTCTTGGTGTTGCCTAGTGCTTTAATTTATTAGCTCTCCTCCTTAGTGAAGAATTAACTTTGATCTTCTCTTATCTGCTCTTGTGTTTGTGGTGAAGGTATCTTCTCCAATGCAGTTCCTGATTTTCTGGCTTTATGGAAAAACTCAGAGGTTAAAATCAGCCCTTCCAGGGGTGCAGAGCCACCTCACCTGAACTGTGAACCTCTGAAGGTGGGAGCAAACCTGCACTTCACACCATGCCTTGGGTTTGGGGTCACCGTGTGGTGTTTCCTCTGATTTGTCATTGCCTGAACATTCATGCATTTCCCATGACTGGATTACCACAAACCCATTTTTTATTGTCCTAGTTCTGAATAGGCAAATGGTTGAACCTCCTCAGGGGTCAAAGAAGGAGAAATATGAAGCCTCTCAGACAGCAAAATATGCGAAGTTCAGTCCTGTTTTCTTTGAACAGGCTAACTTGTGTTTATTTTCTATCAAATATTTTCAAATATTTTTAATCTCTTTTGGCTCTTGAAAAACAGTCCCCATAAAATTGCAACTTCAGGCATTAAAAATAAAATCTGTGCCTATTTACACACATCTATTCAGGTGTCAAACACAGAAGAGGGGCTTTTTACATCCTTTTCTGTCCAGAGGAGTCATACCAATCATGCAGACTTCAACAGATGGCAGTTTCCACAGGTTTAGTTAAATAAAAACGTAAGGGAAGTGATCCCACAGAAGGTCTGCCTGCCTCAGTCCACTCTGGTGGCATCCAAAGGCAAAAAGCAGGAACAGAACAGGCACAGACAATTTCCCCACTCAAACTCTCCCAGCCTCTGACCACTCTCAGCTTCAGATGTGGTTTCCGTGATTTAACAACCCTCTGTGGATTTCCATTCCATGAACTTGTCCAATTTCCTCTTAAACCTTCAGCATCCAGGATCTCATCACTCACGACTTCACAGACCTTGTCACTGCCTTTGGCAGCTCCCTCTCTCCTGGAACACTCCTCATGGCTTTGGTGGCTTCCCACGTGGGAGCTGAATGAGTGACACACTTCAAACTATTGCCCATTTCATAAAGGAGACATGTCACAGGTGACCACAACAGAAGATCAGACAGCAATTTCCCTGTGGGAATCATTTTTTTGCAATAATGTTATAAATAATGCTATTTATAAATAACATTTAAATATTTATTATAAAAACATTTAAATATTTATGAATAACATTCTTTATATAATTTATTATTACATGATTAACATTATTTATATTATCAATAATGTAAAGTGCTGGGAATGGGATATATATGATCATTTTACCTGGGTGTGATCAACCCATGAAAATCCCATTGTATCACATTTTCTAGCTCCTTCAGGATATAATAATTAGACTGTAAGTTTTGGATTTTAAATTGCCATCACATGAATGCCTCAGCCATCAGAGGAAGGGCACATTTTAGCATGTACAGTGTTTACAGGATGGAGAATAGTTCTGGAAAATTGGCTTTTTTAATGCAAATGTTGTCAGTACTTTCTGGTTGTTGAACCTAATCAGGAGTAATTTCCAGAGAATATTTTTACCATAGTTCTGACAAAAGATTGTAAGGAGTGCCACCAGAATAACTGCATGCAGGAACAAATAAATTAATTACAGTGTGAGTTATTGGAGGAGATAATGGTTCTCCTTCCTTGACCAGGCCATTCTGGAGAGATATGGAGCATCTGACTGCCCAAGCGCTCATTTACACTTCACAGGACCATTATTTACACATCTAAATGCTATGTTTATAGTTTCACTCAGGACTCTGAATATCTGAATATTCTACTCCCTGGTTTAAAGATGGAACTAAAATCAAATTCCCATTTTGTGATTAGGTCCTTTTACATTAAAAAAAAACAAAAACTGACAAATTGAGGTGTCTGATCACAATTAATACTTTTGCTCTCATTCCATTTGGTTTTGGCTCTCTACAAGCAACATTTTCTACTTTAAAAGTAAACACAATAAAGAAAATAAAGTCAGGAGGAAGGAAATGTGTAAATCTTTGTCAGCTTTGCATTGCCACAGTAAATGCAATGTGATATTTCCAGCATCCACTGGAACAGCATCGTTTCTGCTGCTGACAGTGTGATTACTCTTTTTTATGGGAGAAAAACAGGAGCTTTTCCCTGTGTTAAGATCTCATTTTCTTAATCTCATTCACTGGCTGGTACCAGACTTCTTCAAATTGGACATTTTTCTTCCAAAGCCATGCATGGATGTACATTCTGATCCTACTGTTAAACTTAATGAAAAAAAAAAATTTGACCCGACCATGTCAGCACATTTTTATGAGCAAAACCCCAGAGTCTCTTATTCGAACTCTTGGTAGCTTATGGGGTTTATATGCAGCTTTGGTAAGAGCTTTTATATAAGTGAATGTGTTTTAAACCAGTATTTGTCAGAATTCTATATTATTACATTTTTCCAATTCTGTTGATTTATGTGTAATCTTCTCATTTCCTCCCTCAGCCCTGTAAAAATGATCCTCGCTGCTGTGCTCCTCATACAGCAAAAACTGGCCAACTTTTCTTCAGATGGCTGTTTGACTCTATCCTGACAGTGTCCACATGCCAAGAATTCCCTCACTAATTATTTCTGTCTCCTAAATCTTCTTTCCCTGCATTTCTCACTCCATGGAAACTCTTTCTTGACCTATATATGTGCCCTGTTTTAACAGTTTGTTGCTATACTGTGGCTGCTCTCAACCTTGTATACATTTTCTTTTCTTCTGTATAACAAACTGCAGGTAACAAATACACAGGCCTGTTAAAATTATTCCAGACTGTCAACCTTCGTTCATGTCTTTTTGTGGGAAAATTCAAATGGAGCTCTCCATTCCCTAGGAAATCATTGCCCTAAATCTGTTGCACAGCTTGAGTCTATGAAACCAACTTGTTGCAATAAATTAACAGCTTAAATAAACTTATGTAGGCCCTTGTTCCTAATAATATGTTTAAATGAAAGTGCATTTTCATGTTAAAATTTAAATTCTGCAGATATTTTAAACCCATTCTTTCAAAGTTACTTTTTTTCCAAAGTTTGGCACCACAAGTTATAAATTCTTTATTTGAATTATAATCACAGAATCATAGAACTGTTTGGGTTGGAAGGGACCTTAAGAATCTTCTTGTTTCAACACCCCTGCCGTGGGAAGGGTGGCCTTATAAAATATATTAATTTCTTTGATAAAGAGTCAAGTTTCATTGCATTTTTCTAGTTTTCTCATTTCAAACAAAAAAATCCTTACCAAAGCAGCTCCCAAAATCCAGTAGGTGTTAGTTAAATAACACAACTCCTCCAAGTATGGTGAACCATCAGTTTTTAAAATAATCAGGATTTTTTTCTACAGCTCTGTCTATTACATTTATTATAACAAAAGACATTTATTTTATTTGAATAAATACATTTATTTATTTGAATCCTTTCATTCCAGTTCTTTTCCAGGAGCAGGATTCTACATTCCCAGGGAACATGAGGACCCCATAGGCAGTAAATGCTCCCTGTGTAAATCCTTGGGTACCCTTGGCCCCTGCCCCAAAGTGCTCAGGGTGAAGAATTGTGCAATATTTAACCCCAGTGGTGTATTCAGGATCCTAAATGTGCAACCCCATGGGGTGAGGTGACCTCCACTGGCTGAGGGACACCTTTCAAGGCACAGGTGTCACTGTCACTGTCAGGTGGCAGCTCATCCATGGACAAGGTTTTTATCTTCTCGTTTCACACTCCCCTGGGACCCTGGAGGGCAGAACTTTATTCACACTTTATGGAACTCTCTGGGTCACAATCTGCTCCTGCATCACAACCTCTTCCCACCTGGGTGTGTCGTGGCTTTTCCTCTGGTTGTCACTTTGCAGCCTGGCTTAAAAAGGACCTAGAGCCCCTTCATGAACTTGATTTGGGCTTTCTGTCTCCTCTGTCACCAAATGACTAATTACTAATTTCCAGCTATGAATAATTTACATTACATCCTCCTTCTTAACCTCAGGGGTGTTTCCTTGGATTTATGTGCTTTGGATTTCTGCAGACATCTTCATGCTGCTGCGAAGGCTCTGCTGAACACCTGCCTGAAATAAAGAACAGTTTTCCAAGCAGTATTTTTAAATCTTTTACATCTGTCATGAAAATTAAGAAGTTTATCTCTGAGTTCTCTGCTAAATCTAATGTGTCAGGTTGTTCTAATTCTTATATAGGAGTCTTTTAAATTCTGGTTTCCCAAATAGCTACAGAGCTACACTTCCTGACAGACTTTTCCTTGCCTTGTCCTTCAGTCTTCCCCCAAAAATCTCTTTGCAGAGCTGGGATTATGATTATTGCAGTAGATGTTCTGGCTGCTACCAGCAGACCTGGTCATCGCATTATGCTTTTTATCACCATCCTTTCTGGTGATCTGGGCTGCCTACGAGTGCCCAAGGGGATACTTTTCCCAAACATGTAATTATCCTCCCTTTGCCGCTTCAACCACCAGGACTGAGTTACTGGAAAGCCTTTGATTAGTCAAATTTAGAGCCTATGGCTCTGTGCTGTTGATCTCTTTCCCCCCTGCCTGACCTAAATTCCATTGTACACCTGCCATGCTGCATTTGCTTAAATCTGGAACAAATTCTGGTTCTTGATGTACTGCCAGTCTTGGGTTTTAGCTTGGGGAGGTGGCTGGGCACGGGGATTTGTGTCTGCACTGACTTGTGGACCTGCCCCAGGACTGCTGTGCTCATGCCTCTGACTCAAAAACTCCAGGGATGGGGAGAACATCCTGGGGTGCAGCCTCTGCCCAGAGCCCCTCACTCCTCCTGCTGCTTCCTGCTCCTGCTTTGGGCTGCCACTCCCTGCCCAGGAAAGTCTGAGGACATAAAATCCATTCAGTTGTGCATGAAAAAAACAACCCAAAAAAACAAACTAACACCATGGAACAAACACCTTCTGTAGAAGTCATATTTCAAAAAAAGTGTAGTTCAAAGTTAAAAGAGGTTTCTTGGAGAAATGTGGTCACTGGCTCCACATCACATTCACTTCCCTTCTGGAAGGGATTAATGTATTTATATCCTTATTTTTTTCTAATAAATGATGTAATCTACATTTTTTCAAATAATAACATAAATATCATTCTATAACATACAAATAGTAACATAAACATAAATCTGCAGTTGGGGCTGTGAAGTAGAGTGCCACAGTTCTTGCCACCTTCAGATGAATATTTACTTTTACTTTTATAATTAAAACTGGTCTATCCTTAAGGAAATTCGTCAGAAACCTGACATATATCCAAAATCAGTGAATGCTAGAACATTTTGATCCAAAGAACTTGGTCAGAGCCGTAGCTGAAATATGACTGGAAAAGTCCACAGCATCCACCAGTCCTGTCCAGGTCAGCAGGACACAGTTTTCCTCTAAAACAGGATCTCTTGGCATGTCCTTGGAGCTCTACCACAGCTGATCATGGATCAGCACTCCCAAAAAAGGCAGAGCTCTACTCTGCATTTCCACAAAACCTCAGGACCATAACGGGCCACTTGATAAAGAATAAATAATTCTCCACACCTGGAGACCCATGGGAAAGGTGGAGCACCCTATTCTTGGAAATAAGCCCCTAAATGGTGCCAAAATCTCATTTGAGAGTCTAAATCCTTGAGTGGGTTTGACCAAGGTGATATGATCCATCTGAGAGATCTAGAATTTAAAGCCTTCTATTCTTGGAATACCTAAACCCCACCAATTTCCTCCTTTTGGTAAGAAGTATCCAAATTCCCTCCAATATGAGATTTTATTTTAATAAAATCTACTGAAAAGTGTGAAGTGGAACAGTTTAATTAAAATCAGGACAATGGGAAGAGTTCCGAGTAACTAGAAACTTCAATGGCTCAAACTACATGAAACATGCATTAATTGTCACTGCAACATCAGTTCAAACAGTGATGCAGCCAGAAAGAAAATTATTGATGGATAAAATTGAGAAGGTTGAGACAGATAATAAAATTAATTATTTGTGTCAGTGTGTCACCAGTAGTTTTTTCAGGTGACTATAAGTCTAAAATGCTTCCTTGTGTCTCATGAAAATTGCTTTATATCCAAAAGCACTTCCTGATATTTCAGGCGGCACTGGAGACTGGAATTCAATCTTCAGTGTCTCCATTTGAAAATTTCACTGCTGTCAGAAATAAAAAGACAAAGAAGTTAATTCTTTCCAGTTGTTTGTTATTTGGGCAGGGAATTTGCCTGTGATATGTGTGTACAGTGCAAAGCTCCCCTGGGGTGTGACTGTCCTGTTAATGCTACCATCAATAATAATGTAAATAAGCTGTCAGCTCAATTCTTAAGTAATTCTGCCCTAAATCTTAGCTTTGATAATGTCACATTTCAAAGGCAATACATTGATGAGTCATTTTAAGTGGTCTCACTTAGCTTATGCCATCTGACTTTTAGCAGGTGAAATGTTGGAGGTGCCTGGATCCCATCTTCTTTCCAGAGTCACAGACACTGGGGTAAAGCACAGGGAAGAGAGGAACCTCCGGAATTGAACTGAGGTGGTGAAATGATTGACATTAGGAAATAGGGGTGCAAATTGCCCCGTTGTTAGACTTACTCTGGTAAATAATATGGGTTTAAATTGTTTGGCTACTATTTTGATACTCAGCCATGAGGCTGCTTAAATTGATATTTTCTTTAGGGTCTGATTTACTTTCTTGTCCCTTGTCCTCATGACCAAGCCAGGAGTGATATTGGTTAGTCTGGTGCCTTTTATCACTAGCAAAATCTCCACACTGAGATAAACACTTTTTTTTCCCTCAGAAACAAAATTCTCAAAAATCTTGGTTTTCATCCTGAAATTTTGAAAATTTCAAAACAGCTTCAAAGGCCTGAAAAAAATCATCATCTAAGTTACTATAACATTTTTAAACTCCACCTAGGGCACAAGAAGATCTGGCCCAATCATGATAGAAGATCTGGCCCAACCATTTGGTTAATTCCAGTGATGCCTTAAGTTTTCATGTATTTCAGATTCTGTGCTGCCCAGGGGATGCCGTTCTGAACCTCATATTCAGTGCCAGTCAGTTCTGCACAGAGCAGGGACACAAAACAAATCCTTTTCCTGCTGAACACCAAGGACAACTTTCAGGCCCAAAAGCACAAACAAGGGTGGCTGAAGGGAGGAACAAGAAGGATGAGACTTCATAACCTGAAGCTGGAATTGGACAATTAAACCTCAATATGCAAATGGACCAAAACTTATAAAAGTGTGACACCTCGTGACCAGGGGTCCATTTTGTGACCATTTTGGGTCCACCTAGGGTGCAGCCCTGGCCAGGCCCTGTCCTGCCCAAGGTGGATCCTGGAGGCCTTTCAATAAATCCCTACTTTATTCTCGGGCTCTGTCCAGTCTCTGTTTCAGGTCAGCCTTCCCAAGACAACACTAGCATAATTTAAATAATTACAGTTCATCCATTTGAGACTGTATTTTCCAGAGCAGCACTGCACATTCCTGCTGATGGCTGTGAGCAGAGTTTGACAGAGTTTCTCCCTGTTCGCCCAGCCCAGGAGCACAGCAGGACTCACGGACAGCACCATGGCTTGGAACCAAAGCTCTACCATGGGCTGTATTTTAGACCTTCACAATCGGTCCTGAAGGACTTCTGGCAGGATCTCCAGGAGATGGATGCACATGCTGAGGTTTGCAAAAGGAGGGAAGGGATTACAGATACCTCATGGGCAGCTGGTGCTTGCAGCCCTGTATTTTTTCCTTTGGAAACCCCAGAAAAACTGATTTCTGCTAACTGAGAAGGAGAAGCAGGACCTCCACATCACTGGTGTCTTTCCAGTCAAGTACCCAACTCCTTTGGGGCTTTTAAGCCTTGTATCCTTGGAGACAACTAGAAAAAATCAATTACTGAATCAATGCCAAGTGGGAAAATGAGACAAAGAGCCTTCCAAGAGCACACAAAAACTAAGATGAGACTGAAAAAAAAATAAACAAGAAGAATGGTAGTTCTACTTCATTCTGAAGTGGAGCTCACATAAAATAAATGCTGATGTGTTTGCTTTCCAAATGGAACATGGGAGAGAGTGAGCAAGGGAGGTTGCGAAAGAAAAATCATTTGTACATTAAATATCTGGAGGGAGCACTTTCAGTCGTGCTGGAAACTCCAATTTTTCCAAAGCATCCTGTAGCAGACTGCACAAATGCCTAGGAAGGAGTAAAGGTGTCTTGGATCAGGCAGCACCCAATATGTTTATGCAGCCCTGATGGGAAGAGACATGTTTATTCAAGCTGCTTGCCAAAATTATATGTGCTGGAGGCTGCTAAGGAAGGGAAAGAATTTATTATTTGTAACAGTGCAATGTTATGTATGTATAAGAAAACCCACCTAAGTAAAATGGATTCTAAGTAATTTCAAGTTGGGCTTTCGCAAACTGGAAAAAGAGCAGGGGAGAGGAAAAAACAGGGTAGGGGATGGGAAAATACTTTGAGTTGGGTTCTTACCTCACAGAAGCTTCACAGTGAGTCAGTGTGAGCAGGAATTGGGCACCAGACTGTGTTGTACCCCACAGAGGTGGCACCACTGTCCCAACACATCTAGTACCTCCATCCCTAAATGCCTTTTGGGCAATAGGGGCCAGCAAGCCAGCCTAGCTGAGCTCCAAGTGTTTTTCCCTGGGGTGAATCTCCTGAATCAACAAACCTGCAAGTTTGTAGGCATTATGGAAAATAATATCTACATTATTGCATTCCTCTAATGGAATAATATCTATATAATGCCATTACCCTAAGATTGCAGCATCTCATCACTAAATTGAAAAAATAAATGACCAAAAACTCCATGACCCTAGATATTTGAAAACTTGCAAAGCAATCCTTCTAGGTCTTGCAGTGATTCTGAAAAGCACATTTTCTAGCCAAAGCCTACTCGCTCTAAACTTTGGAGCTGTATCTCCTTGCTGGATTGAGCTGGATCTCACTATTGAAATGTAACTCATGTGCAAGAGGCTCGTATAATCTGCCTCGAGGAATTATTACTGCACTTAAAGCAAATTGTTTTGCAAGCACCGGGTTTCTGTTTTGTAATAAATCTAGGCTTTCTTTGTCTTGCTTTATTTTGCTTCAGTGAACAACATCCACTCATTGTCTTTTCTTCCCGAGATGTTTGAATAATTATTGTTTTCAAAGCAAGAAGTCTTGTTTGATTAAGTATAAATAGTTGAATGAATCTGCATACCTCAAAACACACAAAGAAAGGCAGGGAGATGAGACAGCAAAGAGAAAATGAGGAAAGCAGATTAAAGGATAAAAACAGAGAAAATAGAATCTTTCTCTTCAAGTCACTGCAACTCTTCCACTTGGATTTATGATATTTTCAAGGAGCTTGAGATCCTGGTTCTCAAGAAGAAACTGGGGAAGATCCAGTTATGCAGCAGATGATTTTGTGGACACACAACCTGCATCCCTCTTTCTCCCTCAGTTGGCTACAGCCAGAGGCAAGCACAGGTCCTGCAGAGTCAGCTCAGCATGCCTTATTTTTAATTAAATGTGGGAATGCCCTTAGATATTGTTTTAACATAAAAAAAAAATCAAATTTTTAACAGGAGCGTTTCTGCCACTTTCTTATCAAGCCAAACAACGAAGTGGGGAGTGGGTTGAAGAAATTTTCCTTTATCCCAGCCGACACAAGGACAGGGTCTGGCTACTTCTGTTTTGCCCCTTTCCTAGAAATTTTCTCACAGGGTGATCCTAAACTCTCTGCCCATAATCCAAGGGACTGGATCCTCACAGCCCCATCCACCTGCACAGGAAAACAGCAACCATGAAGGCAAAAGAGCTTTGGCTGATGTTCCCTGGGAGGAGGCTGTGAGTCCTATGGAAATGTCCATTCAGCAGGGATCAGCAGGGGGAAGGAGGAAGGATTTTGGTGCAGGCTGTGTCCAGATGTGCAGCTACAGTGTGGGGAATACCTTGCTTCGCACAGCACAGTTTGCACTTTTATCGTGTGGAAGCTGAATTCTTTGGGGTTTTTCTTAGGCAAACAATTGCTACGCTATTCTTGAACCAGCACTTCCTCCCTCTGGAAAAGCCCAGGCACCTCAGCTTCTATTCTTGTGATCCAGCTCCTGGCTCCCCTGCTTGAGCAATGCATTTGTTTGATTCTGCAACTCAGGAAAAATACAAAACACAATAAAAATCTCCAAAATACTCTAATAGAGTGGATCTTGAAGTTTTGGAGGCAGAGATCTTGGGTGCCCCCTTACCCTGTAACTTCACTGAAATATTTTGTAACTGAAGAAGTTTAAAAACAAATCTATCAAAGGATTAAATTTTCCATGATTTAAGCATAGTTTTAGAGAACATTTAGCACTTATTAGCTCTGTGCTTTGCATAAATGCATTAGCTGTTGCCAATATTATTTAATCTGTATCTGCATTAACTTGTATTTGCCATCTGTTCCTTATATGGAACCTCTGTAATAGGTTATATTTAACATTAGATTAATGAAGAAAAATAGGCCTGCAATCACATTTTGTGGAAAACTGTTGTCTCAGCTGTACCTTTAGTGTCATTTACAGCAGGTGGGCAATGGCAAGGGATTTTGTCATGGTGCCTCAGCAAAGTGGGCCATGGCCAGGCCCTGTGGAAGGTCACCCTCTGAGCCTGACAGGATTATCTGCTGGGGAAAATTGGTCCTATTTCCAATGTAGGGAAAATTCAGCAGAATAGGGCACACTGGAATAAGGAATATTTGTCCTGCAAGGGACAATTCCATTGGTAAGTCAGTGTTTTCAGCTGAGGTGTTTATTAAGATTTTTCAGTTTGAAATAGCTGCCTTGGGAAGGGTTTAGCAGGGAAGTCAGTGGAAACCCAAGAGGTTTTTACCAAACAGGACACCCCAAACTCAGGACTCCTGAATCTATGGCTGCTTCCAAGGAATTCTGCCTTAGGAGTACAGTCCCAAGGGCACAGATGGGAGTCCTTTGAGGACTAGCATGTCACGTTCAGAAGGAACAGCCTGGTTCATGCAATGTTTGGAAATTTCTTCCGTGCCTCCTAGAGAGCATACAAACAAAAAGAAAGTAAAAACATACAAAAGAATATTCCAAGAAAATGTTGCAATGAAAGGAAAACGACAGAGAACTTCCTCTGTTTGGGTCAGTAAACACAAAGAAAATCTCTACAAACAAACTGCTTTCAGTGAGGGTACGAGTGAAGTTCACAGAACAGGTCATGAGATCCTGGGCTGGAACTTCCATTTTGGGGGGAATTACTGGCAGAAATTCCTCCCAGCCCTGGTGGAGGCTGTGTGTGTTGTATGGCCAGGCCTGACTGATTGTAGGACTAACACACACCACCCCTGTGTCTACTGGCTGCAGCTCCTCCAGGAGAAAACAAGCTCAGTGTAGAAGCTGTTACTCTTCAGGGATAAATAGGAAATATCTGCTAGTTTAGATATTTTCATGCAACACAGACACTGCCATGTGCAGTCACCACTGACACCAGAGCATCAGCTGGGCCTGGTGGTCATTGTGCAATCAGCTGAGGGTCACTGTGTCCAGCATTGTCCAGGATTGTCCAGCATCATCCAGCCTGTCCAGCATTGTCCAGCATTGTCCAGCATCATCCAGCATGTACAGCATTGCTGAGCATTGTCCAGTCTGTCCAGCATTGTCCAGCCTGTCCAGCAGCCTCAGCAGGAGGTTCAGCACAGCTGCAGAGGTCTGGTCCATCTGGGAGTTCTTGCTTTATGCCCAGGGTATTTCCCCTTGTGTTTAATATCCTCTAATTCACTGATTTAATCATGGAGCTCTAGCCAAGATTACATAATTATCAAACACTCTGTTTTGGCATTCCTTGTAGCAGGATCTAGCAAAGAAATGGAGTTTTCTCCCAAATTTTTATCAGTGGATTTTGCTGTGAATGATGTGTGTGAGGAAGTGTCTGTGCCCACAGTGCTGGCTGTGTGCTGTCTGAATATCACAGCCATTAAAATGCAGAGATTTTCCCCCTGAAATACCTGCAGAGAAAGATATTTGCTGCTGTATTTACTGCTTTAGCTGAAAAATGCAAAATAGACACTTAACCCCAAATTTAACATAAGGGACACAAGCAGCATCTCTCAGTGCCTTCTGTGTAAGCTTTTGAGCATTTGCAATACAAAGGTGTCTGAACAATTATTTGATTTCTTTGAATGTTTAGTTGGAAGTGCTTTGCTTTTTCCAGCCATTTTTTGAGTCACGTAGCTGTCACCACACCACTGTCCTGTTTCTTCATCAAGGGTGGTATTTCACTATGGCTCTCTGAAACAGAAGGCTGAAAATCAGGGAGCACACAACAAATGTGCAAACAGGGAATTAACCTGCTAAAAATGCCCAGAACTACTTCTTTTAATTTCTCTATCTATTTTTTTTAAAGTCATTTAGGGAAGATCCAAACCCCAACCACGTTAACAGGACAATATAAAGGGCCTTTTGAACCTGGTACTTTAAAAATCTTCATATTTTACTATATAGAATGAAATTTTTGAGTGCTTACTTTCTTACCTGTCTGAGCTTCGTCTGCTTATTTTTAATTTTTTTTTTTTAATTACAATTGTCAGTGTGATCCTTCCCTTCAGTTTCCAGAGGGGAGTACCACAGACATGGTGAGCTCTTGCTCCTGAACAAAATAAATGAAAATAATGAACTTTGTAAAAAGTTGCTTTAGAAACTGTTTCCAATGGTTAGCTTCAACTCCTTGGCCTGCTAGCCAAAAACATGGAGGTTTTTTTAACTCAGTGGAAATATCTAATTTTAACAGATGAAATAAATGGAGCTAGGCATGTAATAAGGGCACCACTCTGTATAATTGCAGCAGAGATGGTCCAACAGAGATTACCTAATGAACATCAGTTTGGCTGCTCTAGCTACAGACTGAAAACAAACATCCTACATGAGTAACAGGCCCTCAGAAAATGCCCAAACCAAAAATTTCAGGCATCGATCTCCAGTGCAGAAAATTTAATCTTTTATTTCCTAGCACTGATGCTACTCAGGACTCCCTTGTTTGAGTGTCAAGGATTCAGCCAGCCTCGTTTTTCACTGTCCTGAAAGCAAGTGAGGACGGCCACGAGAGCACTTCCAGATGTTAAATGAACCCTTCACATCTCACAGATTCAGGGATTTCTTTTTGAGACCATTTATAGAAGCTTGGAAAGAGCACAGGGTATCATGTCATTAAAAGTTAGGGAGGAGCGTTTTCTTTTTACAACAAATTGAAGACATTACTTGGCTTCTTTTTGCAATCACTATTAACATCTGTCTTCCAAAAAGGAAGTAGCTATAACCAAATATATCCTTACCATTATATTAATGATTTTGCACCAAAGAATGTGTCCCAAATTTGGCTGTAGCAAGGCATCCAAACCTTCAGCTGGGGCTGATGTTACTGGGAAAGTCACAGAATTTATAATTTTTAGGCTGCCATGTTCAGTGCAACAAACTGTGATTCCTTTAAGGATTAATTGCCAAAAAGTGACAAGAATTAAAGAATGAGAAGCTCTGCAGAAAAGGGACGTCTCTGTGCAGTTTTGGGGGAACTCTCTGAGGTCACACCTGGAGCAGCAGCCAGGATGTTTTGCTGTGATGCTTTATCAAGCATTTCTGTCCCATGGAGAATGGAGGAGCACACGCAGAGGATAAAAGGGAGAGAGGAGTACCAGGAAAACCTACACAATAAAATAGGAGTATCTCCATTTAGGGTGAAGTTGAATTACTTCCTTTACTCTGAGGTTGGATTTAGTTTGATGAGAACTTGGAGAGAATGAGCAGTACATTTAACAATTAGCAAGACCTGCATTTTGCATTAACAGTCTGTCAATAAGCCAGGTCAGCTTGCTAGCTTAGAGCTTGCCTAGTTCTGATTAACTTCTCTCTTTTATGCAAACATAACTCACTCCTGGTGTGCTCTGCTCTTGCTGCCATGGCACACATTAGATGAAGATGGAAGAGATTTATCATACCATGTTCTGCAGAAGATCATAGGTGTGCAGGTAGCAGCAAAGTGCTTGCCAAAGGCAACAAACTAGGGAAAATATAGAAAACAAGCCCTCATCTGCTTAGTTACCCAGAACCAGGGTCCTACTGAGGGACAAAGGCTTCTCTGGCAAGGGGCAAGTGACCAGGAGCTGTGATGGTCACTCTGTGAGATGGTTCCATGCAATGATCATGGAACCCAAGCAGTTTCTGCCCCATGGAGCTGGTGACTGTACAATAAAGTCATCTACAGGTCCTGTTCTATAAATTATCCTCATTATGTGCTGAAAGCAATTGCATTGTTTATGCACATCTCAGTTCTGCTCGACAGGAGCAAAGGTTAGTGAGGGTGCTCACAGTGAGATCAGTAAATCAGAGAGATCACTAAATCAAGGCCTCACATGCAGCAGGTTGAAGATGTTGCAGAGTTTTAGTTCCTTCTTTTTCTCATTTTTACCCATGGAAACTTCAATAAAAACATCCTTCTGTCATCCCATCTGGGTACAAGTCCAATTTCACAGCTTCAGCAGTTGCACAGCCTCCGTGGATGGAGCAGGAGTCTCTCCTGAAACTTTAGATAATTTTTGACCTTTTGGAAGCTCTGAAGCAAACCAGAATACAAGGATGGAAATTAGCATTCTAGTTATTAATAACTCTGAAAGAAAAAATTAAATTGTGCTGAAGAAAAACGACAACACCTGTTCTTACCTTCCAGGTGCTTGGAACAACAGTGCTGAGCTTCAGGGACCAGGGGGAGAAATTGTTTCTGCCTGATGCAGTTAGATACAGAGTCTCCAGGGATTACAAAAGCTGCACAAAAACATGAAAGGGAGAGGAAATAAATAATTTTTAAGGAAATAAAATCAGATAGGCCACCTTTATCCTTTTCCACTCAAACAAGAGAGCCTATATGTAAGCCCAGCTGATTATTTTACACAGAATATTATAGGTAGAGGTGGTTTTTCAGCCAGGTATTAATCTTGTTTAGGAGACAGAAATCGACATTATGTACAGGATTCAGCCTGTGGACCTTTATTTTATAGATTTGTTCATGTAGAAGGGCAGCTGGTACTGGGAAGGGCACTGCAGCACTCAAAGGAATCCATCAGACCTTCTCAAAAGTTGCAAAGTCAAGCCAATCAGGTTCACAGAATTCACAGAATGATAAAGATTTTTATAATGAATCATAAAGGTCGATTATAAAGAAAAGAATTTTATCACCTATTTGTATTCTGCTCACCTGTGACAGCAGACATGAAAACCGTCTCTAACCTGTAAGGTTTTTACCTAGTGTGAGTGAAATCCTTCAGCTGAGGCACGAGAGCCCTTTTTGAAGGGGAGAGGTTACTTTCTCATCAGCGTGGTGGGAATCTGGCATCCTACTCCCCTGAACAATATGAAAAATCTCAACCTGAGACTCACTCAGATATAAATCTAATAGCACCCAAATATTTCCCATGATGGAAAGCCCTGGAGATCCCAGCAGGAACAGCAGCAGATGAAGTGGAAGGACCATCACTGTAACCAGTCAATGAGGTGAGCACAAAAGTTAATTAACACACTGCTTTAATCAAGAGAAGTTTTACACTACGTAGTGGTGTGCACAGAAAGGCTGTGAGCTTTCCCTTCTGCAAAGGGAAAACAGCTCTGGAATTAAACAGATAGGCTCAGGCTCCTTGCCACAGTAAATCTCTCCTAAATCCTTTCACCCCACTCCAAGGGTGGGAGTGGGAGGTGCAGGACAGGGGAGGGTTAGCCAAGACTTCCATTGCTCCTGAGGGAACTGGGATTGCTACAGCTGCGAAAACCAGGAGTAGGATTTATGCTGCATGTTTGGAATAGCACTGGTGTTAAGCAATGTATACTTCTTAACTTATATTTTTCATTTTTTTACTCTAGTGCATATGGCATGACTATACCATTCCTGGAGTAAGGAAAAAACCCAACCACACTTTAGCTGTTTCAGATAAATTCATACAAAATTTCTGCACCGTGTCCCACTGAATTTACAGTTAATTCATGTTAGTTAGTGTTAGTTGTGTCTGGGGTTTCTGGCTGATCTCTTGTTTACCCTTTTGATAACAATGCCAGGCACTTCCTGAAGTTGCACTGCATCCAGTAAGGAGTCGATGGGAATTTGCTGATTTACACCAGCTGTGACTTCATGCAGGCATTTAGTGGAAATATTACGTGTTTCTTGTAGTGGAAAAATTAATCTCAGTGCTGAAGATGTTTTATTATTCAGTAACCTGTCAGTATACAGAAAAACATGATGCCTTGTTTCTCTTTACACTTTTAAGGAACTGCAGGTGACTTCAGGGGCAAAAAGTTTCTCAGTCCCTCCAAGAAAAGACATGGGAGTCAGCTGGTATGTTCTGCCTAGAAATGTTTTTAAAATAATGGATTAAGTGATACAGAACCCATAGGTGAATTTAAGTTATGAAGTTATAGCTGTCTTTATGTATTTCAGATTATTTATACCAAGTTTAATATGGTTTCGATCACTGTTATTTTAACATATTTATTTAAAAATTAAAGAATGTCTTAGGTTGCCTGCCAGCTGTATCACAGCCACATCAGTTATCGTGCAAGAGATCAGTCATTCAAATTCAGTGCATGACAAATTGTAGGAAAAAGAAATATTCCCACAAATGCAAACATCATGAGGAAAGTGCTTTATATATGTTGTGAGCCACAGAGTCAGCGGGCTGTTTTAACTGAGACACTCACTGCTCCTCCCATGTTTATAAATAGAATTATGAGGGGTGTGTTACATGTTCTAAACCATCCCAAGAACACAAATATTCCACAATTCATGTATTCATTTGCATATCCTGAGAGAATACAATGCTAACGTTTTGGAAGCCTGTAAAATCCTACATTGTCTCGATGGAAACAATTATGGTGAAAGCAAAGCAAGAGCAGAACTGACTTCCAGAGCCGTGGGTGACACCAGAAGTCCCAGAGCTCCACCACGCACAGAGCAGAGCTCCCACCTCGCTCACCCAACTCCCTCAGGAAGGGGGTTTTGTGCGTGAAAAATCAACCTGTGCCTTGGTTTCTGTGGCAGGTCAGCTTGGTTTTAGTGTGATCAGGGGAGACAGGAATGAATAGTGAGGGAGAATAAGGAGACACAATCCAATTAGTCAGGTGGGAGGTGATGTCAAAGGCAAGTCTCAATTACAGAGAGATTATTAACAGTGATCGTGGCAGCCTAAGATAAATATACTCAGCCTAATTCCAGACATGCAAATACTCTCAGCCTGGCTCTAGACATGCTAATTGAAGCCTGTGTTGAGGAGTCACTGTGAGGAGGTGTTGGGCACACAGTGCCCAGAGGAACCAGCCAGAGCCTCTCACTGGGACTGGGGCACTCACAGAGCAGATCATGGCAAAGCCAACATGATTTCCCCATCTCAACAGCCCTGAGGGGGCACTCAAGGCATGAGCCAGGAGCTGACCAGCCTGGGAATGGTCACTGTGCATAAATCAGGGGAGGAGTCACAAGGCTGTGGTCTGTCTAGAAATAGCACAGAATCACAGAATGGCCTGGGCTGGAAGGGACCTTAAATCTCATCCAGTGCCACCCCTGCCATGGGCAGGGACACTTTCCATGATCCTAAGGTGCTCCAAACACTGTCCAGCCTGGCCTTGGACACTCCCAGGGATCCAGGGGCAGCCACAGCTTCTCTGGGCACCCTGTGCCAGGGCCTGCCCACCCTCCCAGGGAGGAATTTCAGTGACACCAAACACAAGTTTGGACTAAAGGAATACAGACAGCTGAGAACACTGCCAACTCTACTGGACTCATTGATACAAGCTATGGGTATCTATTTCTCTCATTGATCCTTGAAGATTATTTATCCTCTATCTGACAAAATTTAATCAACTGACCAAATCACCATCAACCAAACACCTAAATATTTTAGGAAGACTTCACGATTGTCCTTTTTTTGCTGATCTCTAAGAATTCCGTTTCTGCTGCACAGGGCTTGAACACTGAAGTCTGTAATTCTTGGTCTTTTCCATAAATAATTATCACCAAAAAACAAAACAAAACAAAAAAAAAATCTGCCCAAAACACAACCCCCCCCCAAAACAGATTGTTAGAGGTCTCTGAGAAACACTGTATTTGAAACACGCCAATCTACTCAGAGTAATAAGGTTCCCTTTATGTGTAATGCAGATATTGTTGTACAAAATTATATATAAAACCAATTGAAGGCCTAATGAACTTACATAACCAGCTTTGGTAAATTTGTGTTGAAAAGGACATTTGTGAGATTGAGACAAAGTAAAAAAAAAAA
>VWZU01031158.1:649971-675370 GCA_013397095.1 Sterrhoptilus dennistouni
TAATTCAAGATCCTTTAGATCATTTAGATCCTGTCTAAAATGTAGGAACTTTATGGATTTGGAAGACAGAAATCTACACCTAACTAGCAAAAGGCTCAGTTGAACAACAAGCTAAAATCAGTGTAATGATTGCAAAAAAGCCACACTTCTGGCAGCTTAATTTATATTTATAATAATTTATATTCTTTGGGAATCCTGTGTTATTCTGCCATTTTCAGCTCCATCTCTCCCAACAACACTGTGGATACAGCTGCCTATCCTAAGAATGTAGGAAAGTCTAGAGAATTCTATTTTAAGTAATATCTTTAATTTAGTCAATGTTATGGGTTGGAGAGTTAGAATTGATAGCTGATTTTGTCTTGTTTTGTCAATAAATGATGCAGCTTGTGTTTCTGAAGGCATGTTCTTTTTAATAAAAAAATATAATAACACAGAGGTGTTCTAAATTTTTTCATGGATGTCATCTCCTCAGAGCAGACAAAGAGGATTCTTTCCAGTTCTTCTGAACAGAGGTTCTCTTTGTTTCAGGAATGTCTCCATTTTACTATTTATATCTGTTTTAGAGTTCTAAGCAAATATCAGCATGCCACGTAAATTAAGAAGATTAAATAGGGGCAGCACTAAAAAAGCAAGCCAGGCTTAACCCCAGTGTAAAGGATGAATTAAGCACAGTGACATCAAACAGGAGCAGGAAACTTGGAGAAGCAGTAGGTGATTACTGCCTCTTAATTTATGAGTAGGATTAGAGTGTAAACGCTTGAAGAGGCACACAGAATAGAAAAGGTGCTTTTCTCTGCAGAGTGCTCACGCAAAATGTAAGACAAGAGCATCCTCTGCCTGTCCATCCCACTGCAAACACTCAGCCCTAAAAACTTCTGGTGTTCTAAAACCCTTTTTCTCCATGACATAGTAATGGGAAATTGAGTCCTCCCAATAAATCACATCAAACTGCCCTTTGTGCTCCCTCTTTAATATTAACTTCAGCTCCACGGGGCATTAGCACCTGGAACATCAAGGACACAACCTGTGCTCCATCACCCCAGAGCTGACAAAGCTGCACAGAGAGCTGGGCCTGGCTGGTGCTGGGCCTGGGTGATTTTCCTCTGGGCTCTTGGAGCTGCAACCAGTGATGGATGGGATGGATTGGATGGGATAGATGGATGCCCTGACCTCCTCCCAGCCTGTCTGAGCAGCTCCCAGATTGCTGTGGCCCCTCTGACATGTCTGGGTTTAAATACGTAATGTGCAGTTAGATGGTTTTCTTACAGCATAAATGAGGGGAGAATGATTGCTTAGAGTCAGGGCATATCTGCAATGTTTTCACAGAATTCACAGAATCACTGGGTTGGAAGAGACCTTCAAGCTCATCAAGCCCAACCCAGCTCTAACACCTCAACTAAACCCTGGCACTGAGTGCCACAGCCAGGCTTTTCTCAAACACATCCAGGGATGGTGACTCCACCACCTCCCCAGTCAGACAATTCCAGTACTTTATCATTCTTTCTGTAAAAAACTTTTTCCTAATATCCAACCTGTATTTCCCTTGGTGCACCTTGAGACTGTGTCCTCTCATTCAGTCAGTTGTTGCTTTGAGAAAGAGACCAACCCCCACCTGAGCACAGCCACCTTTCAGGGAGTTGTAGAGAGTGACACGGTCACTTTTGAGACACACCAGAGCACCAGGAATTTGAGATTAACACTACAGAGCCAAGGGTTTCAAAAGAGCCCACCACATTTTTACCTATTAGCTGTGAAGGACATTATTTTATTTTGTTTTTCTTCCTTTTGGATTGTCCTTATTGAAGCTTCTGGGAGTACTTCAAGAAACAAAGGAAAATTGATTTTTTCCATTTATTCCTATAATCCTCCAGTTTTCACCAACACATTCAGACCAGTAACTGAAATGTTTTGTTTGACCACACCAAATTCATGCATTCTGATGAACTACTGCACATATCTTACTCTTGTCTCAGCATGCCTGGAACAGTGTATGTAAAAATATCCTTTAAAGAGGGGAAAGTCACAGCAAGAGGAAAAAAAAAAAGTCAGGGGGGGGTGGGGGGTGGGGGAAGACAGAAGTGACATATTAGAAGTGAAAAATGCTACTAAAAAGAAATATATCTTTTCTTGGCACAAATAAGAGGCTTCTTTTTCGTTGCCAAAGTCAAGTCAGATTACTTCTCAGAGTTATGCGAACCTCAAAGTTTTGCCTGGAGGAGATCCTGAGAGAGAATTTGAGGAAGGCTCATTTCGATTCCTGCTATTTGATCCACAAAGGAGAAACACTGCTGGCATCAGCTCAGCACACCCCGGGATGCTCTTGGCCTGTCATCCTTGAAAGAAGAGGAGAATTGCTGGTGGGGAAGAGGCGAGTGAGTGATCCCAGTGAGGGTTCCAGTGAGCCCAGCCACAGCACCAGCCTTCGCCAGCAGTGGAAAAAAAAAAGCCACTGTGAAGATAGTTGGTTATTTTGCATCAGTGTTGCTGTCATCTTCTGTATATTTTTTTAATTATTGTTCCATCTCTCGTTGCTAATCAGGACCCTTTAATGCGTTTGATAACAAACATTAGCAGTTTAACATGACAAACTCACCAGTTTTTGTTCAGAAAGACAGAAGTGACCTTTTCTTACCAAAGTGCACGTCCTAGTGCCAGCAGGACAGGCTTTTGGCTGCAGCGGGATGTGTTGTGTTTGTTTGACATTCCAGCACCTGACTGTGTGACACGGGGAAGATGGAAACGATGCTTTTGGCACACGCACACCTGGATCGTGCTCCAGCTCGCCGGGAGGAGGGGAGCAAAGCCCGAGCCTGCGGGGACATCCTGGAGTAATGGCCCTTTAATCCAAACACAGCAATCGCTTACCCGTCAGACCCAAAGAATTTAGACAACATTTTAAACAGCTTCTCTGCTTGTCTGTAGCATAATGAGCACAAATCTGCCATGTTCTAGTCTCCTAAACCGAGAGGGCATGAGAGCAGCCCCCACACTCTGAGGATTGTGTTAACGCAACTTTGGTGCTCCTTAAGCAAAGCAGATTTCCCCAGAGCACGTCCTCTAAAACATTTCCTCCTCCCTGACAGAGCAGACCTTAATCATGTCACTCCTTGAGAACAATTTGCAGAGTCTAAATAGACAAAGGAATTGTTCAATACCCCTTACTTATTTTTTATTATGCTCTTAGAATTATTATCCTTTTCTAATTTACCTTTACTGTGGTATACAGCACCCGCTGGAACATTGCCCACGGTCACATCATCCCAGGAGCAACAGCAGGACAAGAATAATGTCCCATTACTGCTGGGACATTTGATTTGCCTCTGCCAGCTGAAAGATTAGCCCTTGGATTGAGAATTTCAAGAATTCCACATTTTGCAGGACGCAGACACACAGCTCTGCACAGCTCTGCTTTCTGCAGCAGAACAGAGGGGGAGAGGCTACCTGAGAGAGACAAGTTTGAGAGGAAAGATTCTCCTGTAGGACACTGAAAATACTTGAGCAGGTCACAAAAGGTGACCTGAATCCATGTCCCAGAATGGGAGACAGACATTAACCCTGCCTTTTCTTTCTTACAATGAAATATTAGCATAGACCTACAAAAGCCATTTTCTCAAGTCAAAAGAAAACTTCAAATGATTAGACATTTGATCTATTTTTTAAACCTATCAAAATCCCAGGGTTTGTAAATGTCTCCTCAGCCTCAGATCATCTCTTTAGGCTTTTAAATTTTATATTTTTGACATTATTCAAATAAAGGGAGGTTGGTTGGGGTTTTTTTCTGAGAAAACAGAGGAACAACAGTAAAAGCTCAATTATGCGTGTTCAGTGTTCTTCTGAGAAAAGCAAACTTGTAAAAATTGCATCCTAGGATAACCTATTTA
This sequence comes from Sterrhoptilus dennistouni, assembly GCA_013397095.1. Lineage (NCBI taxonomy): Eukaryota > Metazoa > Chordata > Aves > Passeriformes > Zosteropidae > Sterrhoptilus > Sterrhoptilus dennistouni. Next base: position 653,853 of record VWZU01031158.1, read on the forward strand.
TTACCCTGCAATTATTATTCAATCCAGTTTATCCAGTCCAGCACTGAAAGGATGGGCTTGGCTCCTGATTGTCACTGAGAGCTAAATAAAGGTAAAGCCTGATATTTTCTGGGTCATACTCTCTGAAAAGATCTTACAAAGAGAATGTTGAAAAGTCTCACTCACAGTAGGAGAGCCAGAACCCCATTTACCTTCCACTTCTACAGGCCTGAGAAAGCCCCCTGAAGAGCACCAATGAGTTATTTAAAGCCCAAAGGAAATAGATCTGAGCAGGTACAGGAAACAGATTAAAATGTCTCTTGGTTGTGCCAAGGGAGATTTAGACTGGGTTTTAGGAAAAATCTCTTCATGGGAAGGGCTGTCCAGCCCTGGCACAGCTGCCCAGGGCAGTGGTGGAGTCACCACCCATGGAGGGATTTAAAAGCCCTGTGGATGTGGCCCCTGGGGACATGGCTTTGTGGTGGCCTCGGCAGTGCTGGGGGACTGATTGCACTCAGTGATCCCACAGACATTTCCTACTCTTTTCACCAGGTGTTTGTTTGAGCCCATAAAGATTCAGAGCAGCTTCAGCCAGCTCAGGGCAGGGATGGATCTTTGTATATCCCAGAAACTTTGCTGTTGGGGGCCATGAATACACACTGTTTGTGGGCAGGTAGAACCCTACATCACACCTGTCCCAGATTCTCTGCAGTTATTTTTTCCCTCAGAGTTACTCCCAAACAAATCATGGCTACACAGCCTCCAGTTTGCTCAGATCAGGAGAAAGAGAGGCTGAGTAAAATAGGATTCAAATCCATGCTGGATCCTGCAGGCAGAGTCCAGGGAAAGCCTCCTGACAAAACCAACAACACCCTCTGTGGCCTGAGACCTCCAGAGCTCTGAGCTGTGCTCCTGCCATGACTGCAGCCCACTGCTGGGATGGCTTTTATAGGGATGCAGTGACATTAACAACCAGCACTGTACGTAACCCTGGCATTTTCCTAAGCTGTTACAGATGGAGACGAATAAAATCAAACCTTCTCCCAGCACTGAACCCCCTTTGTGGGCACAGGGCTCCCTCAGTGTGAGGCTGTTTATTCTAATTTACTGTGCTCTTGGCTGTGTTCATGAGGATCAGGACACCCAGGGAGAAGAGGCTGTTTTCCTTTAATTTCTCCCCAAGCCTTGGGCTGCAGCAGAAGCTCCCCTGCCTCGCCAAGTGTGCTGTTCCTCATGGCAGCTCATCAGCTGGGAAGGTGTCAACCATGCTACAACCCAGCAGCAAGTTTATAAAGAAATGTAGAGGGAATAAGAAATTAAAAGACCTAATCTGGAAGAAATGTGTGTGTTACTCCCGTTACTGAAACACTGGAGACAGGCCAAAACACAGATGAAAGAATAATATGACCTCTAGAAAATTTGGAATAACTGTAGAAGCTAGATCTATTTAAGCTTCCAAAGGTGACCTGCCACTATTTTGACCCTAATATAGAGTGAAATGTACAAAAAAAAATTAACTAGAGGATTTTTAAAATAAAATACATTAAACAAAGACAGAGTGAATGACTGGAAGCTGAAGCCACATAAATTCAAAGTGGAAAAAGGGTGATGACTTTTCCTCGGTAGCAGTCAGTCACTGCAAGAGCTTTTCATGCATGGTTTCCCCATCACTTAAAATGTTAAACAAAAGTGGATGTCTCTCTAAAACATGTCCTTTTGTGGGATAATGCAGTCTGCCCTGGATTACATAGGGAGTCAAATATTCCCTTCTGGCCTTAATCTAGGAATGGTTATATTCCTGTTCTAGAAAGTTTTCACCCCCCGACTCAAGGTGATCTTTTCAAGACATCAAATGAAACTAGACAAGGTGTGTTTGACAAAAACGTGCTGTCAGCTTGACATCTGTGAGTCACAGCTGTACCTGAGGGGCTCTTAGCAACCCAATCTTGAGGCTGAGGCCTCAGAGCACCTGAGGGTGCACCCATGGGTGCAGGTGTGCCATCCTGGGCTGCTCTGGAGAGAGAAGCCACCACCTTTGGCCCTTTTCCTAATCCTGGGGAGGTGATTTTCACTCACACTACAGTTACTGCTCTGTGCCCATCTCATCTGCACAAATAAAACACGACCAATAAATAAGTAGGTGCATTTCTTCCCTGCCTAACAGATGTTGTTACAACAACTTTGCAGAGAACTTGCAGCTGGGCTTTGGACTCCTGTTGGGTCCCATGCAACAAAGCCCTGCAGGTGTTTCCCACATCTTTGTGGTCTCTCCTTTGGAAAAGCATCTTGCCCACTGCTTAAAAAAACAGGTCCTGGCACTGCTGGTTGTTTGCCTTTGCTTTAACTGCCCACCCACACCGAGGCAGAGGTGTTTTATGGTGTTTAAAAAGGCTGTGGGTACAATGTGAGGCTTTGAACAGCCAGTCCTCCCTCCAGAGCAGGAGGGGTGCCAGGGAAAGGTGACACAGGGATGTTGGTGGGGTTTTTCACCTCGACCTCCCTCTCCAGGAGCTCTGCTGTGATGGTTGGCGCTGCCTTCTCTCCCAGCAGATAACTGCACAAACCCCAGCCTGTCTCCAGCTGATTGCACTTGAAAAGCAGAAGAAGGTCATTACACCCCAGCATTACACACAGCATCTTATTAAGCACCTCGTGATACCTAAAATTAAGGCAAATGAAAGAAATTTCCTAAAACACTTCTGTGGTCACAGGCTGTGTAGTTGGCATGAATTTGGTAAGGTTTCCTAGGCTATGAGTCTATACTTCCTATAACCTTTTGGAAAAGCTTTGATTTATTTTCATTTTGCTTCCATAATAATTACTGATTACCCCATGAAGTGGTCAAAATAAAAGAAGTAATGAAAGCAGGACATAGAGAAACAGACCCAAAATACTTCCAGCCTAATGTAGATGGAGACTGTACACAATTTTTTCTGAATTCTTATTGTGATCTAATAGCTAAGTCAGACTTCAAAGTATTCTGGAAATCAGAGGATTATATTAGACAGTGCTAATCTACTTTAATTAAAACTAATTTTAATTTAATCTCTGTTAATTTTATTATAGGAACAGCATAAGGTTGGGGGTTTTTTGGGTTTTTTTGGTTTTTTTTTCCTTCAAGATATGGTTTAGAAGCCACTGGAATTATTTGGGTGCTGCTTTTCAAACCCTGGGCTTTTACTTTTAAATATTGTCATTTACTTGCCAAATTCTGGCCCGTTCCTTTAGAAGCAGAGCCCAAACCAGACAGGACCTCACTCACACCTAATTGCTTTTGGAAAATAAACATTTTACTTCATATTTCCAATGCTCTGCCTGACAACTGTAGGTCCTGTGGTAGGTCCTGTGCTTCTCCTGCATGGAGAGAGATTAAGGAGGGTTTCAAAAACCCACCAGACCCAACAGCAGCCACACATGGATGGGGAGGGCTGCTGCTACCTGGTGCTGCCTCTTTACCTAAACCAGGCAATCAGTTTGGCAGAGGATCCCAACTTTTCAGCAGTTAGTGGCTCATGCAACAAACCCCACCTGTGCTGGGAAGCTTAAAAAGTTCTTTTTCAAGGAAAAGTTTTTGCACTGGAAACCGCACCAGTAGCTGTGGAGGTACCAGGGTGCTCCTGACCTTCAGCAATTCTCTACACTTTCCACAGGACAGCAATCTGCACATTTTTTCCTGCTTGCCTGCTAGAAAAAAAGGAAGGCTTTACATTTTTGGTACAATAGATGCCTTGAAGTGAGCACCTTTGTAGCCAAATGCTCTGTAAGAGCAGGTTCCTGCTATTCTGTGCAGAAATTCTGTGTAATTCTCTTCCAGTTGGGTTAATTCTAAAGCAGCATTGGGATCACAGAATGAAGAATTTTAATGCACTGATGTGTAATGCATAGGAGCCCTAAGTTCCCTGTTCTTTTTATGATTCCCAGTATTGTAGTGGTGATAAAAGAAGTTTCAGAGGAGCAGCTCTAAGCAGACAAAAATCCTTCCAGTGATAATGGATTGGTCAAGGCAGCTACCTCAGGATAATGAGTCTGGTCCATATTCCTGAAATTAGGCTGCTAACTAAATATAATCCCTTAATTACATTATTGATCTGAAAGGCAAATTTCTTATGTATTTTAGTGTTTTGTCCCTCCTCAGATGATATCCTGCTTAACTATTTTAATGAATTCCTCCCCACCCAAAAAAAGAGAATGCATATTGATAGGTTAATGAATAACACTGTTTTCCAATCTCTCTCATTCATCTTTTCCCCTGGATACCTTGGTCTTCATACCACAGGTACTCAAACAGCTTTAATTTTTTTTAATTTTTTTTTTTTAACCTCAAGCATAGTAGGTGTTTTAATGAAGAGACACCCTGTCCTAGGCCCTTATTTAAAAGTCTGAAAAAGTATTTTCCCTCACAAAGCACAGGTCAAATGCATTTGAAATAATTTCCCTTAAACAAACCCAGCACATTCTACTTTGTTTTTCATCCCTGTTAATGAAATTCTGGATGGGAAGGGAGAAGTGTTGAGCTAGGAACAGGAGATCTGTACTGAAGAAAGTGGGAGATGGAAAAGGAATGAAGCAAAAATCTTGGAACTTTAGAGGTTTTCAATAAAGATATAGTAGATAAGAAGGGGGAAAAATACAAGATACTTCTTCAATATATTAAAAGATATCAAAATATTTATATAAAAAACATACAGAGGCATTGGATGGCTCATAAGTGGACACCTATGTTCAAATTTTGGTAAAAACTATATTACTTAAATAATAGAGAAACTCAATTTTCTAATTCTAATGTAAGTATCCTAAATGGAACTTCATGTGCAGGTCTGAGAAACTCTGACTATGGTTATATAGAGATAAAGAACAACAAAACTGAAATGTGGGTTTGTGTCTATCAGTACTAGAGAGTGACATAATTTGGAAGTTGCTAGCTTGAAATAAATTTATTCCATGTAATGTCACCTCAGACGACTTTGTTCTTTTTTAATTTGGCTTAAATTTCATTGAAGTCTCTGGTATAGACACCAGATTTGGCCCTCAAATGCTAAACTCAGAAGTGAAATACTTTCAAAATAAGTTTTTGAAATGGTTGGGACAGAAAAAGATTACCTGTACTCAGATAGTACAAAACCAAATAGAATTGTTATCACGGGTAGAATCCTTTCTCTTCTCCCAGAGTGGTTTTAATTTGTTCTCTCTATAGCATTACTGCCTGGTCACTTAAATAACATCATTATTGAAAACCAAATAATTAGTAAACCAAAGCCCACTGGTCTTTCAAAGCCCTTTAACTTCCTGAATACATTTGCCTCTGCAGAACGATGTTGCACTCGTGTTTCACTGGAATTAGAGCAACACTCTGCATTTTCCCCATTTCCCAGATTCAGGGAAACACTGGCAGGATCTGCAGCCTCTCACCCTCCCACCAGCTCTGGCCTCAGCAAATTCCTGCTTCTGTCTTGTCTTCAGGGAAAGCCTTAGATGTGCAGGCTTATCTCAGTGATTTAAACCCAGCTACCTAAGGATGTGATGGATTTCCTTTGCTTGCAGCCTCCCAGCCAGGAGCTGATGGATATCTCAGGGACATGTTACAGCTCAGACAGAGAGAGGTGCCTGATGCAGAAATTACAGGGTCAGACTCCCAGACCTGTGTTATGTGGGAGGTCAGGCAAGGTGAGCTGGCACTTCAAACCCGTGCATCTGCACTGTAAATCTCAAAGATGTCTGCAGAAGGATGACAGGCACAAGGAATTTAATGGAAAGCACTTACTTTTTCTTTTTTGTCTGAGCTGTAACCCAAGGCTTTGCCTTTCCACCACGTCGTTTTGAAAGGAAATTAATTTCCCTGCTCACTGGTTTTACTGAAAATTATTTAAAGCAATTTTTCAGCTACCACTTAGCTGAGCATAAAAACTTAACGCCAAAGCTCTCTCATTTCAACACTTCCCTCCAGAGGAGCTCCACCTGAAACAAAATTAATTTCTCTACCTTTCAACTCAGGACTCCCAATTCAGCTTTAATTATAACTCTAGGGAAGAGGATTTCCCTCTCCTTTGTCTTCATATTTCTTGTGCCATGCTTGTTATATCCCAACATATTCTGAGCACCAGGCAAGGACAGCCTGGGCCACATTTAACTTCTGTAAAAGATTCTGTGGAGGAAGAGCAGGCACAGAGGAGGCTGGACCTTGCTGTCATTTCTGGGTCATTTGGGGAATGTCATTGGGGTCATTTCTGGGCTTGGGGAAGCTCAAAAAGAGAAGGAAACAACTCGAGAAAAACAAGTCTCCAGCTTTGTAACAAAACCAGCCAAGGAAGTGCCAGGTTATCATGACATGGAAACAGCTGAAAAATAGTAAAAGAACTGACACTTGCAGTATGGAGAAAAGAGGTAATTCCAAACACAGTGCTGGGGGGGAAATTGGAGTCCTGTAACTCTAAACAGGAGTGGGACCAGGCTGGTTACCTGCAAAAACACAGTCTGGAGAGCTGAGAGCTGAGCAAGCCTTGGTGGGGTGGCAGCAGCTGCTCAGATTTGTGAGCACTGGGCCTTTATGAGCTGAGCACTTTAATGAGCATGTTTTCTTTAGTGTTTATTTTCACAGAGTCAGACTGATCTCATGCTCCAAGAATGAAACCCTGGCATGGAAGTGGCATATCTGCCAGTTAAAGTCAACAGTTGATGTGCAGAGAGCAAACAGGATTTCATGTTGTGGTAAAAGTTGAGTTACTGTTTGCTCTAATTCTGTTTTCTTTGTGTCAGACATGTTAAGAGTAAATAGTAAAAGAATTTCATTTTTGCTTTAAAAAAAAGAAGACAAAAATACCCTAATAAACCTAATTCTACACGTTGAAGAAAAATGTTATGATGTCTTCCTACTCATGAATAGCTTGAAATGTCCTCTGCAAAAAGTATCATAATAAAAGACCCTAGTGATTTGCACAGTGCTGAACTGTTAAGGAGGGGAAGACACAACTGTGAATGAACAGAATGAAAATCCTCCCTGACATAAACATAGGCAAGGGCAGATTAAGTTCTCACACCAAGCAGGTTCAGCCAGTGTCTAAATCTCACTAACAATAGAACCCCTGCCCTGTGTGAGCAGCCCAGCTCATCCCAGGGCTGATCACATGGATGATCACAGGAGATCACATTTCCACCCATGATTTCCCAGCTTTGGGAAGGACTGGGCACTCTGGGCTCCCACTGCTCAGAAGTGAGCTCAGAACCAGCAGGGTTCAGTCTGAGGCTCAAAAATGCAGAGATTAATGACACCCATCCCTGGCACAGCCCTTCTGAGACACCTGCAGTACGTACCACCCTGGCAGGGAAATGGAACTGCTGACCCAACAGCCCTTTCCACCTCCAGCTTCTGGGGTTTTATGGATTGTCAGTCACATCTAGGGCTGATATGGCTGTAAAACCCCAGCCAGCCAGGAAAGCTGGCAGGGCAGCTCTGTGGTTTTAGGCTTAGCTGTGTCTGAAAGACTGAAAGGAAGTAGAAGGCTTCAGGGTTGGAGCTGACAGTTGCTTTCAAATATATGCAAAGACGAACTCCAGTTATGCAGACAACAAACTCACCTGGAGTTTGGAGGCTGTAAGACAGATGCAACTGGAAAATAAAACAAACAAAGGAAAAAAGGGAAAAGGAAAATAAACCAAAACCCCTCTAAACACCACCTGTGTGGAGGAGAGACTGACACAAAGGTGTTCAAAAGGTTGGCAAAGACTTCTCTGTGTTGCAGGAGGTCCCCAAAACAAGGCAGGGGAGCTCAGGCAGGCTCTGTACCCACTGCTGGCTCTCAGTTCAGTGGAAGCAATTGAACATGGGTTATCCACACCACCTACCTGGCCACTGTGACCCCAACACTGGGGCAGTGCTCCCTCTTTAGAACTTGTTTCTGCATGAGAAACCTTCTTTGTTTCAAGCACAATACGTCTAATAAAGCAATGGAAATATGTATGAAACAGAGAGACAGAACTGGTTTAATCTTCCCCTCCAAAATCCTGTAGAGGGAGAAGGGAATGCTGGAAAGCAGGTTTTCAAACCATACACCAATACCCTAAACCTGGGACTGCCATTCATCTCACTGCATAATCATCAAGCAGCTTTGTTCTGTTGTATTTATGTGGCATGGCACCTGTATTTGTTTTAAATCACGCTCCAGACAAGGGCCATTTGAACTGCAGAGCTGGAAAGCAGAGCTGCTGAGGCACTTTAGATTTCAGAGCAGGTTCCTCTCCACCACGTTCTTCTGTTGGGAAAGGGTCTTCAGAGCTGACATGGCTTCCCCAGGTGTTTCCTGCAGGGACAGAGTGTGGAGTGAGCAGTTAATCATGAGTGCATTGGAGTGTCCTGAGGTCCTTGGGTGCAAGCTGTTACAGACATTGCAAAAGTGTTTAATAATCAGAGCCCCATGTCCTGAGTGCAGGCTGGGTTCACAGCAGTTCACACACCTCTGAAGAGCTTCAGGCCAAAACGTGAGGAGGAGCTGCAACTTCAGGGGCTGCATCTTGCTGGGACTCCCTCCCAGGAAAGCCCATGGAAAGTGTGTCCAAACTAACCTTGGAGTGACCCAGGAAATGCCCTTGAGATGCAAACAGATCTCAGAAGGTGCCCAGGGAAACACCCCTGCAGATCACCACCCAGGGATCTCTATCCAGGGGCACTCAGCTCCAGATTTTCATTCCACACATACAAAGTTAGAGTTGCTCGCAGTTCACCAAAAAAAACCAAAACAAAACCCCCCCCCAAAAAACCTACAAACCTTTTATCACAAATATCTGACTTTTAAATAATTATTTTTGAGAATCCGTGTAACAACCACCCTCATGAGAAATCAGATATGGGGCTTCCAACTCTCTGGAAATGCATTGGCAAGGCAAAATGCCTTTTTGTGCCTCATTTGCACTGTGCTCTCATAAAAGTAAACTGGACATATGAAGGTATTTTTCCACAGGCGTAGGAGTGAGGATGGGGAGTTTGTTTCTCTCTCTTTCCTAATCTGTGGAGGGAACAAATTCAGCAGCTCCTTCTCACAATTACAGATTGAGTTTGGGATGGAAGGCAAATTAAAACCCATCCACTGCCACCCCCTGCCATGGGCAGGGACACCTCCCACTGTCCCAGGCTGCTCCAAGCCCCAAAGTCCAGCCTGGCCTTGGACACTTCCAGAGATCCAGGAGCAGTCACAGCTTCTCTGGGCACCCTATGCCAGGGCCTGCCCACCCTCATAGGGAACAATTCCTTCCTAATATCTAATCTAAACTTACTCTCTTTCAGCCTACACCTTCTCTTCAGTCCTGCTCTGCACCCACTGCTCTCTCCTGCAGGGGGTAGGTTCCCTTCTGCCCCAACCCCAACCCCAACTCTCCTGTTTTAAAGGCCGGTGAGTGTTACTTGCACACATTTTCTGAAGTGTATGATAAACTCTTGCCCATCTGCTGCACACAGGTTTCACATCCCTGTAGACAAACTTCTCCACACCACTCTGAACCATTCCATGGCACTGGCCTCGCTTTTTTTTTTTTTTTTTTCTTCTACATAAACCTATTAAGTATTAAGAGAAGTTAATCATTAGCTGGCTGGTTGGGCATTAAGATAGAATCCCTCCTTTGTCTCTCAGCGTTATTAAATGCCTCCTGCTTTGAAATGCCACATAAAAGTGATAGATGCCCTTTCCTTAAAAGCCAGGCTTCCAGTCGAGCTATGCCTGATATTAGCTCAGCCACAAAGAGCCCTCCTTGTTTAAATATAGCAGCACGAGGCAGATAAGGCTCAGTCAGCCTGGCTTCTGTGCCAGGCTGCCCTGATAAGGAGCTGCAGGGACAGGGGAGTGTTCCCTGGGCACCATCCCCACGGGGGAGTTACAGCTGGAGAACCAGGGGCAGCCCTGATTGAGCTGAGGCCAGAGATGCAAATGGTCGAATGTATTTGTGATAAGGGGCTGGAAGGCTCTTGGCACTTTGAGAGATGGTTTAGAGTGGAAGCTACTGCTTCAAATGGCTTCAGAAAGAGCAAACTCTACCTGTGTAGACTGAAAAAGGGGGGGTGTGTACCTACATGTGGGGTTTACCCCTCTAGCTGGGTCTATCCTTCTAGCTGGGCTTAACCTTCCAGCAGGGCTTATCCTTCCAGTTGGGTTTAACCTTCCAGCTGGGTTTATCCTCCTGGCTGGGTTTACCCGTCTAGTTTGGTTTATCCTTCCAGTTGGGTTGAACTTTCTATTCAACATCTGTGTTCAGAAAGCCTCAAGACTGCTTTCAGAAGCACTGCCATCTCCTCAAAAAACACACACACACAGAGGCCTAAACAAGAAATGAGTGAACAGGGAGGCAGAGAATCAGGGCTGAGTGAAAGAGCAAGCAAACCCCCTTCCCAATTCACTAGGAAAAAAAAGTTTCTCCCCAGAGGAATGATAAACTATATTTTTTGCCCAGCAGCTTTTACAAGGTGAAAGTGTTGCTCAGGAGAATAAATGCCTGCTTTGTGTGGCCCCCCTGGAACCAGGAGGCAGTCAAGTCTGGGCTCAGCTAATGTATAATCTATATTTACATGTCAAAATCCCTCCTTATTTAGGTTCTTGATTTACAGCCCCTAGTTTTCATAAAAGTCACTCATTCCTAGTGAAAGAATGCAGAGCAGATTTATAGGATCTGCATTATGCCTTAAATCTTAATAGCATTTTTAAAGCATTTTTATGACTCGTCCTAAGTAATGTTTTCCCTGTACTTTTTTCAAGGCATTATTGTGTAAAACCAAATACAAATCCTCACCTTAAAAACAAGATCAATTTAACCAACCCTGCTGGCATCAACCCTGCTGCAATGCCAAACCTTGTCAGCAATGTCCTTATAAGCCTCTGTTTTCAGGCCTTCATAGCTTGAATGTAAAATGTGCTTTTCACTAAGGTTTGCCTGATAAGATCTCAACCTGCATGGGCAGTGAATTTGTTTTCACCATCACAGTCAAAATAAAATAAATCTCTGGAGGCTGCTGTGAGGTGGATGAAGGCAAAGGGTCTGATTCTGTGCCTTCTCCCCCACACCAGGCTGCTCTTTGCTTTGATGAATCTGTTTGAAATATATGTCAGCTCAGGTTCAGTCCAGTCCAGAGCAGAAATATCCCAAGTCCATTAATCACAGGCACAGACACAAAAATGCTGGCTGAGCTCATGTGTTTGCACCCATGGATGGGCCCAGGACTGCAATGTTGGTTCTTAAGAACTCTCAAACTTTAGACAGAAATTTAAATATTATCGAAGAAGGCAATAGCTCAGTTGTGTGTTCCAAAATGGTTTCGTAGGGAATGAGTTTCTCAAGCATTTCTTTAGGAAACCAAGAACCAAGAGTTAATGTGATTTGAGGGAGAGCTCAGAGCCCCTCCCAGTGTCCAAGGGGGCTCCAGGAGAGCTGGAGAGGGACTGGGGACAAGGGATGGAGGGACAGGACAAGGGGAGTTGGCTTTAAACTGAAACAGGAGAGGGCTGGATGGGATATTGGGAAGGAATTGTTCTCTGGAATGGTGGGGAGGCCCTGGCACAGGGTGCCCAGGGAAGCTGTGGCTGCCCCTGGATCCCTGCAGTGCCCAAGGCCAGGCTGGAACCTGGGACAGTGGGAGGTGTCCCTGCCCTTGTCAGGGGGTGTCACTGGATGGGATTTAAGGTCCCTCCCAATCCAAACCATTCTGTGATTCTGTGACTTCACCTGGCAGAACCAACAATGATTGGGAACAAACAAGAGTCCCCAAAGTCTCCTTCACCACAAGGTGATGATTTCTTTAGAGAATATATTCTAACCTCTGGTGACTTAACCCAAAAGTGTCCAAAGAAAATGAAAAATACCTGTTATACAGTGAGTTATTGCAAGCTAGAGTAAGTATACATCAAATGCTATCAATAGAGAAAGAAAAATAAGTTTGGAGTAGCAAATATTTCCAGTAAATTATAAATATACTTTAGGATATCTTGAATAACATTTCAAAGAACTCAGAATATTCTCCCAATATATCAAGTATTTACTCTGGATCCAGTTATATGAGCGTCTCATCCACAGTAACTGGGTTCTGAAGGTAAAGACCACTCAGCTGAGTACACAGTTTTAAAGCCTGCTGTTGTTCCCTTAAATGCTTTAAAATTAAAAATTTCCATTTACAATAGCACTGGATATGAGAAACAGGTTTTAAAACACCAGTCTTCATTCCAATCTGGTCAAAATTTACAGATAAAAATCAATCATAAATGCAGCTATTACCCTGGTAATGGATATTTCAACAGACTTTGTTGAACTGTATGAAATTTTTTGTAAACAACAATTAAATTCAGTATACACTATGCATAGAAAAATACCATTAAAATAAACCATCGCATTGTGACAATTTATATTAAAAATACCTTCTCCTCAGGGAATTTATTAAATAGCCATAAAGTCTAACCTAATGACTCATTGGTACTGAAAAGCTGAATTGTCTCTGGATACTTACATACCACTTTTAAATCCCCCAAAGAGGTCAGCATCAACAAGTAAATAAACCCCAAATTCCTGCCTCCTACATTCCCACCGACAAATAAACTTTGATATTTGTATACAAACATTAGTTAAGCATATTCTAAGAGAAGCATAAATAAAGAAGGAAAGAAGAAAACCCTGAGGACTTATCAACAGAGCTGAAATTGCTTCCAGACATCCAGCATTAATAAATAATACACACCTGCTTTAACAGGTACCAACTTGAGCTGTGATTATACAACGTTCACAGTTCTTGGCTTTGGTCAGCCATGGTTAAACAGATGCTGAAACTGGGATATGTGAAGAGTGGTGCTGGAACTGAGGCTATGTGCCAAACACTTGAGCTCTTCAGGCTGCTCCTCCAGACCTTCATTTTGCTGCTCTTCAGCAATTTCCAGTGATTAAAGGTTAAAACCTGAATGCAGTTTCTGTCCTTTGCTGCATCTTTGCAGTGAATAGGAAACAACCAGGAAACCTGCCCTGAGTTTCCCCATGCAGGGCAGGCAGTGGGGGCCACATCAGCCAGAATTCCTGTCTGCTGTCTTCCTAAAAATGCCCAACAGACTCTAGATATCTTGTATCAGTTGCATAAAGAGTGAGTGATATCATGTATCAGTTGGGTATCTTACATCAGTTGGAACAGCTCCATTGGGACACGCTGGATAAATACTCTCCCAAAAGAGAGCGGGCAAGTGACAAAATTTTGCCCCCCAAAACCCGAAGCTGTACATTCCTGCCTCTTCACAGAAAGAGAATTGTCTCAAAGGCCACCACTGGTCACATTTTCTCCTGATTTCCATCATCTAGAGTCAGGTCTCTGATAGAAATCTCTCCCTGATAAGGTCAGGGGGGCAGGGTGCCCGACAGGCTGTGAGCCTCCATCCTTTGAGGTTTCCAAGACCAGACCACAGGAAGCCCTGCACATCCCACTGTGATCCCAGAGCTGACCCTCTCAGAGCAAAAGGTTGGACAAAGAGCTCTCCTGGCATCCCTTCCAACCTGAATTGCCCTGGGTGCTGAGAAATCATTATCCCTCTCTCCCCTGTACTCCTTCTGCCCCCAAAATCAAGCCTTCTCTAGGAATATTTTCATTTGTGCCTTAATATTTTCTTCAGGAAGTCTGCTGACACTGAATCAGAAGTTCAGTTTGGGAGGGAATTACGTCTTTATGAACACTGTCAGCTATCTCACACTTTCACTGTTATTTCATTACTTTCACAATCCTTTTTCCCCCCCAAAGTGAGAGCTGCCAGCTCCAGCTTCCAAATGACCATTGTAATGAAACACTTGATTTTCAGATGTTCATTGAAGCAGGAAATATTTTACACCCCCTGAACTTTCCAATAGCTCAGGAGCACACTTTTTCCATTTTAACAGGAGTTTCTAATAGCTCAGATGTGTGATCTGTGTGGAGGAGTTTCTGGCTGAGCACCTTGGGATACCTGGATGCCAATTGATAGGTAACATCTCTTTAGATAAACTAGAGAATGTCATTTATACAGGCAGTGAAAATATATTTTTCAGACATAAAACTAGAGTGTAAGAGACCATGAGATGCCAGTAAACCTTCTGCCCTTGGACAATCAATCTGTGCTGCTCCCGGTAAATGTGCACCTCGGTTTCTTTAAAAATAAAACTTCTGTGGTATAGATTACAAAGTCTCCCTTAGAAAATTTGAATTCAAGAGGCAAGAACGTTATAACATGCTCTGATGGCTGTGGCTGTTGTTGTTATTGGAAATGTGTCCCTTTTTTTTGCTTTGTTTCCTATTTTTTGCCTGTCCACTATGCAGTGGGAGCCTGGACATCCCCTGACCGTGTGCTAAATAGGTGTGATTACAGCACTGCCTCACTGCCTGTGCACCTGGGGAAAGCTGCTCCTGCCAGCCTGGCAGCTGGGCACTGAAGGGTTGAACCTCTTGACCACTGAGAGCTGAGCCCTCATTTGGCAGGAGACAATCAGCACGGACAAGCAGGGGCAGGTAATGGGCCTCAGACACAGAACCTGTCAGAGCACGAGTTACTGCTGCCCTGGGACTGCATGAGCTCACACATTCCTCTCTTGAAAGCTTCTCTTTATTAAGTGTACACCGTGGATTCCTCGGAGCTAGCACTCCCTTTCTGGCTCCATCCCATCTGGAGTGGGAATGAACCACTTCAGAGGAAGCTTTTCTGGGGATGGTGAGGGAGGTATTGGCTAATTCCTTGTGCTCCCAACCTTCACCTGCTGGCCCAGGGCTGGCTCAGGGGCTGGGGATCTGCTGGCCCCATTGCAGGAGCACAGCCTGGCACTGCAAAGGTCTCCTGAGAGGTTCTGAGTCAGCAGAGGCACAGAGGGCTCCAACCTGAGTCACCAACACAGCCCCAGAGGGGCCCTGGGAGTCAGGAGGGAGGGATTCTGGGCTGGGAGTGACAGACAACGGGAATTCATCCTGCAAGAGCTTGGAGGGGAAAAAAAAAGGTGGTGAATGCAATGGCAAAGCCAATATTGTTCAGAGATTTAACAGCTTTGGTGGCCAGAGTTCACTGTGGGGCTCACAGGGACCTCCAGGATTCCTGACTTGGCTCTGACATCCTCACCCACTGAGTTCCATTGGAGACACAACAGTTTTAGCTGCAAGATCTGGGGTTTTTTTAATCAGATGCCAAAGGAAACCTACAGGAAAGGTGTAGAGGGACTTTTTTTACAAGAGAATGTAGGGACAGAACAAAGGGAAATGGCTTCAAACTGAAAGGGAGTAGGTTGAGATGGGATACTAGAAAAAAATCCTTCCCTGGGAGGGTGGGCAGGCCCTGGCACAGGGTGCCCAGAGAAGCTGTGGCTGCCCCTGGATCCCTGGAAGTGTCCAAGGCCAGGCTGAATTGGGCTTGGAACAATCTAGATTTTAAATTTGAGCTCAAAAAGTTAACAGAGGAAAATTATAAGGAGCAATAATCCTCAATAAACTCAATTCTATAAAGATCATCCAATTGTAGTATGTTCTACTCACAATTTTTTTTGGTATGAATAAAATTCCACAGAGAAAAATGGAACTTAATAGAGGAAACCAGGTCCAGTTTAGAGCAAGGTGTATAACTAAATGCAGTCTTTGCACAACAACTGTCACTAACCTGTTGTGCATTTGTGCATGCCTGAATTAGTGAAGATGAACAGAATTTAACTCTCTGCATTTAAACAAAAGTCTCAAAGTCTTGAGAGGGATTTTTAATCCCTAAACAGCAAATCTGACCCTGATTCAAAGCCATATGCACCAAAAAACTCCTCAGGTCCCACTGACCCATACACCTAAAAGTTGTCACCAGAAAATCATTCTGTTGCTCAGATGCCAAAAACATTCGGTGAATTTTGTATAATTTTTTTTGTGAAAGTTGAGCCAGACAACACTGGAAGGAGCAGGGCCAGCCCAGTGGGCAGCAATTAAATGTGTGAGCAGGGGAATGGGGCTACAGCCACTGTGCCCACAGCATGTGGGAGCAGGAATCAGGGAGCTGGGTGTCCCTGGCAGTGGAAAATACTCTTGGGATCACCCTACCCAGGGGCCAGAGCTGCTCCTGAAGCCTTAAGTTTGAGCTTTCATGTATTTCAGGTTCTGTGCTGCCCAGGGGTGCAGTTCTGAGCTCACATTCAGTGTCACTCAGCTCTGCACACAGCAGGGAGACAAAACAAATCCTTTTCCTGCTGCACACCAAGGACAACTTTCAGGCCCAAAAGAACAAACAAGGGTGGCTGGAGGGAAGAAAAAGAAGGATGGGACCTCACAACCTGAAGCTGGAATTGGACAATTAAACCCCAATATGCAAATGGACCAAAACTTATAAAAATATAAAATCTTGTGACTGGTCAGTCATTTTGTGACCATTCTTAATCCACCTTGGGTGTAGCCCTGGTCAGGCCCTGTCCTGCCCAAGGTGTATCCTGGAGGCCTTTCAATAAATCCCTACTTTATTCTCTGGCTTTGTCCAGGTTCTGTTCCAGCTCAGCCTTCCCAAGGCATCACTCCCACCTGGCTTTGGCCAGCAGAAAAATCCTCAGCTCCCCCTCAGGATGGAGGGCTACAAGCTGAAGCCAGGCCAATCCTGTCTGGAGAGGCAGCACGCAGGTTTTTAGCAGAAGTTGTAATTTTAAATGAGATTCTAAATCTGGGGAGGGCGTCTGAGAGCCGACCTCCTGCCTGCCCAGAAACGGGGGCAGACGTGGGATCATGTGGCACCTTGGGAGACAGGCTGGCTTTTCCACCTCAGGAATTCATGTATATCAAATATGAACTTCATTTTTCTCCTCTCCCACTGTCCAGAGATGTCAGAAATCAGTATAATTGCACAGACTGTCAGGACTCCCTGGGAATTATGTGTATTTTCTCTCTTTCTCCCTCATACAGAACCCATCTTCCCTCTGAATAATTACTGCCAGAGCTGAATCAGAGCCTGCCAACGCTGCAGAAGAGAATCCAACCCTTTTCTACAAACTTTCAAAACAAATATGACTTCACTTTGCTGAATTTTTTTTTTCTTAATTTTTTTATATCTGTCATTTGATTCTCTTTGAGTAACTTGAATGGGGTGTGGTACTCAGGGAATCTTTGGGCAGACCCTCAGCTGGTGTTCAACTGGCTTCAGAAAAGCACTGCTCTGTTACATCCTGAAGATGCCTCCCAGTGAATTTGAAAAGCTCTCTTGGAGATTATTCACCTCCTGTGAATGCCACTGTTCCCACCAGCTATGTCATTTTAAGGATTTTAGCTGGTAAGTCAGAGGACAGACAATAGGATGGGACAGAGCCCAAGCAATTAACTCTTCACTTGGTTTTATTACTGAATCCTGAACTGGACTCCCACAGGGAACCTGTAATATGTTAGTCAAAGGAAAAAAAGGGCAAAACTATAAATAATTAAAAGCTTGGAAGATGAAATGAAACAGCAGCCTATGATTTGCACACAGAAACTTTAAGAAAAACCCCAACAAAACAAAATAAAACCCAGAAAGACATTAATTGAAACCTTTAATCCTAGCAAAGTATTCATTCTGAGATAATTATTGCCATAAAACCCTCTGACACTGACAAGAGAACTGTCTTTAAAAGTTCCATACGTAAGCAGCTTGGAACTTGAGAGAGGAGCTGGCAAGGATGAAATCCTGCAGAGATGGGAAAAGGAGGGAAGAGTTTGGAGGGAACTGAGCCTTCCAGTGTTAGGTCATTCCTCTGTGAAAACATGTTTTCATCTATAGGAGACTGAAAGAGGAAAAGGATGGGGAAGATTTGCCAGCAGAAAGCCAGTTCCTCCTATAAATAAGAAACCAGTGGGTTAAAAAAAAACAAACATTAGTAGCAATAACTGGACCTTGGAAGGCATTTGGGACAAATGTCAGCAATACAAGGTGATTAAAACTGAAATCCCACAATTCCTTACTCGTGGTGCACAAAGTGCTGCAATCTAAAAACCTCCTGCTGAGGTTCCTCTGCTCTTCCCAATTACAAACCTTTCTGAGATGCACTAAATTAGGGTTGTCACTGTCCTCTGCTCCAGCCCTGCTCCTTTTGGCACTTCCCCAAAGATGACAGCGACTCTTGGAGCACAGTAGTGTTCAGTCCCTGCTCCATAATCCTTGGGTTTGGTTTGTGCTCCTGGGAAATGACACCTGCTTTTAACAGAGACAAGGTTGGCTGAGATATTCAATCCCCTTTTCACCCTCTGTGCACTGGCTAAGAAGATTTAGACTGACAGATAAACACTCTTGCCAAGAGTCCAAAGCCTCTTTTCCTCACCAGGAATATTGTTACCAGCCCCCCAAAAGTGGTGTCCATCAGTCCTGCCTGTTGGGAAACTTCCTTCTGGGAAAATGCTCCGGTCCATGCTGGTGTTGATTTCCTACTGATTAGTTACTCCTATATAAATTCAGATAAAAATGGCTTTGGCATCTTTTCCCTGAACATTCCATATGGCAAAGGGATGTACTCATCAGCAACTCATTTTGTTGATGTGTTTTTAAATGTTTTTAACACTTCCATAGTTAAACATGTCTATAACAAATGAAAATTTGAAACAAAACTATTTGGGTATTTTTCCCTTTTTTTTTTCCTCGAGTGTGGTTTTGTACTTTAGAAGTCACATAAATACTTGATATACAGAGGGGTAGTGCCCCAGGTTAATGCAGAAACAGTTTTCCTTCTGCTGCTCCAACACAGGACACACTTTGCGATTTCTGTGTGTGCATTAGATCTTCTCCCAGCACTCTCTAGGGAGAAAATCTCCCCTTTACTCTCAATAATTAAGAGGCACAAATCCTTCAGCACAAAAATAAACTGAACTGGAATTTGAACCAAGTTCGGAAGCAAACCCCATCTTTCTGGCATTAGATGCAAAATAAAGCTTTAAATCACACTTATTAATGCATTTTCAAGCATTTCCCTTTTGCCAAATCAGAAGAGATTTCAACTGAGGTGTGACCTTTAATGACAACAGGAGCTCCTACTTTTATAAGAAAACCGGGCACTTCTTTCCTTTCCTGTAGCTATTTGTAGCTAAAAATTCCACATCTGAGATCATTCCTGCTTGGTGCTGCCTCGGAGCTGCCAGGACTGAAAACAGGGAAAGAAAAGAAGGAGTCCTTCAGGACTGAAAATAGGGAAAGGAAAACCCGGCCCCTTGGGTTGAGATGCTTTCACTGTGCGAGATTTCACTGTTCCCAGCCCTCTCCATTCGCTGATCTCTGCTGCCCTCTCCTGCAGCAGCTGCAAACTGAACAACTGAGTGATTCAGTGAAATAACTCGGTGTTATTAAAGCTGCTGTGGTGAGGTGTTTAAACTCCAAGAGGATGGGGCAGGAGTTTTAGGAATAGGGAAAATTTAAGCCGGAAAATTTAAGTGCTCATGACAGGGTATTGAACACAGCAAGGGGCAAAATTATGATAATTGCAATAATGCTAAAATGATAATAATGATAAGGCTGATAGTGATGACAGAACTATAATAAAAATAATAGGAACAATGGTAATAAATTAAATAATAATATAATCATTAAAGTTGGAGAAGACACTCAAGACTAACAAATCCAGTTTTTGACTTAATCCCACTGTAACCACTAATCCAGTTGTCCCCAAGTGCCACATCCACTTGTTTTTTGAGCACTTTCGGGGAGATGGTGGCTCCACCACTGCCCTGAGGGGCCTGTTCCAGTGCTTAACCACTCTATCAGTGAAGAAATCTTTCCTACTATCCGACCTGAGGCTCCCGTGTCCCAGCCTGAGGCCGCTCCCTCTCCTCCTGTCCCTGTTCCCTGGGAGCAGAGCCCGACCCCCCCCGGCTGTCCCCTCCTGTCAGGGACTTGTGCAGAGCCACAAGGTCCCCCTGAGCCTCCTTTTCTCCAGGCTCAGCCCCTTTCCCAGCTCCCTCAGCCTCTCCTTCTGGGACTTACATCCCTGAATTCATTTAATATGTTATCCCAAAGCTCTGCAGTTTCACAGAAATAGAAATGTTTCAAAAGTTCATCAAACAGGAAAATGTGGAGGAATGGGAAAGAGAAAAAAAATGGGCTTTGCAAATAATCTTGTGGCCAAGGAATTTGCCTGCAAAGCAGTCAGAAGGGATGAACAGATGATTTCGGTCCAGTTCAAAGAATGTGCCTTGGGTTTTTGATGAGATGGTTGTGGCATAAAATAAGAATAAACTCCCTCCACACTGGTTTGGTCCTACTGGGAGAAAAAGCTGCTACCAGAAAACATCACATCCAGGTGATGTCTGACAAATTCCCTCCCTGCTCTCTTTCCATATTAGCCAGGCTGCTTCTCCTTGCATTAATCTGCCTTTCAGCTGCCTTTTAATCAAAGCCAGGCTTAACTTTGCAGTGGAAAAAGAAAGCAGATGCTGAGGTAAACCACAGAGTAGAACTGGAAGAAACAGTCCAAAAGAAAACACTCCTTGGTTTGATAAGGATTTAAGAACTATTTTTCTAGAGGGAAGGGAAAAAAATGCTCCATTTTTTTTTTGCAACTTGGAAAAATGGTCATGCCTGCCTTCTTTACCCACATGTAGGAAGCATGGGCTTGTTTGTACAGTATTTTGCATGTGCCAGCTCCTATTTAGTAGTGCAACATAGAAAAGGCAAAAAAATCAATGCTGACAACTTGAAAATCAATCTTCAGATTGTGGAAATGAAATTTTTGTGCTGTCAGCAATTAAGGAACAAGCAAACAAGTACTCCAAACAAGCCAACAAGTACTTCAAATCAATGTTCTAGAGAGGGATTGTGTGCAAACACAGAGAGATTGAGATCCAGCACTGCCATTACTGTAGGCGCCAGTTAAAATTCCAGATGCAAGAAATTATTGAAACAGAACATGGTAGGAAAGAAAAGACTCAGATATTTGAGGGGAGAGGCAGAGGGAGGAGTTTGTGTTCGGTTTTTTGGTTGGTTGGTTTTTTTGGTGTTGTTTGTTTTGGGGGGTATTTTTGGTTTTTGGTTTTTTTTTTTTTTTTTTTTTTTTTTTTTTTTTTTTTTTTTTTTTTATTTTTTTTTTTAATTTTTGTATTTATTAATAAATGTCCTCAGGTACCCAAGGCAATTTTCATCCCCAAAAGAAAAGTGGTTGGTTACCAAACCACAGAGCAAAAAGTTCATTCAGGAACCAGGAAGATAAGACCAAAAGCTGGTCTTGAAAAAATGACATCTGCAGCAGCAACCTTGCTGGTTTTTCCTAGCACAAGCAAATGCTGGAGCTGAAGCAACACAAAAGAATTGTACAGTAAATCCAGAAAAGAGATAGAGAGCTCTGGAGAAGCTCAAAACTTTATGAAATAGCCGGTCCTGCACTTTACATAAAACACCAGATGAACTTATAAAGCATTACTAGAGACAGAAACCAAAAAGGCAAAAAGAGGTTCGTGTATAAAATTCACAATGCTGGAAAAAATATTTGCAGTGGGTCACCAAATTACAACATTATTCATGAGCCTGTGGTTGGATTCCAGCAGGGGGAAAAAAAATTACTCAATAGGGCCATAAATATGAAACCAGCTTGGAAAAATGACCACACACCAAAAAAAA
>VWZU01031158.1:675406-713884 GCA_013397095.1 Sterrhoptilus dennistouni
AAAAGGCAGAAAGATGACCCTTCTTTTGCAACTGAAATTTGCTGCCTGTAGCTTTGTATTAGTTACAGCAAGTGAAATAAAAGCCAGACAAGTCTAATATAACTCTATTATCTCCTGCTACACCAGGGTGAAAAGTAATAACACTGCATTTTTTTTTTCCAAACCACCTGTTAGCACCTGTTTTGCCCAATGTATAACAATATCACTCAATAAACCGCTGGAAGGCAGCCACAGAACCAGGGTTTGCCAGGGGGGACCTTCCTGACCTGCAGCCACACTTTGCTAAATGAAGGAGCCGTGACAATGACATGGAAAAAAAAATGTATTTTCAACTTGGGGATTTGATTTCCAGAAAGAAAACCTTTAAGTTGGGCCAAGAAAGTCACCCTGGAGAAGTATTTAACAGCTTTGCCTTCACCACCTGCTGAGTTTGGTCTAACAAGGAACTTTGGCTTTCCCAGCAGCATCTGCTCATGAGCTGCTCCCATCATCCACAATTCCTCCTTTGAATGCTGCATTTTCAAGGAAGGAGGAGAAAACAGCCAGGTGGAAGGGGAATTTTAACGTATGAAGAATTTCAGTGAATAGCATGGAAATAAACTTAGTATCACCTAACTGTAATTGCTTCTCTAGGATTTTCAAGACTGAAATAAATTCACCACTTACCCTCTGTGAATGCATTTTAAATGTGCTGCTCCCCTCTTTTGGGGATCCACACTTTTTCTTTTCTTCCAAGTTGTTACAACCAAGCCAGAAAGTCATTTCAAATCTCAAAACAGAAAGCCCCACACTAATAGCAAGTTAAACTCAAAGAAATTCTCGAATTTATTAAAAACCCCCAACTTCAACAACTAAAATCTAGATCAGCCCCTGTTTGCTACTGTTAAAGTTTGCAGGAAATCACTTCAATTATCAATTAAATTGTGAGGATGCACTTTGGTAGGAGAGCTTGATTCACTATGTATAATAAATACTGGTCAAGAATCAGGCATGTTTCAAGAGGTGGATGTTTTCTTTTGATTAAAGGAGCAAAATATGAGAGGGAGAAAAGCACTTCGGACATGGACAGCAAAATTTGGCTGCATTTTCTGCCAAGCTCTGCCCATCCTTAGGGAAGGCAGGATTCAGATCTGCAAAGGGAGTTTGTACTGTCCTTCCACAGAAAAGAACTTCAATGAGTTCAAATCCACCAGTCTGCTTCTAAAAAAAATAATGTCTGTTTTTTAAGGTGTTTCTTTTCCCCTGGAATGAACAGGAGTGGACAAAATGCACTTTCCCTGTGAGGTAACTGTGAGATCCCAGCTACACAAAGCAATGACACCGCGCCACTAACTGGTACAAGGGAGTGTGAAGTTGGAAAAGAATTGAAAACAGCTTGGGAAATGAAGAGATATTGACTTTGCAATTTAATCTTTCAGTACTCCAACCTTTGGAGAGGTGAGAACACAGCTCTGCTGAACCTCTCTGTGAGTACCCTGTATTAAAGCTGTCACTTTTAAACAAAACACTTTTGCTTGAGTATCTGTAAACACCTCAGCAGCATCTACCTTCTGGTTTTGTTTTGTCATTCTCCCATTCCTACAGAAGCCTTTTAATAAGGCTTCTTAATAAAAATAAAGATGGGGAATTAATAACTCTTTCCTCATCCTTATTTTCCCCCATTCTTATCTTTCCTCTTCCTCATCTTCAGTGTTTAAGTAAAAAGTGAACAATTTACTATCAGAATGTCCCAACTCAAAAATATCAGTGGGTCACTACCAGTGTCATTTAAGAATTTTATGCCACTGCTTGGATTTATGGGTATGTTTGTTTACCCTGAACTCATTAGTGAATGGTTCACATAAATATCAAAGTTGTGATGAATTATTCCGAGAAAGAAATAAGTAATTACAGAAAACGCCCAAACCCTGCTCTTTTGTAAGCTATTATTATGTCCTTCTCCCCAGCAATTAAAATTTTAATTGAACTTTTAGAACACAATTTTGGGCAGCAAGTGATCAACCAAACCAAATCCATTCCCACTGAAGAATCTGTTACTGTCCTCATTTTCTGTCTCCAGAGTCAGCTACACCAAAAATCATCTCTCAGATTATTTGCTCAGACACTTAACATCAACACTCTGGGCCGGGTTTCTTGATGTATAATAAATGCCTCTCTCTGGCTGCAGAGTCCCTAAACTGGCAGACTGCATTTTAATGAAAGCAAATGATAAATAATTAGCAATATAGCACTAATCATTTTTACACTGCAATTTTGGGTTGTCATTTTCCCTAATTATTCCCCCTGAACCAATTCTATGTATATGTCTGTACACAAACACATTCACACACCATTAAACTGAATTTTTTGAGAAGTACATCAGAAACTGACCCAAGTTAGGCAATTTTAAGACACTGTTGGTCAACACGTTTAATTTACAGGCTGCCTTTATTGTGAAACACATCATGATCCAATTAAAACTCTAATTAGGGCCTGCCTTTACTGAAGCTAAGCTGAAAGACCATTTTCTGGACTTTTCACTGACAGAATAAGTAAATCCATTTTCATAAAACTGAAATATTTTGGACTTTTTTTAAGAATCACATCAGGAACTGAAAAGAAACAAGCTCACTTTTAAAATTCAGCTCTGCCAAAGGAGTCCCATGACAATATTCACTGTCAGCTTCCCTCGGGTTGTACAAGCACCAGTGGAATGTGAGCACACAGATGTGGAGAGAAACTGCCCGTGGGACTGACTGAGCTCCAGAGAAGGACAAATTTCAGATGCTGCACTGAACTGAAGACAATTTATGCATCCCTGCAGACTCAATCTTATGCTTGTTTTTTGTTGTTGATCATGGAAAGCCAAAATTATTCAGATAAAACGAGGGGTAACCAGCACTAGTTGTGCTGCAAGATTTTCTCCAACTCGAAGTTCCTCATCTAGACAACACAAATGGCCAAAAACTTCCTCCTTTCCAATGGTCCTCGCCTTTTGCAAAAGAATATTTAAATAGTTACTGATTACTCTGCTCTGCTAATCAAACATCCCAGTTAATTAATGGTTAATTAAATTGCTGGTGTTTAAAGACAAATGCATGAAGAATCTCTGTGTATTGACCTGCAAACACAATTTTACCATTTCCCTCATTGCCAAGGATGGTCAAACACAGGTTCCAGTTATGGCTTCACTGCTGACAGAAGCTTCAAAATGCAGATTATAAACGGCAGTATTCACAGTGCTTTGAGGAAGGAATTCTCAAAGGGGTTTAAAGGAGTTAAAATCATATTTATTTTAAAAATTCATTCATTCACTTTCTAGGCTGTGAGAACAGAAGGGGAGGGGGTTTTCTTTCATCACTTATTTCTGTGCTTTGCAAAACTCAGGATGTGCAGACCGTGTCCTGCTCTAATTTAACCCACACAAATTTTATGTTTGCTGCTAAAGCCTGGGAATTAATACTGCTCAAACACAAAGTTTCATTAGAACTAATATGGAAAATGTGACTCAGATGTACAAAGGACAATCACTTCCTCTATTAAACCCAGCCCTGAGCATTGTTCCTGTCCAGAAGGCAAAATGACAACAGTTGCACAAACAGCACTTCATTCCAGGGCAACAGATGATGGGTTTGTATTAAATCAAGACACACAGAGATTTTAAAAATATTTTTATTATTGTAATGAGACTGCAGTATTATCTAAATAAACTTTTCAATCACTATTACACTGTATTTTCCTCAGGAAGGTTCCAGTTGGGAATGCCACAAAGTATCCTGCAACCTGCACACTTAAAAGTTTATAGAAACATTCAGTATTAAAAGGCCTCTGCAATATGTTGTTTTTTTTAAAAAAACAAAAACCATCAGCATTATAAATCCAAGTGTACACTGAAGTAGATTTATTTCAGAGACCCACTGACAAACAGCTTCTGTCAAAGAACAACTCTGGGCGTGCTCACCACCACTCTGTGGGAGCCTTGTCCACAAGGGCTGCTACAAAAGCAAGAGAAGGGATTGAGCAGAATTGTAGCAGTCAGTGTGAGCCAGAATTCAGGCCACTGCTAATTACAGTTAATTTTGCTTAATTCTGTTGCTCACGTAATACTTAAGGCAAATTTCCTTGTATACTCATTTTCACAAGCTAAAGCAACAACATAAGCCCAGTTCATAGCACACTGAACAAAAGGTATTTTATGGTTATTTATGTAAGATGTGGCAAGAACAAATACTACACATTGCAATTATAAGTCCTACTTTTCTGCTCAGAATTATGAAACTCCTTTTCAGTTTGTATTCAAAAAGACTTGAACAATCCACCCTTTCCAATTTTATCAGAAATACTATTTAAGATTTGAACCAAAATTTTTCTGGAGCTGGAGATGTCCATTGCTGATGGGCTAAATGTGGATTTCTCAGTACATATCCACCAATCCTTGAACAAAAGCAGAATCCAATGCACTAGCTGTAAGTAGACAACACAAAAATTACATTCAAATGAGAGACATTTTATAGGATTCTTTTCATGACAACAAACTCAACTTCAGTAGCTCCAACAAACTGGGAAAAAATGAGAACTTGGGTTTTTAGCCTAAATGTCACAGTCTTCAGTTTGCAAGGGCAATGTACCATCAGCACCCACAACTCAGCTGTAAAACTTCTCATCAGTAATACACAGAAAAGACACGCCTGACATCAGAAACAATAACACAAACAAGTACTGAAATACTGGCAAAAAACCAGAAAAGAGGTTTTTGGTGGCATCCTTGTGTATGTGGACTCTAAGATATGTTAGCAGGAGAAGTATCTAATGAAAAAGCCATTGTTCTGGCTTTGCATAATGCTCATTTCACCTTTTGTTAACCAGACATTCAATAAGAAAACAGTGACTGAGGACAGCACCAGCAGTGTCCTGACCTTGCTGCTCTGGAGGTAAAACCTTCTGCCATCCTTTGACAGGCAGAATTCAGTCCCCAGGGAGTGCACACTTGAAAATAAAATGGAATACAACAATCCCTTAACTGAAAAAACTGACGTTTCACGGATTTCTGGAATGTTAGGACAGCAATATTTTTAAGTGAACCTGTTAAAGATTCCATCCCAGGCAGTTATGGAAATGACATTACAGTGAATTGATTTAAAATAACAGTCATTTTAAACAAGAAACTTGACTGAGAAAAACATGATGTTCCAGGAAAGAACTGTGTGCTTTGTGATCTCTGTTTATTTTAAAATATATTTATATTTTTACAGTACAGACTCAATCATTTTTACATATAAATACAACAGCACTGAAGTTCTATTAATATTTGATTTTTAAAAGTAAATGGACCAGACTTTTTCACAGGTATGGAACTCTTTTAGAACGTTTTTAAATTTAATTCTTGCTACAGTTGAAAAAGTGGAAATATTATTGTATAATTTTATCATAAGCTTTTTTCCCCTCTTGTGAAAGCAAAGACAAATTTACCAAAAGGCAACACCACAGTTCTTAGTCCTGACTTTGAATACATTTAACAGTATTTGCTCAAATCACATAGATAGCTATTACAGTGATTCAAGAGGAAAGTGTATTTTCTTCACCCAGTGGAATCCCAGTCTATCAGAGAACCTCACAAACACGAAATTCTCACTCCTGGGTCACCTCCTCCTTTGGCTGTTTGAGCTCAGTCAGAAGCTCTTTCCCACTTTCTCCTGCTTTTGAGGCAAAGAGAGCAGCTCCCTCCTTAAAGCCCAGGAGCTTCAAGCTTCTGGCATAATCTGCATACACAGCATGGATCAGTTTATGTAAATGAAGCGTTAAGGAAAACACCAATTAATAGCAAAATGAAACTCAGAACCCTTTTTTCCCTGCTTCTTACTCCCTGGCTCTCCCCAGGTGAAAATGCTGAACATTGCTACCAATTGTGCTAATAAATCCATTACTTCTTTAGCACAAATAAGAAAAATATAAGTTGCTTTAAATCATCCTTTTGAACTCATATTAGTATTTATAAAGCAACATGCGGAGTGCTGTACACCAAACCAGACACATTTCAGATACGCTTAAGTACCTACCATGATACAATGGCAAAAATTGCAACAGAAATTTCAATGTCACGAAGATTTTTTCATTAATTAGACCAGAAGTTATCTATCTGACTTATTAGTGGCATTTTTAATTTACAGGCTGATGACTCTATAGAAGAGGATCAGGTGTTATTTACATATGCATTATTATTTATAGTATATAATACAACAGTTAATGCAACTGCTCAGCTTTCCAGAACACCAGGCCAGATGTGGAGATTAAGTGAGCAAAGACAGGATTTCAGAAAAAAGGATATTTGTATCATCATTAACTTCAAATGCCCCGTACTTCAGACAAGCTTCTACAAATAAAGCTGCTCTATCAAAGTACCTCATACTGTTAAATCGGAAAAAAAAAAGAGAATAATTTGTTA
This sequence comes from Sterrhoptilus dennistouni, assembly GCA_013397095.1. Classification (NCBI taxonomy): domain Eukaryota; kingdom Metazoa; phylum Chordata; class Aves; order Passeriformes; family Zosteropidae; genus Sterrhoptilus; species Sterrhoptilus dennistouni. The sequence continues at coordinate 681,828 of VWZU01031158.1, forward strand.
GTATACAAATCAGGTAAGTATTGCAGGACATCACACCAAAACACTTCCAGAGAGGCTTTCTAAATCTTTTTTATATCTCCCCTTTCTCCTTGCACTCAAGAACTGACACTTGCTATAAATTTTTCTGAAAGATCAGGCCTGAAGTTACTCAGAAAAAAATCATAGATACTATAAATCATTACTGCTTGGTCAATGGGTGTTGGCAATCTTAAAGCCTGTGATGCCTTGGGAAGGCTGACCTGGAACAGAGACTGGACAGAGCCAGAGAATAAAGTAGGGATTTATTGAAAGGCCTCCAGGATCCACCTTGGGCAGGACAGGGCCTGACCAGGGCTACACCCAAGGCGGACTAAGAATGGTCACAAAATGGCTGACTGGGAGGTCTCACACTTATAAGTTTTGTTCCATTTACATATTGGGGTTTAACTGTCCCATTACAACTTCAAGTTGTGAGGTCCCATCGTTCTTGTTCCTCTCTTCAGCCACCCTTGTTTGTGCTTTTGAGCCTGAAAGTTGTCCTTGGTCTTCATCAGGAAAAGGACTTGTTTTGTTTGCCTGCTCTGTGAAGAGAACTTACCAGCACTTAATATGAGGCTCAGAACTGCACCCCTGGGCAGCAAGGGTGATTTCAGATTTTGTGTGTGGTAGCATAGAATCTGAAAATATGAAAGCCAAAACTTAAGGCATCACCTGTAGTGAAATTAAATGCCAGTTGCAGCCCATAGGTAAAAATTAATTAAAGAAAAACACACTAGAATACAAACAGATGTCAGAAGTAAGTGTGGACAAGAAAAAACATAGGTTGTGCTGTTTCACCTTTACCTGTGCAACATCTCTGCAACTTTTGTGAAGCAGCCAAGAGACAGGAGCACAAGGATGGCCTTGGATTTCTGGTTGACCTGCGGGGAGCAGAGGTGATCGACCCAGCGCCGCAGCACGTCCGCGCACTCCTCCGAGCTGAGCCGCACCTGCGGGACACAGCACAGCCTGAGCCCACCCCAGCTGCCACACACACACTGCACTCTACTCCTGCTGCATTCTCCTCAGGACAGCAGCAAAAGCATCTGAAACCATCCTTTTTTAACAAAAAGTACCCATATTCCTTGAATTAATAAAAGGAAAATTGGAGATATCTGGGTATAAAAGTACTTCACTTGAGTCGCTCCATTTTTATATGTGATCAACTTCATTTTTAGCCCAAGCTGTTCTGAAGTTTTTCTAAATCAAGAAGTAACTCTTACTCCTTTACTGAAGACTTAAGGACAAAATAAAAAATAAATTTTTATTTTTCTGAAAGGCAGTATTCTCTCATTTAGAAAATCTAAGTAAAACTTTTTCCATTCTTCTTCAGGAAACATAACAGAAATTTTACTTAAGAGACGCTGAAAAATCCTTATTAACTCCTGTCCATTTATAATGTGGAGAATTAATGCTGTGTCTGGGTAGTTTTGCTGTAATTATGGCTGCATACCAAAACAGAAGGTGATGCAAATTTATGTGGTGGTGGTAATTTAGAGATCAGCTCCCACATTACATAGAGCTCAGCACAAAGTCACTGCCCAGTCATATCCAGGAGTGGGTTTTTGTAGTTCATTACCAACTTTATACTGCTGCAGTTATATGGACCTTCCCAAACTGCTGAAAAATTAGGGAATTGAGTATTCCAAGGCTTTTTAGGCCCCAATTCTGTAATGTGGACAATGAGGGCAGACCTGTGCAGTCAGAAGGCTGAAGAATCTGACAGCACTGATTTAATGGACTGGTTTCTCATAGCTGAACAGCACTTCTAATTGATGTTTAAGTTATTTAGGGAACTTCATCACCCTTCTCAGCCTTCCTAAGCCCAGATGCTAAGCAGGTGGTTGGTGTTACTAGCCTGGAAAGTGAGGAATTGCACACCTTGGCCAGCCAGGCTGCACGGTTCCACTCGCCGTAGGTCTGCAGGTAGCGACAGGCGTCCGCGGCCTTGTCAATCAGACACAGCAGCTGCACCCCCTCTGCAACACACAAATGCACTCCAGTCAGGAAATCCAGGGAAAAAAAAAGAGAAAAAGAGTTGCTATCTAAGTGTGGAAAAGGATCTCCAAATCCTCAGCACATGAAGTTGTTGAGACTGCTCTCAATATAACCTGGGTACCAGTTATTACATCTTCATTCTGGGCTGCAGAAGCCACACAAAGCTCTCATTTATCTTTGTTCTCAACACAAATTTAGGGGTTCACAGGACTTCTCATCATAAAGACATAATGATCTTTGTAAATTAAAGAAATAGATTTCATAGGTAGTTCTTTATTTTAATTTAACGTTGTCCACAGTGCAATTATTAACAGTCTACAGAGTGGAAAGTCATTTTCCCAGGCAAGTAAAGACTTTTAACTTTCTTGGCATGTCTGAGTATTTCAGTGATATGGTTATAACTGAAATATTTCAGTGATATGGTTATAACTGAAATATTTCAGTTGTGCTTCAGCTCTTGCATTAAGCAACATTAACCTGTACTTGTAAGAAAACACATATTTATGAAAAAAGTTCTGAACTGAAAAGGAGACTAAATCTGTGTTTCGTGTTTCATAACAGAACATGAAATTTTAGTTAATTCTTCAATTAGAAAAGTGGAAAATACATATTATGTGCTCAGTTTCTTTTTGTGCCAACAACTGCTAATAGATTTACTCCAGAAGTCAGTTTTCCAGTGAAAATAAATCAAGACAAGCTGGATTTTATAACTCAGTTACTGATAATTTTTGTGTTAACTACTCTGTGCAGTTAGCACATGCAACAGGTAAGATCTATCCCAGCAGGATTCATTCCTATTTCCAAACACTGGCATCCTTAAAAATGATGAGAATTATCAGTTTACAAGCAAATAAGAGATATTTCACCTGCAAGCTTTCCATTGGCTATCATGTTGGTTGCCACCAGTTTAATGGTGCTTTGAGATGGCCCTGACGAGGTGACAGTTGTGACCAGGCAAGCTTTGAGGGAATCACAGTAATAATGTGCATTCTCTGAACTGGTTTCTAGCAGTAGTTGCACTGCTCTGTCAGTCTGGCAAGAGAAAAAATGCAACTTTGATCACAACACATTAATTTTGTGTAAAAGCTGTTCTATTTTTACCCTTTTTAAGACATGGAACAAATAACAATGGAAGTTATTCTAAAACAGGCTACAAAAATATCTCCCCATCTAGTAATAACTAAGATTCTATTTCAATGGGACATTTGCAATAAGGACAGCATTGAAAACCCAACTTGAATTTAACACAAGAATGCAAAAACTCTGAACTGGGTTCATACAACTAGGAAATAACAAATAAAATTAGAAAAAGCTTTCCTTGAATAGGTTAAGTACTTGAAAAAGACAGGGAAGAAGAATGAAAAATTCAAATATTACCCACAAACCTGGCCCAAGAGAAGAAGCTGATCAGCACATTTCCTGGTATGATCATATGTTGATCGCTTCACTTCCTGGAGATTTACCCTTTCCAGCTGGAATTTCTGGACAAAGAAGGAAAAATATTTTAAATGTAAGCCTACCATAAGGAATAAAACCAGGCATTTAAAAGATATATAAATATCTTGCCAGTTTTTGGAACAGCCTCTATTTTTAAGTACCAAGAATGTTTTAATCCAGACTGGTATGTTACTAATAAAAGTGAAATATGCACAGGAAAGTGAGTGTTTATTGTGCTGATGGCATTCCTATCAAATTTGGTTTTGAACTCCTTGACATACCTGGAAGCAAGAATTTTCACACAGTATGTCATAGCATATATCCAGAGGATTAACCAAGTGCTCTGGGAGGATGGCTGTGTCTGGTTTTGCAGGCTTTTCCTGGCATAAGCTGTGCAAATAGTGGGCAGCAACAGTCCAGAAATGCAGCTCAGATTCGTCCCCATACAGTCTGAGAAGATACAAAGTAGGATGTGAAACAGGTTTGTATTTTTTCATACACCACATAAAAATATGATGGATTTCATTTTCTCAAGGACTGTGCATTCCTGTGGACAACACAAATACTTTGCATTCTCAGTGGGACAAGCTATAAAAGAATATTACAGAATGGCATTCATCAAGGTTAAGCTACAACAGCAGTTAAACTCCAGGAATGTTCAGCATAGAAATACGTGGAAATTGATATTTATTATTATTTTCCACTTAGTCACTGATATTTTCTTTCAACCACAAGTTGCTAAATTTGAAAACCACCTCTGAATATAGACAGACTAAAATTGGCTCAGTTTTGGCAGAGGGACCACACAGAACAAATACACTTGAAATAAACCCCAGGCCCTCCCCTGTTTGTACAGAACTATTGTGAAGTTCTAAATAACATTTTGGGGCATGAACATCTAAATGTAACATGGCTACCAGAACTGCAGTTACAAAAGTGCCACCAAGGCTGAGGGAAGTTTCTTGTATCCAGCAAGCAAATCAAACTGTTTCAGCGAGGTAACACTTCAATTTTGGTCCTAAAACCACACTACTAGACGGGTAACAAAATAGTTTAGGGACTGTGCTAAGTTAAAGGACAACTGGGTGAGTTCCTAAACTTCAGCTCCTTCCTATGTGTTCATAACATCAAGATTTTCCTACGGAAACATCTCCTATGTTTATCTGAATCTCTGCTACCTGGCAACCAGGAGACATCTCTGCAGGAGAGTAAAATCTGGATCAAGCAGAAGTTTCTTAATGTCACTGCAAAAGAGAAAGCGTTAAAGAATCTGTAAAAATTTGGTTGGTTGGTTTTGAAGACAAATAGGATAGATCACATACAAACTGAAAAGATCAACACCCAAAACACACAATTTATTTTATGAAATAAAAAAATGCATCTATGAAAAAAATTACAGGAAGAATTATATAAAATTTGAAGTATAACTGCTCCAGGGGCAAATGCAGAGTCCATCAGGAACTCTTTATCCTTGCAATACAGGGAATCACCACCAGGGTGTATGCAAAGCCACCAATTAGTCTGCAGTAATTCTGCTAATTACAATTTAATTCAGCTACACATAATCTTGCAGCTATGTAGTGTCATGGCAGAAGTGATGCAAGAGCATGAATTTAGGTTTTTTATTTCTGTTTCTGACTGGATAAAAATAGGCTGCTACTTTTTCCATCCTACTAAATGAAAGGGCAAAAGTAAAATGGACAAAATTTTCTGTTTACTAGCTTTAACTATAATTTTCAAGATTTAAATTCAATGTCAAAATCTGTTTTCTGTGTAAGCAGAGCAATGTGCATCAACATTACTCTGGAATTATATCTTCAACAAAGGATTTTTGGAATCATCTTTTTTCCTCAGAGCTCAAATATCCTGACAAACCTTGGAATATTTAAGTTGCAGTGTCCAATGCAGTCTGGATCAACATAAAGAACCCCTAAATCCCTGAGAAGTACTGCTTAGAGCATTCCAAATGCTCACAGGTCAATTGAAATCATGTACCTATCAGTACCTTTAAAGCATCAAGTTACATGCTTTAATGTAATTTTAAAATTACATTTTAAAAGTAACATTTTTTAAAATAAAAACTGTCATTACTGAAGCATATCTTTAGAGAGGCAAAAAGAATTCTTTCTTCATTAATTGTGAATTGCCAAAAACCTCAGACTTTTTGCAATCTCAGAATTCCATAGCTTACACAAGTAATAATAAGAATATTCTTACTTGGATAATGAATTCAACTGCTCTTGAAGAAGGTTCTTAATATTTTCGTTTTCTGGATAATCACTGGATTTAAAAAAAAAGGAAAAAAATGAGGTTTTCTACATTACCAAAAGGACAGAATTATCTGAAATGGAAGAGCATTACTTGCAGGAGAAAAAACAAAAGCACAAACAAGGAAACAATCTTTCACATTCTTTTGGTCATCCATTCATGCAGGATTCTTTATCAAGTTACCAGTTCCAAAAAGCAGTGAAAGATTTGAGTTTGCTTCCGCTGAACCTCAGGGTCAGTGCCAATCTTTCTTTTCCCATTTTGTTTTTTTCATTAACCTTAAAATTAATAAAAATGGCAATGCCTGGAGCATTACTGTGTGACATGAGCCAATCCAGGACACAGAAATGTGCTCCTACGATGGTGTGAATATGGCTCCAAGACTACATACAGGTCTACTAGGATATCAGAGTATCACTTGCTGTTACACTTTAGGAACAACTCTGACTGCTGCATTAACTTCTAGAACAAAGAGAACACAATTTTTCTCAGAAGTAATAGAATGCCATAAAAATATTGCCAGGACTTAAAGCAGACTGCAGTTTTTAATAGCCAAGTGCTACTGAAAGCCAGAGGAAATACCTGACCTTAGAGCCTTATCTATTTATTACTTTTAGCAATAAATAGTGAACTAATTATATTTTTGACTGTCCCCAAGAGCAAGAAAACAGCTATTTGCACAGAAGTCTAATAAAAGATGTAGGCTTTAAAAAATAGTAATATGTTATACACAGATATATATTTGTTCTTACATGTTCATAATATCCAGAGAATATTTCTCATCCCACGGCTGATGCAGCAGGAATGCTTTTAAAGTTAATGAAGCCCTTGGAACAAGCAGGTAGGGACACCAGACAGGTTCTGAAACAAAACGAAAAGATTCATTGTCCAGAGGGTCATGCGCAATAATGCTGTGTTCACTGAAAATGTACCACAAAAATATCCCACCAAAAAATGTACACCAGAAAATGTACAACCAGAAAATGCACCACAGGAAATGGGCACCAGAAAATGTACACCCAAAAATGTACACCAGAACATGTCCCAGCTTGTTTGCAAGCACCAGGAAAATCATAAATAAAAGTCTTTTCACACACCCAGCACAGCTGCTGGACCTTAAAGCTCATCACTACACTCAAGCAAAAACACTTCATAGAAGGTACAGGTTTATCAACCATGCTCAAATAACAATTTCAGGATATTCCAAAGTGAATTTAGCCATAGACTCCTGGAGGGCATTATACTGGATTTGGCAGAGCTGTGTACACTGATTATTGACACTACATGAGCATGAACTAAGTAAGGCTATGCCAAATATATCATAAAGCATGTTTTGCTTTCTCCCCTTAATTCCTACAGTACAATACAAGGATTAAACCCCATCATCTGGAAAGGCTGGTGGGAAGTTTAGTAAGATAAAACTTATACATTAAGTGCTGTCACACAGATGTAAAAATTTGTTCTCAGCCCAAGGTGTGGGTGGCAGGCAGTAAATGCTACCCAGTGACTGAGGAGTAAAACAAGTACCAAAACCAGCTCCATTATTAAATATTCACAATTCCCTGTACTTCATGTGCACTGAGTGATGTAGAGCTCTTGTAAATGTGATTTGGTAATTAAAACATTAGCACAGAGCAGAGGCAGGAGGACAGCTCAAAATCACAAGCTGGCACAGCCTCATTTCAGTGTGCTTGGCTTTACAACATTCATTTTTATAACTTAATATTGCAGAACACTCATTTGATAGCAGAAATGGCCGTGATAAATGACATGTTTCCTCAAATCAACCACAGCTCCCCACATCACAGTTTATTACATATGTCTTAGAATCTACTGGGTTTTAAGGAAATCTAATGCTCTAAGTAAATTTTATGCATAAAGGTAGGATTGACTCAAAAGGCAACAACAAGAAGAGTAATTTGGAACACTAGTAAAAACAGAAAAAAATGTAGCTTAGTTAACTAGTTAAATATTTTAATTCCCTTCTTAAAGATATGGCTAAAAAGGCAAATAGCACTGATATTGCTATTTTAAAGGTCAGCTTGAAAAGAATGAATCAGTCTACAAACACTTGGAAAAAAATCATAAAATACATTTTCACACATCAAGAAATGTTTCAAAATCATGTAATCAGTACCAGTGATGCAGGTACTGACACCTAATTGATGTGCCAATGCTTTTTAAGTCAATTTGCTAGATAGCTGTACAAAAAGCTCTTATTTTGTTCATTTATATTTCAATTAAGATATTAAGAAGTGTGTGTTATTTAGGAGATTAAACTTGTATTAAAAAACCCATGAGTATGACTTAAGCATAAAATAATTACCTGTATCTATGAAAAGCAGTAGAAAGGCATCAAAAAGAGTGACAATTCCCTGTTCTAACAGAAGTGCTGAGCTCCACTTTCCAAACAGGAGTGCCGAAGTCTCCAGCAGTGGATAGGACAAAAGCCATGAGCATACCTATTAAATCCTGCTCATCCATCCTGAAACACGAGGCTTTCATGGATAAGTCCAGCACTCGGATGCATCCATCATCTGATGCCAGCACCACTTTGTCTGACGTGCACCAGTCCACATCCAAGATCCGGAAATTCACATTTCTCCCACTTCTCAAACTGCTCACCATTTGCACCTGGAGGAGTTCAGTTATTTGTTATTTTTAGCAGCCTCTCCATCACCCCGTGTGAGGCTGTGACGCACACCCAGGAGGCACAGCACAAAATTCAGGATGAAAGGTGAAGTTAGCCATGAATCATTTCAATAATGGTCTTTTCTGGAGAGTAGGGAATTTAGAAACCTTGGAGTAGGTCACACAGTTGCCCTGGAACAATACTGTTTCCCAATTTAGAGCGGAGAAAAAATCCTTTGGAGCATAGTGTACAGCTGCCTTTTTGTTATTTTTTCTAACAGGACAGGATTAGATGTATAATAGAACTGAGAATATAAAATATTACTACAGATACACTGGAAGACTTTCAACCAAAAATGTGAATTTAATTTAAAATGCTTTCATGTAGGAAACTCCTTTGTCCTAGAGAAAGAAGAGGGAACAGCTACAGGAGGTGAATCTTGTGGCATCAAAACTATTTAAATGTGCTTCAAGAAGAGACTCATTGGGTAATATCCTACTCTGCTTATATGATTCACAGAAGTTGTTCATATGTGCTGTGCATTCTTATAATCAGTGGAGTTTTACATTGCACTAATTAAGTGTCTGTTTGGAGCTGGTGCTCATTACAAAGTGAGCAGGAAAAAAAATTAAAATTCCTGTTTCATACCCTGATACCCTGAACTCATTCCAGGGGCTAAGTTAAAACAGTACAATTATATTCCCTTCCCCATGGTACTCTAATCCCCTGAAAGACCTACAAAGCAAACCCCAGCAGCTTTGTGAACATAACCACAGAGTTTCTGAGTAAGAAGAGAAGCAAGACAATATCAATGAACAAGTGTCTGGTTTTCCGGTATTCCCTAACAAATTAAATCTATTGACCATACACAGAGGAAACCTGCAGTGAAAGCAATCTCCTGTCCACAGACTGAAGCTTCAGATCGGAGACTCCCTTTTAAATTTTCAAGGTCTTCCTCAAAACCATTCCAAGAGGATGGCAAAGGGGCTCTCAGACACTTTCAGCCTTAAGAGTGGAAGACACTTCTCACTGCTGGCAGCTCACAGATGCTTTATAGGGAGTAAAATCTTCTGAGAAAAGCCATATGACTTTGCCATATGCCAGCAAAAAATCCTGACTCCGTAAAACTTCATCCCTCACTCATCCTGATTTTCAGAGGTGAGGTGTGGCCTTTGAAGAGAAGTGCCTATCAAACCCATAGCCACTTACCTCTTTTGAATCCCAAATTTCTGCCCCATCATTGTACATTGCAAGAAGTTTTTGATTTCCTTTCCCTGGAGCAAACCGTATTTTTTTCACCCAGCTCCGGTGTGTAGGAATCCCCCTAAGGAAAGAAAAGTTTAGGATCCATCATTCCATACCCAATACTGTAGGAAATTGAATCCTTCCCAGGAATTTTTCAGATCCTGGTAGTGCACAGAATGAGGAGCAGAACAATCTCTCTATATATGCACACACAAATGGATGCCCAGATTATGAATTTATTATACTAAAATAATGAAATGCTTGGAATAAACACTACAATAGCTAATGTTTTACCAGAAGTCATTGCAGATTTAATGTAAAAAAAGACATCTAGCTCATTTTAAAACCTTGATTAAATGTTAATTCTTCTGAAAACACAAGAGATTAAATGTAGGGAACTGCGACACAGCAGAGATTTTCTGAATTTTCATTTCAAAATACTTGCATTTTTCCCTACAGTGAAGAATAAAAACGAGGAAGGATGAGAACATTCCACATTCTAATACTCATCATCTCATGTTTGACAGACTTAAGTTTGCATTCATACCTGGATACTCTAGCTTTCAAATCCCAGAAGTTTAAGTTTCCATCAACATCTCCAAGAACCAGGATATCTCCTTTCCAGGCAATACAAGTAATGCTCCCCATACTTCCCTGAAAATATTTAAGAAGCAGAAAAATATCTTGTGATTAACAGACTCAAATATATGAACAAATATTTCAACATCGGTATTCATTAAAAAAAAATTATACAACATGATAGACCCAAGTTTACTTAGTTAAAATGGAAACAATTATATGTAAGACTGTGAAAACAGAATTGCTATTAGTTTTTAAGTTGGAATTCATATTTCAGATTTCAAAGTACTACATTACTGACCACTTGCTGCTACAAAGCTTATCCCTGATTTTTTTTTGGCAGTCAAAGCTAAGCAAAAAATGAAAGCATCAATGATATAGAAAAATTGGAACTCACATCTGGAGGAATTCTTGCACTGTCTTTTACTGAGTTTCCCTCTACTGTGAGATGATAAACCTGCCCATCAGCACCTGTAAACACGAAGTGCTCTCTGGCAGAGATGTTCTGGCTCAGCTCTGATTTACTTTCAGCTTCCTGCAACAAGCTTTAAAAAGGACATGATGAGACACAATTATTTTGTTCTTGAAATGAGAATTGCAAGACAAATTCTACCTCATGCACAGAAACAACACAAAAAAAAAAAAAAAGCATATAACCTTCTAAACACTTCATTTAACAGTTAACTATTTATTAGTTCCATTCTTCTATTAGTTCCATTGTGGAGATGCCCAAGGGCAAGTAACAGTTTTACTTAAAGAACCAGGTAACCAGTGGACTGTCACAGACACACCTGAGATAAACAGGGACATCAAAGTCCACTGAAGGACCACATATAGAAACTAAAGAGAGGCCCATAAGATTGTTTTGCTTGCTCTGTACTCAAGAATCAGTTCTAAAATCTTCTTTTCATTAGAAAAATGGCAGAAGGTGGGAAAACAAGAATTGCTGGAGCACAGGATTCCACCAGGAGGAGGAACGGATACCTGATCACAGAGGATTCCACACTGCTGACTTCAGTGTCTGACACCACAGTCTGCCGGGCCATGGCCTCCCTGGCTGCCAATTGCTTCTTCCTCAGGCTTTTCAGGTTGTGGGAAGGGGACCACTCCTGTGGAAAATGGCCCAGGAAAAATGGAAAAGACAAAGGTTTACTCCCTGAATTTACTGGAGTTTCCAAGAAAGCTGTTTTCTGTAATACCTCCTTCCATCACCCAAGGGGCAGAGCAGATTTCTTCACCAAAACCGCATTTTCTCCTGCCTCCATTTGGTGACAGATGAAATGTTAAAGCACTTATCTGTATATGCTACAGCAACACTTGCTGCAAAATTGTTCAAAGATTTTATACTACTTCAGTGTATTACATTTATTAAAAAGTAACAGAATTTATTCCTTACCAAAGCAGTGGCTGTAGGGAAGTTTTTAGACATTTCCCTGAGCAGAGTGCAAGTTCTGACATCCCAGATCTCCAGTGGTTTGTCTTTAAATACCACAGCTAGATACTGCCTGAAACAAATGAGAATTTACTCCAGCAAAAGTCCTTTGAGCATTTTACTTCACACCAGCACTCTGGAGGCCCTCAAGAGTTAGCAGAGCAAATCAAAAACCCCTCTGAAGCTCGTGATTCCCTTGAGTTACTGAGGAGCAAAAGAATGTCTGAAAAAGAGTTCTCTTCAAAGCTTACAGAATTATAAATTTATGCCAGGTGGTTCTGCACAGTTACTGTGGAGGAGACAAGGGAATAATTCAGAGAGCAGCAGCACCTCTGATCTCACCATGTTCAGCCTGAGCTGATGGCACAAAATACCAGGAAAACACACAAGACTGCGGGCTGGACAGAGTTTTTTCCCTCCTGCAGATAGATGCATATCACTTCCTAATCCAGGGATAAAGGAGCATAAAATCATCTCACACTAAACCACTGGTCAGTCACATCTTCAGACTGCTCATTTGTGGAGCTGGATGAGTGTAAAAACCTTTAATCTACCACTTTTCACATTTAACTTGAAAATAGAGAGGCCATGCAGCAATTTGTCCTCTCAGGCACTACATTCCTCTCTCTGCAAGTGAACCTCCTTTCCTGTCTCACTCAACACTCTCCAGCCTCTTCATCTAAGCCCTTGGCTGTTCTTGATTTTTAATGCATTAATAAGAACATTATATGGCTGAACTCTTCCAAATTCTCTGGAACTCCTACATACAAAAATATTCCTGTGCTAGCTAGAGGACATTAATTTTTTTCCTTCGCTGTAAAGAAGAAGCTTTGAAGATTTAGAGACAATGCCCTATTAAATTCAACACTACTTTAATTTCATTTATACGAGAAAGTGAAGTAATTTTCCCAAGTACTACAACTATTATTTTTGATACAATGAAATCAGGGCCTCCTGTCACAGGCCTGAGCTCAAAATAATGAGGACATGCAAGGAAACTATTTGGTCATTTATCAGCTGACTATTTAAACAACTATATCTCAACATCTGGTTTTCCAGCAGACAATTATTACTAAGGTGTGAAATACTTACAAAAGCTAAATCAATGTGAATAATCATCCAATCCTTAATGCCAAACTTCCTAGTTTTAAGTAAGGCTTAAGTTACGGAAAAGAAAATTAACTTGTAACAGAATCTAAGTTGAAAAAAGCAGTTCAGCACTTTTATTCTCCTAAATATTATCAAAAAGCCTGTTCAGTAAAGACAATTCCTGTAAGAAATACAATATTAGTTACTGATTTTGCAGTGTGAGGGGATCCTGAAGTCACAAAGTCAACCACAGAACCATTCACAGCCTTTTCACTTGGAATTAATATTTTGAAGCATTTTCCTCTTGATGCTGTTGAATATTTTTCTATACACTCTGAAGTGCTTTTTTCTTTTTGGAATATCTAGATGCTATGAAGATTTTCATGCAGTACAGTGAAATTTACAAACTTCCCAAGGCTGATGCACTTACTTCAAGTGAGACACCTTTATCATTTCGATGGCTGGCTCGTCGTTGCCTCGCTCCCCACGGAACGCAACGCTCCTGCCTGGAGCACACAACAGGGGCACAACAGAAACAGTCAATAAACTAAACAGAAATTGAGAAATAGCTAAAAAATTGCTCTGTTTGTAAACAGAACCAGTTTACAAACCAAGCCAGAACATCTCCAAATCACCTGCCATCTCTAATGTTACTCTTGTAATTGTTAAAGTTTTACTGCATTTCGTTTTACTGCATTTCAGAGTTTACATCAAATATATTGTAAACTCTACTGTCAAATCTAACTCCTGACTCAGTTCCACAGCACAGCAACTGAAATGGATGCATCAGGATTACATAAATTATAGAGAGAGAGTTCAAGGAGTTATTATTTTCCACTCAAAGCCAATGAGAGATTCTCTTCATTCCCCAAGGAGGAAATTCATTAATAGATTTCAAGTCTGGTAAAAGAAATTAACTCTGCCATGAACTGTGATAATATTTCATGGTATAATTCTACACTTATCAGAACCATTCTCTCTTCCTTTTTGAGCTAAAATAGTAAATCTTAAGAGTTTATAATCTCATCCCCAACAAAATTTTCATCCACTTACAGGAAGTGTGGCAGAATTATAGGTGTTAGAGATATCACTGAAATAAATAATGACCTACAAACAGCACTTTCTATGAAATTTTCATTCTCCTTAGCTTCCAAGGAAAATTCCAGCTATAAACTTTAGCTCCTCTTGTAGCTCACTGCTAAATTACTTAACGCCAGCTACGTGAATAAATCTAGTTATCAAGAACATGAGTTAGAGCTCTCCTGTCAGAAGCTATGAGATTCTTTCTCATCCATTTTCAACATCTTAGCAATTTTCTTTCATGTTTTTGTTCAGTTGTACGTGTGAATTTTGTTCATTTCACATTTGTACATGTGAATTTTGTCAAAGTGAATCTGAACCAGCAGAGTATTCCCAGGCCTAAAACAGAAAGTTGGGCTCTGAAGTGAGGGAAGAAGCAAAAATCAAACAGTTAAATCTGAAAGCTTTAAAAGAGGAAATGTACCATTTTTAAGCAAACCGAATGCTCTCAGATATTCACATTTACTCAAAGCTTGGTCACCTGCAGAAATGCTGAACCTTTTATGACTCCTGTCTATAAATGTTCTATGCTGATTCACAAGCTGACTGAAAAATCAGATTCTCATTTTACACGAGAGTAATTTCCCAATGCATGCATCTTTTCCGTTTTGATTTTGAACAGTTGAACAACATGAAAAAACTTTACAAAAATATTTTGCTGAAAGAATAACCTCTGTGTGCAGCACCCTGGAAATACAAGAAGGTTTTTTCATAAGCTTAAAAAAACTCAATTTAAAAAAATCACTTTACATAAAGCAATTCAGAACTAGCCATGTGCTACCAGACTCAGGCTCTTCCATTTTTAGAACTTAAATGGCTCCAGCTTTTCACATTCAAAAATAATTTAAAATTATTGAAGTGCTTCCTGTTCTGGGCTGTCAAATCTCCCCAGTTATACCTCCTTATATTGTGCAAATATTGCGTTCATTACAAATATATTTGTCATCCATTAGGAGGCCAAAATAGTGGAAAAAACACATGTAACATGTTAATTTTGCTATCAACATATCTTTTAATAGTTATTTACTTTTTACCCTTCCTAATTCTTTAAACAAGTATCAGATTTTATTGTTTAAAATCCCTTTTACACTCATTCATACTTAAGCTGCGATCATCCTGTTGCTGAAACAAACCACAACAAATGGTTCAACACTATTTCAGGTCCACACCAAACAGTGGGTGCAGACTGGAAATGTGGAAATATCTGTATTTTGTGAACAAAATCCACCACTAATACCCTGTGTGGCTGCTTCTAAACCCGTTGCTGACACTTACTGTTCTTTTACTAAGTGCAAGATGTTTTTGCAAAGGTGTTGGTTCAGGTCTATCTGCAGAGCACCAGACAAAATACATCTTGTGGTTTCACAAAGAAGAGCAGAAACAGTTAAAGTTCCTCTATTATATTATTTTGTCATGACAACAGAAGGAATTTAAAAAAAAAAAGTACTCAGAATTTGTCACTCCCCAGCAAATCTGTCAGCTCCTGGAGCAGATTTCTCAGGAAACACAAACCTGTGGGAAGGTCCACCAGCTGCAGCTCATTCCTGACCAGGCCCAGATTGTTGGGTGTTGATGTGGCAAAGGAAATGAACCCACTCAAGCTTATCCACTCAATTCCCCTGGGATCAGAAGGAAATACATGGAGCACATTAGCCAAAATATCTGAATTGCTAGAAGTCTGAAGTATTTTTTTTTCATGTATATTCTTAAAACCCAGCACAGAAGTAATTTTCTACACTTTTTAGAAACATCATATTTAAGCATAAAAAGAAGCTACACTTTAACAGCTACAGTGTGAGTGTAATATTACTGAATTAAATTTAAGAGCAGCTTTCTTTTCAGACTGCATTAGCTCCACTTTGGTTAAAATAAAAAATTCAGGTAGAAACACAGTTAACTTTTGCCAAAAGCTCTCACAGATATTCAGCACTAGAGTGAACTAAAAGCCCTGCTCTGATCAAATCAGGGGTTACTATCAAACAACTCCAATTTCCCAGCACACAGGAAAATACTCATGTGGGTGGCAGTGTGGGTAGACTTAATTCTTTCAGTCCAGAGAGAGAAGAAATAAAGATGACATAAAAAGAGAGGCCCTGAAGAGATTTCACAAAAGCTCCAGAAACCTGGTCTCTTTTTTTTTTGTTGTTGGTTTTTGTTCTTTTAGATCACACCAAAGCAGCTCCCAAGCAAATCACGTTGCAGAGCTGCAAGGATGTTCCAGTGCTCAGAACATATTGGCTGCACAGATGGACTCTCAGCCAATTCCTGAAATATTAAAATATCCACCACAGGGCAAAAAGGACAGAAAGTGGCAGTGGTGGGACTGCTCCTAAAAAAGACCTTTCTCCAGCCTCATTTCCCACACACGCTTGGCACCTGTCAAAATTGCTTTATCTGTGAAATAAATCAAGGAGCTCCTCTAAAGAAAATTGAGCTCTAATAAACACATGTGCTCAACTCCATTTTAACACAGATAAAAGGATTTAAGGTTTCCTCAAAGCCTTTAAACACAGATTACTTAAGAACTGTTCCCAGGACAAGAATTCTGTTACATCAACTGCGTGCTTTGCTAGAATACTTGTACAGTATGAATAAGAAAAATACCAGTATTTATGATTTACTGTCAGTAAATCCAACTCACACTGCATTAAGTAGAAGTTTCCTAAATACAATGTACATGAGTGAAACCAAAAAGCACTCCCACAATATTTTGCACATTCAATTTACAGTCATATTTATATTATTTTAGTTCAAGTTTTAAAAACATAGAAAGCTTTATTCCTAAGCCCTCAAAAAAGTTAAAAATTTAAGCCCAATCTTTTCCCCAGCAGGACCTATGGAAGTTCAACCATTAATTTCAATCAAAATGAGAAGTATTCAATTATTAATTGAAACATTTCAGGCATGATTGAATAGAAATCTACAACTGCAGTAATGGGTGTCTCCAAAGGGTAATAAATCCAGGGAGCTTTCTGAAATGGAAGAAATGTGAATTTTGACACCTTTTTATTTATCTCAGTTCTGGTTTTTTGGGAAAAGTCCACTCCTAATGCATTGTTATTGCTGGTAGTTATTTACCATTCTCCTGCAAAGACCTGAAGCATTTCTACACATCTTTCATCAGCTCAGATTTACCAGGGCAAGTCCTTTTTCTCTGCTGCTGCCTGGCCATCTGTCAATACCAATAAAGATCTACAGAAACCCAAGACATTCAAAATCAAAAGGAAACCTTAGCTCAGCTAACTGCTTGCACCTGAAACAACCTAACTTTTGTCACTGCCATACACAGAAATTGAGAATCTGAAGACAGTGGTTCAAATTTCAATGATGGAAACAAGTCATGCCTTCCCTGTTGAAATAGCAAATATTTGCTCATAAAAACCATCTTTGCCTACCAGAATGAAGAGCTATATTCAGCTGCCAATCATTTTTCAGACTGAACCCACTCTTTTAAAATGCAACACTTGGAGACTCTATACATTCAACTTGTCTCAGTTAGTTCAGGAGTGAGACTCAGTTGTTTTGATTAATGTTTCCAATGCAAACAAATCATGAAGTGCACTGAAGTGGATAAAAACACAAATTACATTTCTAGTTGGGAAAAGATTGTTGTGACTTTATGACATGGCAGCTGCTACTTAAATTTAAGGGTTGTAAGAAAAAGAGAAAGGCAAAATGGGAAATTAAACCATATGTGCTCCCAAAGTGGTGCTAGATATTTTTCATTCTAATTTCTCTATTCAAGGAAAGTTTTTTTTTTAAAGAGGTGATGAATGTTTGCAAAGCAGTTTCCCAAAGAGCAGTCAGCTGAAATTCAAATGCTAAAACAGCTTCAATTCAACTGCTAAAATTTGGATGTAATGTAGTAATTTTCAAGTCGTGCCTGCAGGCCATAGACATTCTTGTTACAGCCAGTGAGATTTTAATTTTAAAAATAAAAGCTGTTGCAGCCTTGAACTTGCTGAGCTTCGGTGAAAAAGAATGAGCAGCACTGCTCCAGTCACAGCTCTTTTACTATCAGAATAAGCAAAAGCAGCATTGAGAGCTGCAAATGTGCCACTGCAAATGTGCACTGCAGGCTTTTTTTTTTTTCATGTCTCAAATATATTCTTCTCTGCACTGAAGATGTTTTATTATCTCCTGTATTGCCTACTGTCCACAGGTATCTGACTTGGTTATTTCATGGTTTCTCTTAGTAATAACAATTATTTGTATTTCCCTCTGTCCTGAAAGAATCTTGACCTCCTGCTCCCAGTTTCTGCCAGGACAAAATCCCCTTCTGGATTTTCCCCCTCACTTACACTCCTGGCTGTGGCCTGATTGATTTTCCCTCTTTTGTGCTTTAAGCATTTCTGCTGCTTCTTGCCTCAATCTCCTTATAAAAATGAAATTTAACTCAGCAGAAAAGTATTTACTTCCATAATTCTAAACAAACAGTGAAAGCTAAGTAATAATCATAAATAAAATGAATATTCAAGGTTACCCACAAGTAGGAACTATCTTAAAAGGAAGGACAGAAAGGCAATTCGTCCTCCCTCTTGTAACAATGGAATTTCAAAGTTTAAATAAAACAAACAAAAAACTAACCAAGCAAAAAAAAAAAAAAAATCAGCATGTGACTACATACGTAGAACACTTTAATCTCAAAAAAAACCCCAAAACCCCAAAGAAATCATAATTGCTAACACCCAAACAACTCAGCAGCCATTAATTTAAAATACTTGACTTGTAAAGGAAAATTGCCTTTTTTTTATTACATTCTCTTCCTAAATACAGAGAACTCTGCTGGCCTTGAGTTACAATTTCAGAGTATTCTCAATTACATACTAAAATAATGATGGACCTGAAGGTGTTCTGTCAGATAAAATGGAAACAGAGGATTTATTCAATCCATCCACATTTTAGAGGTAAAGTAACAATGGCCAGTGAAATAAAAACTTTCGCACTCCATGAAAATCAATTTAAAAAAAGAAAAGAATCCCCATGCCTTAATCTAAGTTGCCTAAAGCATTCCCTTGAACTTGTAAAAATTATGTAGAAAGTCATTCAGAAAACTGAGGATATTGTAACAAATATATAAAAGATTTACCCTAATAACAGCTTATGGCTGAATAGAATTCACGAACATTTTATATGAATTCTAAAAAGACTTGTTGAGAACTAGAAAGTTAATATATTCTTAAAGTTTCTCAAAAGCTCCAAACTCTTTACAAACTGAAAAGCCCAAACTAACAATACTTCTAGTAACGCACAAAGTTTTTTCAAAATTGTGTTTCCTTCCTCCTCCCTCTCCATCTTACTTCCTTTTTTGACATGTGAAATGTGAGTAGGGCTTTTCATTCTGAGTGCTATAATCACTGTAATAAAAAAGGACTCTCCTCTTCTGCTGCACAACAGAAAGCATAAAATGAAAATAATTTCATGTGTAGTCAATGGTATGAAACCAAGAGATTCAATTGTTTAGAAGAGAAAAGGGAACTTTATTCTTACAATGCTGACTAATCACACCACAAACATAAAAGAAAGTCACTTCATTTTGGTGGTAGATTCCAAACAGGTTTCTATGATGAACTCTCAGAGCTGCCTATTCTCAGTAACCTGTACTTAACTTTTTGCAGAAGGCAGTCAAATGCAGACCTTAACCAGATGAAGGCTTCATGACACAATTCTGATACAATTTTTTACAAATATTTGTACTAAAGATAAGTATTTTATTTTCATTTGTTTTCATTTATTTTCATTTATTTTCCAGGCTTAAATCTGCCTGGAAATATGCATCCAGCAAGCACCACCTTGAATATGTGTGCCATCAGTTATCCAAAAAGTTCTGCCATTGTTTGCACACCAACACACAGCACAGAAGCTTTAAAACTTACTATGCTCCTTCTTAGGATGGATAAATACCTCAATTCAGTCTTTTAAAAATTACCTTTACTTCCCTTAGGATAGAACAGTCTCGACAGCAATTTCAGCCCCAAGGGGATAAAGTAAATAAACCCTGACACACCAACCAGCATCATTTCAAAGGACTCAATCCCAATAGTAATAAAATAAATAAAATGTCTTGTCCTAAAAAGACTTCTCTGCCCTGCAGTGCACTGAAGAGACTGGAAGCAGTTGATATGCATCCCAGGCATATGCATGCCCAGCAGGCACAAATGCAATTCCAGTGTTTCCCTCAATGTAATTTTCATGACATTTTTTGTCAGGGTGTTCCAGGTCTCACACAGCAAAGGCACAGTCAGGGTAGAGCACTCAACAGGCAATTCTCCTGATTTCATCAACAGCAAGGCAAGACACCCACACTGCTGGGTAACATCACTCAGGTGTTCCAGCATTTGGTTCCCAGAAGGATTACAGCAGGAAGGAAAATGAAAATCTTACTTGACTTCACAGGAATGGATGCTTAACTCTTTGTGGAGGAGTCCACTTGTAAGGTGAAACACCAGGACAGAGCCATTGCTTGTACCTATAAAAATTGATTCAAAAAATACAGGCATACATTTTATTCTTTTCTTTCATGCTTTAGTGAAAATGCAGGATTTACAGCTATTTTTCTCTTTCTCCAATTTTTAGATACCTGTAACTATTATATTTTACAATAACTATGTTAATTTCTAGCACTTAAATCCCAAGTATTAAACCCTCTGCAGCCACTGATATCCACTTAGATCAAGACACCTTCCCAAAACGTTTTGTAGAGGCTGCAGAAAATTTGATTATTCTTGCATTTCCACAACACATCCACCCAGCTGAAGAAGAAAAGAATGTTTCTTTTTTGTTTTGATTACTGGAGATGAGTAAATGCCTCAAGGAAACGTTTTAACTGTTATCCCCCAATAACGCCAGGGGAGAATTCTGGGTATATTTTATGGAATCATTAAAGCAATTCTGCTTTCTCATCCTGAAATAATGACTTCTTCCAAATTAGAAATCAGTAACTCAGTAGCTCTGAGCTTCAATTACATCAAAAACCTTCTGAAATACTGAAACTTACAATTTTCCATTAGACACTTCTTTATATTCATATTGACTCTATGAAATACAACAATTGATACCTAAAGAGCCATTCAGGTATGTTAAGTTTAAAAAGACCTTGCTGTAAATGCACTTTACACCTGTTTGTTTTCTAATCTTTCTATTTCACCTTTTTTAGCAGTTGCAGCTCATGGAAAACATTTTAGCAGCATCACATCATGTCATGATGGACTGCCTACGGTTTAGAGGACAACTCTGAAAGAGGATGCCAGAAAAATCAGCTTTAAATAGGGAAATTCCAAGTTAATACATCCGGTGCTCACTGGCAACTATTCTAATAGCTATATGAGTTTAACTACATTTGTGTAAGACAGAATATATTAATCCAGAAAAAATAATGTGCTGCAAATGTAATTTTAGAAATTCACATCAGAGCAAAAATAAAGTCTCTGTAAAGTTCATTTCCTTGTTCTAGGAATGCAGGGCTGCAGAAGTCCCTATTTACTGACATTCAGAATGAAGTGAGAGCAACATGTAAAATGCTGAGTGCATCAGCAGACTAATATCACAGTAAATAACAGGCTAAATAAAAACTTGCTACTATATTGCATTTTTCAGGTATAATTGTTTTAACACAAGGCAGGAAAAAAGAACTCAAAGACTCACAGAACCAAACCAACACAAGGGTCACTGTCTGCAATAAATTACACAGGATCAACACAGATTTTTTTTTTCTCTACTATCAACTATATTTGAATTTAATACAGAATCTATTATTTCAGAGCAATGCATAAGCTGCTGAAGGCACTCACCAACAGCAAGGATGGGCTCATACTGTTTGATGTTTTTGGTTGTGAGGGGCGGGCACATGCGGATGGCGAACGGGGGCAGAGGCAGCCCTGACAGGAGTCCTGTCAGTAGGAATTTGAGGTGCACTTCCTGCAGGAATGAATTCCTGAACTCTTCCCCAGTGCTTGCACCTTGCCCTGCTTGAAAATGAAAGCTCTCGTTAGTAGAAGATTTTAACTGGAGATGTTATAGAAGGTTTTCAGACAGAAATTTATGTAAGAAAAAATTGCGAACAATGCATAAGACACACTTCCTCTTGAGCTTTTCTGAAGACTGGTTGCTGTCTAGATTTCACCAAGAGGGGATGTGTCAGAAAAATTGGCTTCTAAGATTAGTAACAAAAAAATCAGAGCGTTTTGTCCAAATTCCATTTCAAAACACTTTTTTTTCCTCAAAGAAAATGAACTTGGAACTTTGGTCCTCAACATAAAATCCTCAAGAGGATTCATGTGACAATTTCTTTAGCAAAGAGGAATTCTTCTAGTTCAGAGTTACTATTAGAAAATAATTCTAACAAATACCTTGAGTTTTTAAGTAAGACAAGATGTACAATGATTCAAAACCATGAGAAATTAGTAGCAGTAGTATCAATGAAAGAAATTCTTACCAATCATGTTGTCTAATGAGAGGTCTGGGAGTTTATTTTGGAATGCTCCAACAGGGATTCCACAGAAGGACACTGGGGAATACAGAGGTGATGCACTGGAACTGCTGCAAAAGGAATGGGAACAAGTTCACAATCTCCATCCCCAAGGGACTTCAACAGCCCCTGAAGGGACTCAAATGGCCCCTGCAGCCCTGGCAGCCCTGGGTGTCCTGCTGGGCTGGCGCAACACTGTCATCAGCAAAGAGTGACTCTTATAATATTCATTTTTCCTGACAGAAATCAATGTTTTAGAAATAACCCTTAACAACAGAAGTGAAAACCAAGAACATTTGGATTCTAAACAGCTTTCCTGGGTATGCAGCACAAGGAATCCATCTAGCAGTGGTTTTGGGAACACTAAGAATAAAAACACTAAATCTCTGATGAGCAACAAGAGGATCTATATTGAAAACCTGGTACTATTGACATTTAAAAGAATTCTATTTCTTTTATGGCAGTAAGTTCTTTATTTTATTCCACAGTACTTTAAAGGGTTATAGCAGCAGAACTACCTTAATACCTTGACTGTTCAAAGCACTGTATCAATTCACACAGTATTTTGAGAGACTGCTCCAAATCTAAAATTCCAAAGGCTCTGTGTATAAAAACATTATCTATACCTCCATATTCCAGTCACCTGCTGTGCAGCTTCATATTGCTCAGTGTCAAATTCACATAAATGCAGCAGAAAACCATTCCCCTACTAAAAGTGTAGTTCTTTACAGACTCATTTGGTCCTTACATACGACTGCAAGTGAGGGATTCATTCCCAAGGAAAATTATGTGGTCTGAAGAAAGCCAAATGAGAGGAAAATGCCCTCCCAAAATAAAAAAAATAGTCATTCTAGCTTTTGTTTTCTTAGTCCAGACAGTCAGGATGGAACTGCCTTTAAAGAAAGAAAAAATAAATAAAAATAAAAAAGAGTAAATTTGGTTCCTGTACTTCCCCAAAGAAAGGGAACTGATCTATCTAGATGAGAGAGTTTGTTCCTCCTCCTTCACTCACACATATGCAGAGCACATGAAACACTCTCATGCACAGAAGGATCCCTCTTGCCTTTAAAATACAATGAAATACTGAACGCCACTTGGAAAAATAAAGAAAAGTAAATCCCATTACCTGTTCCTCACATTTCTGCCAGAAATGCTGGATTTTAGCTCCCAGATCATCACCCTGCCATCACTGACTATGAGAGCTGCAGCATTCTCATTCACTGGGCAGCACACCATGCTGAAGGGTCGCACTGTTTTGGTCACCCTGATGGCATCACACTGACTTCTTAAATCATAAACCAGCTCCTGAACTGGCTCTGGATCTGGAACACCAACACCCACAGAGAACACAGAGTGAAAAACATGGGGTGTGAGCAATCAACAAGGGGAAATGTGAAACATGACTGAGCACTGTGACTGAAATCCATGAGCTTCCTGTGCAACAATTAGGAAAAGCAATCAAAAACAACACACTCTTGATCTTGCTGAACACAACAAAGCTCTGGAAAGTTCTCCAAAATGTAACTGTGTCTTTGTAATCCATTATTCCACGTGAATCTGGCAACACCTAAAACAGTAACTGTTTCACAGCTGGGCAGAACCTGCATCTGCTCTCCACAACCCAAAACTCCAGGTTTATTGGTAAACTTGGAAGCCAGTAATGTAGTTCACTAGAAATTAGCAAACTACCCAAACCAAAATGAACGAACAAAACCCACTGTTTTCCCTTTTTTCCAGACTCCACCATTAGATTTAAAAGATCATTCTTAGTAACATTTCATGAGACAAAAGTTTAATAATTCAGATTTTAATCTAAATTTAAGCCCATATCTTAGGTCTAAAATCAATTTTTCCAATTGACCAAATTACTTCTAAAATTTCGTGTTTGCCTAAAAAACGTTTTTCTTAAAGATAAAAAGAACACACTAATATTTTATTTAAAACATTATTGTATATATGACTGTTCAGCCACTTACTAATTTAAGTATTATTTAGCAATGAATGGATATTCAGGAGATTAATATTATCTATTTCGCACTTAATATCAGCAAATTCAAAAACCCTTTGAATTTGTTTTGGAAATTGTTTTGGGAAAACACATAAATTAAATAATAATTTAATAATGATACCAAAATAAAAGCATAAATTTAAATTCAACATATAAGAGGCAAAACACTAGAAGGGCACTAGATTCACCATCCTGTATGAGGCATGATGGTCACTATTGGGGTTAAATGATTAATTAAAATGTATGAAAGTTCATTTCTGGACATTTTTGGTGCAAAACTCACCTGGCTCCTCATTTGGAGTTGCAGTGATGCTGCAGTTGGATCTGCGAACCCTCAAGGTGATACAACCATTTTCATGTAGGCAAAACAACCCATCCCTCTGAAAACAAGGGATTACCTGGGCAGAGAGATGGCTGTTAGATTGCACATTCAAAACCTGACCCCTTGCAAAGGACACTTTCAAGGGAGCCTACAATTCCTGATGTTTAAACAAATGATTAAAAATGCCATCATTAAGGCAACACTCCCATGAATTTCTACAACTACAGGATTTGTAACTGAGGAAGTGAATTAATTTGTAAAAATAACTGAAAAGTTTTGATTGAATTGTTACAATGATAAAACCCAATCAAATCTTGCTCACCTGTATGAAAGGCACTCCTGTCCTTTCAATGGCAATCACACCCACTGTCTGATTCACTTCCAAGTCAAGGATCAGAATTTCTCTGGGATACAGTAAGAGCATGTAGTTTCTTTTGGAAGGCAAATATGACAACTGAAGACAGTCATTGAGTGTCACAGATTCAGCACTGTAAAATCAGACATGAACTTTTATCAGGTTGTGTCAGTGAATAGATCAAGTTCAAAATGAAATTAAGTTTCGTTTTTCCTGCAGTGCATTTTTTCAAGTAAGCTCTATTTTGATCACAAGATAACTGCAGATTTCCATTTATCTGACAGAGCAGTGCAAAGCCTCACTGACTTCCAAAACCACACTCTGTTGACTTTTGTCTAAATAAAATTACAGAGTAATTTAAAAAATTGCACTTCATTCAAATGGAACAAGTGTAATTCTTGCACATCTCAAATCCAAAGCAATTCACTTAGGAACAGCACTGGCAGCCCTGACATTTCCTGGCATTCATGGGAAATTACCCTTAGATACACTGCTTACTTCAATTTTTATACCCTTGTCTACCTTACAGGCTTTAACCTAAGTACATTGATAAAATCAGGCATACAAAGCATTACCTGAGAAGAAGTATTTGCAACCTACCTTGGTTTTTCATTACTGATTAGGATTTTTACTTTATCAAGAGCCTTTTTGGCCCCTGTAGCAGCAGCCAGCTTGTTGTGAGAAGGACTGGAATGGGGACTGGAGATGTAAACTTTCTTCCCTGAGCTAGCAGGAGCTTTGGAAGGGGAGAAGTCAGAGATGAACACTATTCCTTCACTGGTGAGCACTGGACCAGAAAGAAAAATAGCACCATTCAGTCTGCAATTTGATTGTGGCAGTCCATTTTAATGACACTTGGTGAGGAGAAATGTTAATAACTTTGGTAATACTTTATCAGATGGAAAACTCACAACTCTAGACAATCAGCACTTTCTAACTGAAAGAGCAGCAGATGGTCCATTTAAAATCAATTAATATCCAAAAACCTCAACTTTTCAAAATTAAGTTTATATTAAAAACTACTGTATTACTGGCAGAAGCTCAGTTATTCTCTCTCACCAACTGTCTTTCTTTACGATTCACAATGCAAATAGAAGACAGAATACCCTTCTGACTGTATCACCATTTTTTTGTTCTCATGCTCTCATGTTCTCACTGCTCAAATAATCATTAATTCACATTATTTATGTTGCAGCACAAAGCTCAGCTGTACAGCTGAAGTGTTTATAGATTGACTGATATGGCA
The DNA here is from genome assembly GCA_013397095.1 of Sterrhoptilus dennistouni. Lineage (NCBI taxonomy): Eukaryota > Metazoa > Chordata > Aves > Passeriformes > Zosteropidae > Sterrhoptilus > Sterrhoptilus dennistouni. The sequence goes on from VWZU01031158.1 coordinate 708,004, forward strand.
AATAAAAAAATCCCCAAACTACAAAGGTTGGCAACTGCACTGTCTCATTGCAGATCAGGAGTGATGAAGCTGAATTCAAGAATAAACTGGTGGCTCTCTTATTTCTCTCAGTTTCTTTCTGCTAAAATTAATAAATCTGCACTACATCCCCCTTGATATCTGAATTGCTTCTGGTACTGATCTCACACAGAGTCCTCTGAAATACTTTCTGTTGAAAATAACATTTATTCCTGGTCTACTTATCTCCCTGGCTTCTCTCTTAGCATCCATCCCTTTACAGCCTTTTACATTTCACAGGGCTCTCTATCCTTGGCTTTCTCCAGCTCCCTCTGCACACTTCACAGTTCCTTCTGTAAAGTCTCAAACATTTCTTTTTACATCTCTAACTTCTCCACTCAAGTCTATTTTCCCCTCTCCCACACAACAGCACCTTCTGAAATAAGATTCCACACTGGCTCAAGGCTCCCTGTCTTTGCTTTCCAAATTCTTACTGGCATTTCTGACACTATTCTCTCCAATTCATTACTTTTCATTTCAACATTTACATTCCAGTTGAATAATTTTCCTGGTCACACACATCCAGGCGCCACTGTTTTATAAATACATAATGTATATGAATATACATATTTATACAATATAAACTTACAAGCTAAATGTGAAGGATCAAAAGGGTCAAACGAAAAAGACAGGATATTTTCAGCATAACTTTTCTTCCAAAGTTTGGTGCCTGTGTCTGCATTCCACAGTACAATATAATTTGGTGGGTGAACTGCAAGCAGTAAATCCCTGGAAGCATCTTGATTCCACAGCCACTGCATGTCTGTCAAAAGAAATAGGGAACAAAATTAATACTTGGGATAGTATCAGTTTGGACTTGGACACAACTGTCTTCTCCACTCTAAAACCTTTACTAAAAGCTGGTAACAGCTTTTCCTGGTTTTATAGGAAATAAAAGGCTTCATTCGGTCTGAAAAATCACAGAAATCTTCAAATGGTGTGGTGAGAACTTCTTTAAACCTCCAGTGAATCAATGTCAGGAGTAAATAAAACCCAATTTATAATGCACACACAAACAAAAAGTAATAAAACTAAAATGAACTGTAGTCAATAAACAAATTTTCAGTAGCCCAGTATCAGACTTAAAATGCTGCATTTTCTTTCACAGGATTTATAAAACAGAATAATAACAAAAACCAAACAACCTAATTTCATATGAGGACTTTTATATAATAGATTTTAAAAGCCCACCAGGTATAACATAAGCATCATCACAAGTTTTTAGAATAGCTGAAATGCCCCAAAAAAACCCAACTCCAGCTGAAGAGCAGGAAGATGTACTTGACTTAGTAAATATTATTTCAATCAATAACATTCATAAAAATAAATTCTACCTTTTTGTCACAACACCTTGGAAAACATCACCACAATGAATTAAATCTCACAGCATTCCTCTGGGGACAGTAAATCTTCCATTTACTCATAAAATGAACAAGAAAACACAGAAAGTGCTGGTAATCCCAACAGGAAAATTCCCTGTCAGAACTGAGCACAGTTTATAAAAGGCAGGTGATGGATTTGTACACAATGCTCCATAAAATAAATCCCACATAAACATGGGATTCAGGGGGAAAAGGCACGGTCATTACCTTGGATGGGCTTTGAATGCTCCTGGATTTCACAGCGAGCTGTTCCTGTTGCTACATCCCACACAATGATTTTCCCTGTGGCATCAGCAGAAGCCAAACGTAAGGAATAAGGAGAGCCAATATTGTGGTGGTAATTTTCCTTAGCCCATTTAACCTGAAAACACAGATGGGAATTGGTTAAAGGAGTCAAATATATGGCACAGACACCACAGTTCATGTTTTTCAGATAATGAACTGAATAAAAAAGCACAGTAATAGTTAATGCCAACAGCACCTGTAACATACCTTTAAGCCACCATCACTTGTGTAAATTTAAGGTAGGTCAGCACTGTGCTGCAAGACTGCATGGCTGATATTCTCAACTTACATAAATAACAACCCTTGCTCCTGAAGGTAACTACAAGAATATGCACCATGGATAAAGAGAATTTACTCAAATATTTAGAGGAAACCAAATGGCAATGTTTAAGGTTCTGTGGGCACCTACAAACCTAAACCCACTGACATCCAATCAAATGAAAGTTGAAAAGTTATCATTCCATTTTTATACACATGTAAATTTCCTAATCTGACAAATATACCGTGGTATTAGTGAGGAAGGAAGGTTAGTCGCTAATTTATGTGTTGTCTCATAACAAAACAAAACCAAGTTCCTGCGGATGGAACATTTGTTATCTTTTTGGTTAATTTCAGCACGTTGCCACACTGATTTCCAGGTGCCACTTTCCAGTCTGGGATTTCAAGCTGCACAGGCTTGTAAACTCGCAATACTTAGGAGAAATCAGCGTCCTGAAATCTGAAACACTCTGTCTACAACTCCTCCCAGATTACAAGAGGATGGATAACACCGGCTTCTTCCTTATCTATCCTACATGGACCTGCTTTTTGCTATCTGCTTTTAAGGTGAACTTCTGCCCCAGGAGGGACTGCACACATTGGCAGAATAAAGTAATGGGAATTCACCTGCTACAAAAATTCCACCCTGTGTGCTGTCACTGCCTGTCACAGAAAGGGTGAGGCAAACACAGGACTTTCTGCAGATACTGAAAACGTGACATTTAAAAGCTCAGACAGGACAATCATTAGGCACCACTGACTTTGCACCATGAACCAGATTTACAGCAGCATTCAGAGTCCTGCTGGCACCTTTGTGCTGCCCCTCTCAGAGGTGTGAGCAGGACGTGTCTCAAACCAGCTGAATAAATTAAACAAATGTGACACACGCACAGCACACAATCTCTAGTTATAAACTCAAAGCATGTTTCTATCAGAATCACAAAGTATTCTTGAGAGACTCTCTTCTACCTACAAATCTCATTTTTGCAATTCCTGCTTCCCTGCTGTTCAAGAAAGAACTGCCTCTGAGGATATCTGCAGGTGGCTGTGTAACTGTAATTGTAAAAACCTACAAAGGTATTTATTTCTCAGTCAAATGTATCTTACTTCAAAGCAAATTCCAAGTCTGGAAAACATCCTTTCTCAAGGGAGGAGCTGTCACCAAGTTTCAGAACAAAATCTTTACATGACCAGCCCTAACCAGAGCCCACGTGCTGCTCCCACACCATGAACCTTTTTCCTCTCTGCAGTCACATTGATCCAACAAGTCCCCACACAGGACCTGACCTTCTGCTAAAAGAAATTATTTTCTAACAGTATTAGCCACTGTTTCCCCTGACTTCAAAACACAGCAGCACTGGTCAGAAACAGGAACCAGAGGTGACTTTTTTTTAATTTTCACAATCCATACCACCTCATTTATACAGCCTCATTATCGCTGCTTATTAATGCACCAGAAAGGACACAAACATCATTTCAATCCTCTCATTCTTGTGAGAGATCAAAAAACTTCCCCTCTAATTAGATTTTCTTCTGTAAAAGCATGTTTCAACACTCTTTGTAAAGGTAAAATCAGATATAATCCATACAAACCCATCTGGATCGACGGACAACTAACACGGATCCACTTTCAGTGCAGCTTTTACCTATTCCAGACATAGTTACAACAGCCAAAGGAGAGAATGGAAAATAAAGGGAAATAGCAAAATGGACTGGTTTATGGATTATGAAACAACTGCTTTTTTCTTTGTTTTCTTCATAACAGATGTGTGTTTTGGAATTTTTCTAAACTGAAGCACAGGTTTTCGGGGAGAAGGTTCCTAGTGGACTGAGTTTACTTCAAGGAGTTTAAGCCAGACTTACATAGCAGATTTCTTAAAGATCCACTCCAGCTTATTTGTGCTCTTAGCATTTACAAACTCTTAAAAAAGAAACTAATTTAGGAATTGAAGAAAATTTCTTAGCAATGTAAAGGTATCTGTAATGATCATGGCCTCATAACCATTTCTTATATAATGCTCACTTCTTCACAGTAGAAGAGAATTTTTTTTTCATTCTTCCACCTCATAAATTAGCCATTTTCTTACAGTCTTCTTCTGCTCATAAAGCTTCAGGTAGTGGCTTTGAAAAATTAACTTATAAATTATTGGTCTTCAGCACTTCTTTTCCTGTTGAAATAATGCAACTTCTCAAAGCTACTGAATGTAACCAAAACTTATTAAAACTCTGTCTCTGCAGGACCAAAATCTAATTTTGCTACCATTTGTTACATAAGCTAAGTGAAAATATTAAAGCAGATGGCACATTCAACCTTTTTGTTCTATTACAAAAAGATCCCGCCAACCCCCCCCTACCTAAGACCTTATTATTCTTCAAAAATTATTGACAACCTTCTAATAAATATAGCACTTGTGCCAAGGACCTTTAAACACATCTGCCAGCCAAACAATCCTCTAAACCCTAAGTGAATCTGTCATTTTCCGCAATCAAAGAAATTATGAACCAAAGAAAGACATCCTGTTCCACCCTCCACCCAAAATCAAACTCTGCAATTCCAAGTCAAGGACCTTCAAAAGAAAGTACAGGTACCCTGCACTTAAGCTAAAATTTTAGCCATTTTATATCACTAAAATAAACCTTTGGTTTTGTCTGTTATTGTTCCTTTTCTAAGTAAGAAAAGAAGAAAGTGGTTAAAAGCAACTTTCTAGACAAATGGTATACTTCCACAACAGGAAGGATCAGAAAAGGCAGCAGCGAAGAGCTCCATCTGGTACTTTGTAATGTTCATTTGAAATCCTCTTATGTTAACAGCTTTCCTACAAACATATCTATGTTCTGTAACAAATGTTTCCAGATATTCTATCTCTTATATTCTGTATTTTCTAGAAAGATATGCCATCAACCTCAACTCAAATTTCAGCATGTGTGATGCAACTTAGCTGCAAAAGAGACCATGTAAAATACACATATTTTACATCAGATTCAGGTGAAAGTCACGTGGAACATCATGTCAAGCATTTCCAGTGATTTAGAATGCTAACATAAACCCCAGAACCAAGTAATCCACCATAAACCAGGTACATCTCACCTTGACAACACTGGCTTTGTGTCTCTCCAAAACCTGCAGGGTCTGAGCCGAGTTGGCATCCACTACGAGAACCAGGGAATGGCATCCATAGGCAATCAAACCCTGCCAGCCCCTGAAGAGCACAGAGCACCATCAACAAGTAGAACAGAACAAAAGCCCTTTACATCAGGAATGAGGTGTGTTTTGGGAAGTTGAATGAATGCTACTAGACATCATATTTGATGTTTATCAGAGGGTAAATACTATTTAGTAACATAAAAGCATTATAAAATAATATTGCGCTGTCTGCTGGAAGCCTTGGCCACCACAAAGCATCTCTTTGTGTCCATCTCAGAATCTTCCTCTGTAAGTTTAAAACATCACACAGGAATTCATGAAGAGCATTCCCAAATCTTAGATGTAAGAATAGATGTAAGAAATACATTTCCAACGACATAATTAATTGCATATCTTTTTTATTAATTTACTTATTTATAGACAAAAAAAAAAAAAAGGCATGTAAACAATGATTACAGTAACAGTGAAAATCTCCTGAGGCCTCTCTGACTTCAGAAGTTAACCACAGAATGACAGAATGGTTTGGGATGGAAGGGACCTTAAAGATCACCCAGTGCCACTCCTGACATGGCAGGGACACCTTCCAGGCTGCTCCAAACCCCAATGTCCAACTTGGCCTTGGACATTTCCAGGGATCCAGGGGCAGCCACAGCTTCTCTGGGCACCCTGTGCCAGGGCCTGCCCACCCTCCCAGGGAACAATTTCTTCCTGATCTCTTGATCTAATCTCAACCTTCAATGGGCCCCCGTGTGTC
>VWZU01031158.1:714381-839343 GCA_013397095.1 Sterrhoptilus dennistouni
TCTTCGGCTGTTCAGTGCTCTGCCGCCCTCAGTGTGGAGAAGTTCTTCCTCATGCTGAGGTGGATTTTAGTATTTTAGTCTGTGACCACCACTGAAGAGTCTGGCACCGTCCTCTGACACCCCTTAGAGATATTTGTGTGCATTGGTGAGACCCACTCTCAGTCCTCTGTAGCCCGAGCACTCCCTCAGTCTCCCTTCCCTGGGGAGATGCCCCAGACCCTCATCACCCCCGTGCCCCTGCCGGACCGTCTCAGCAGCTTCGTGGCTCGCCCTGAGGAACCCAGGACCTGACACAGAGCTGCCCCCGCAGAGCTGCCAGCCATGGCCAGGGACACGGCGCCGCTCCTTGCCTGTGCCTCCAGGGCTGGGGCGGGGAAGGAGCCCTGGGATACCGGAGATTCCAGCTCCAGGGCTGCTTGTGCTTCTTGTCAGGCTGCGAGCTGGGACACCTCACTGGGAAAAGGGCTCCCTGTCCCATCTCCAGATGCTTGGACGCTGCAGGACAGCCAGAACATTTGTTTTCACCACTGCGATTTCTGCTCCAAAGTACCTCTTCAGTGACAAAACACAGGGACAGACCTCTTTGGTGCCTCAATAGCAGCACATGTTGCACCACCCATCCTCCAAGTGTCCCCAGGCTGTCACTCACGCCAGGCAAAGCCACCTGGGATGACACATCCCTGGACATTTGCACTGGAGCACACCAGGCTGCAGAGCATCCAGGTTGGACTCAAAACCTCAAAGGTCTTTTCCAACCCCATTGTGTGATTCTGTGAAGCTTCTAAACCGATTTTCTGTGCCACAACATTAATGACAAGATTTATGTACTTGCAAGCTCATTACTTAACATACATGGGCTGTTGGGATGTTTGTTTCTCTTTGAAATATTATTGCTTGTTTATTGTATTTTGTGGAGAAAAAGATGCCACTAGATGGCCAGAGATGGCAAGAATGTTGTGCCAGCTACTGGCTCTTACATTGCTGCAGTGTCACTTTGTCACACACAGTGTGGATCATCTGTTTCCCTCTTTCCATTCTAATCACAATTGAATTTGTGCTAGTGGGAAACTCAAGAAACAACCTGCAGCTGATGCCTTTTCCCACTGTCTTCTAAAGAAATCTGCTCTTGAAGCACAGTACATCACTCGCTGCCACTTCCAGGTCACTGTAACGTTGCAACTTCTTTCTTGAAACTGTCTCGTCCCAAAAGATCTCTCTTTACTCTTAAAACTGAAAAATACCTCTTTGGAGAAGTAAAGGGCTTTTTTGTTCCGTTTTCTTTGTCATTATTTGAGGACTACGTGATCTGGAGATCAATTTTGTGAGAGCCTGAGCAGCTACTAGCTTCATTAATTTCAGTTATTTTTGCTCATGGTGTGTTTTTACTCTGTGTCCTTGGGAAACGTGCTGCTGCTCATGTTTTTGGAGGAATTTGGTTATTTTCTTGCTTTGTTGGATTTGGGCTTTGTGAGAAGGGTCTTTTGGAACTTTTATTGCACAATAGAAAGAGAACCTCTTCTTGACAGTTTTCCATCCGTTTTCTTGACATCAGAAAGCCAAGCAATAAATGAAATGCCTAAAAGAAAGAGATACTTTAAGGTAGTTGAAGATAAGGCCAGATACCAGAAGAAGGGAAGCAAAGGAGAAAATGAGGTCTGTGCCACCAAATTGGTTGAGAAAAAAAAATCTCAGTGGTTTTCAGGGTCAGATAGGGTGAAAATCAGGGTGAATGACCCAGTTGAATACATACGGGAGGTTCATCAGAAGGATAGGGAGGAGATGAGGAAAAGGTTTTTGAACAATAAGGATCACTGGAAGAGCTGAAAGGAAGAGAAATGTGAGTTGTCAGAGGGAAAGCAGAGTGTGCACTGGGTGAACTTCTAATTCCACTTCTGGTCCACAGCTACTCACCAGCACTGAATGCTCAAGGCTGATGCACAGCAAATGGATGTGAACTAAAGATGTTCAGAGATGTTAACTTCTTTTTTTGGGGTGGTTAACTGGATGCCCTCTTTCACATCTTATTGTTCATTTAAACCACTGCCAAGCAAGAATGCAAAATACATCAAGGCACTTTGTTCTCTCACTCTTCTGTAGATACAGTGAAACACTTTTGGCTGTTACAGAAAAAGCAAATACCAAGCTTTCAGCTGTTTAACTGTGTAGTCAGTAATGCCATTAAACCCACCAAAGTCTCTCAAGTATCCAAGATGTGATACCCTGTGGGAGAGACTTCATTCCAGACAGCTCCAATAGTCCTCACTAAGGACATACAGAAAATAAAGTTCTGGGTCATCAAAAAAACCATTTTAATAAATTAATGATTAAATAAATAATGAGAAATATGATTTTACATAGCTTTTGGCTCATGACTGTAAATGATTTTTCTGTGAGTTTGAACACGAGAAAGTGGGACCAAAGTCTCCCTTTTAGGTTTCTCCTTTACACAGTAATTACTGCAGGCATATTCCTGTGAAAGCTTCTGGGACCTCTTTCATTTCCATGGCATTAAGTTAGAGCTGCAGGAGCTCCTGGGATGCCCTGGTGGCTTTGGATCCACCTTGCATTCCTTTATACAAGCCCCAGTTTGGGGTGGGGGTGTGTAACCAGCCCACACATGCTATGGGACAGGGTTCTATTTGCATTACAAATGACGCTGCTCTTGCCTTGGTGGTGACATTTCTGCTCCTTGAGCATTTAAAGCTCCTTGAGTTATCTCCTGGTTGAGTGTCCCTGGTTGAAAGGGGCCTGGCTGAAAACTGGTGCCATCCTCTCTTATCAGAGGTTTTGCACAGTTGAGTTTTGCCTCACACTTTGGGTTTTTTCCCTTTTTTTTTTCTTTGCAAAGGGAATGTATCTAAAGTCAAGATTCATTTAATCACAGTCTAACTTCATAATCCCAGTAGGGATCTGTATTACTTCATGTTGTATTTTCAGAAAAAGATTAAATAAAAAGTATTGATGAAGGAGATTCTATTTCTGGGGCATCAGAGTTCCGCTAAATTTAACACAAAAATAAAACCAATATATGAATTTCAGAGTGTGGAATATTTAGCTTTGAGAACTCTATCAGCTTGATGCAAAACCAGATGGCTTTAATCAAAAACTCAAACACTTGGCTCCCTTTCCAAATGCTTTCAACTGAAAAGTTTAAATTATCCAGAAACTTCCCTCCAAGTGAGCATGGTCTAATCCTGTTCCACTGAACCTTCTGGACACATAAATGTAAATTTTCAAAGGTTGTGGAATGAACTGTGAAGAGACTCTAATGACTGCTTCAGCCTTATTTTGTTTTTACCAAGTTTCACTGCAGGAAAAAATTCTCAAATGCTGTTGTGTTTCTTTTTCTGAAAGTATTTTTCCTTCCCCTTTATATATATATCCTTTTCTAAGGATCCAAAAAGATGATGAAGTCTAGAATTATTTCATTCACATATTAAACTGTGTGGTGCCACAGTTTAAAAAAACATATTAAACAATGGTGCCAGTTTTGTGCCATTTCTCTCTAATTTCATCCTAGCCCAAAGTTTCCATGTCTGCTGTAACACAATCACTGAGGAGCCCTGGCCCTCGCATTTTTTTCTGGTCCTTTCTTTGAATATTCCTGCAGATGAACATTTACCCACCTCCCTGAAATACATTATTGTAACTGAGGGAAAAATCCCTGGAGAACTACTGCAGAAAAAAAAATAACAGAGGTCTGAAAGATGTGTGATGGACACAGAGAGGGAACAAGCATGGCAATCTCAGATATCAGCATTCAGGACCAATTTGATTGGTTTGGACCTCAAAAATTGGGGATTTTCCTAAGAAGAGAAATCAGAATTTCCACTAGCAGAACCCTGAAGTCTTTTAGTGGTGAGTATTCCTGGAGTTCAGACAATGGCTCTTGCTTTAGGAAAGCGTGGAGGGATCACAGCCAGGCACTGTGATCCAACAAATGGGTTAAAGGAGAGAAGCTTGAAGCATTTCAGAGCTTTGGAAACATCCTAGCAACCTAAGAGAGCATTGTTTATTATTTTATTAGGTACCAATAAAGGACTTTTTGGGGTTGTTTTGTACCTAATAAGTAATTTATCAGCATCACTGCATTATGCTGTAAGATAAAGGATGAGAGCAAGAGTGGTGTGAAGTTGGGATTTGAAATCTGTGTGAAACAATGCAGGATACTCAGCACTGATGAATCAATCAGTGTTCCTGACAACATGAGGTTCCATGACATAAATTTTTAAAGAGGAAGAAGTCTCTAAGAAGACAGGCTTCCTGAAAAAATAATGGAAAATGAAGCAAAAACTGATTTTAAGAGCCATCTGCAACTCCATGACTACAACTAATGAAAGTGTGAACACAGTAATTTACTGAGTTTGATAAAGTGCATATTGAGAAATAGAAGTGTCCTCATGTATATTGCATATTAAACAGATGGAAAAAGTTTTAATCCGTGTGTCAGGGTCCGCAAACGTATGCGGGGAACCTGATGGTTCATTTTGGATATCTCAAAGTGCAAAAGACACAACAGGGGACAAACCAGTTTGCTTAAACAAAAAATGCAATTTTATTTAGTGCCCACAATGCGATAGTAGGGAAAGAAAATAGAGAATAGTGAGAAAGATAGAGAAAGAGGGGAAGGGGGATTATAGCTACCACGTGGAGAGTCGGCGGTCCTCAAGACGTAGAGATGCCCATAGACGCGATCTTCTCCAGTGGGGTGATCACAAAGGGTGCACGGGATCCGCAGAGTCTTTATAGGCTGGTCAGGAAGAAGACCAAGGCGAGTGGAACGGAGCCAAAGAGGGCACAGGGCCAAGGCAGGCACCTGCGTCAAAGTTGGGTGCTCAGGAACAAGCGGCAAGCTGTATCCTTCTAGCACAGTCAGTATAGTCAGCTCAGTCCACTGTAACGAGCTACTATTGTTCTTGCATTCCGTTCTCATGGAGGTGCATATCAGTCCTCGGCAAGCGCCCCACCTCAGCCAGGCCAGGGGCTCTCCCCAGTCTCTTCGGGGGTCTTGGTCTTCAACCATCGGAGACAGTTGTGAGGCATAACACATCCTCGGACAGACTCTGACACCGTGTGATTAATGTTTTGGGTTGTGCAGAGTTTTATAAACTAAATTAAAAAATTCAAATGTCCAGAAACCATGGTAACCATGTATATCTAGTAAAGTGTTATTAATTTCTGCACATTATGTAACCTACACATTAATATTTAAGGTTGGATGCTGCCCAGGAATAATTCTTATGAGAGTATAAACCTTAATTATTTAATGATGTATAATATTTTCATTAAATGATTCTCACATTCTTTGGGAAAATCCGTATTAGGACTTGTTTGTATCCGATGTCCAATGGAGTTTGGGAGTCAAAGTGTGGCCCTGCCTCAAGGCTCTGGATGGAAGACACACATGGAAAATAAATGTGTAGAATTCAGCAGGTAGCAGTACAGTCTGCATGTGGGAAGTAATAAAAACCACCAGCCTGGCACATCAGCTACTGGAACCACAACTATTCCTTCACCAGTGCCTCTCCTCCACAAAAAAGGGTGGGAATTCTGTGTTCTCATGGGTTCTGATGCAGTGAAACTTTGAGTGTCTTATAAGCTCAAGGGACACTGAAGATACTAAAATCCTGGTTTGATAAAACAATATAAAGTATCAAATAAAATGCCCAGGTGACCTATGAAGAACAAAACTCCTGTGTAAATACAAGGAGCATTAGCAGGCTGACAGTGACATTAAAGTGAGGTTTTGTTCACCACTTTTGCTGCTCCTCCAGTGCTCCTGGGCTGTGTCAGTTGTTCCTGTGGCTGCCTAGGTGATGGATGTGTTCCCACAGTCCCCCTGAGAGGCAGCAACTGCTTCAGGTAGTTGTTTCTGAAAAGGCATCCCATATTCAGTGTTTAAAGAAGCTTTATAATCATTCTATTTCCCTAATAAAATATATTTTAAGAGCTTTTTTTTTTTTTTTTTTTCTGTGGGATTCGGGTTCTTTGGTGGATTTTACTGCTCATTTTTGTAAAGCATCCTGAAAGATGATCTGATCCCTTTAATATACTTACATATATTAGGTGGAGGGCCTAGCAGGTAAACAGGAGCAAAAAAATAAAGAAGTTCCAGGAAAGATTCCATAATTATGATGCACAAAGCTTGCTTTCCATCTCAGCACAGTGATGACCTGTGACTTCCCTCTAGCTGCGCATGATTTCCTTTTCCTCTGGAGTAATTATAAATTGATCAGAGGCAGGAAGAAAAGATGCAGTCTATGGAACGCAAGGTTTAATTGCACCACAGTTCCCAGACAACTTGATTTGGGATTTTTCCACTTTTCCAGCTTAAATAAAAGAAAGAGTGATCACAGCGGGACCAGCCTTTAAGAAGCAGAGTGTCGTGCAGCAGTCTGGCAGAACAAAATTATCATCCATTGCAATCTGTATGGTGGCAGCAGAAAAAATACAGACATTTGTGTCAGAGAGCAGTTCCACACAGCTGCCGGGATCCCAAAATTAAATAAAAATATTTTAAAAATCAGCTGCTGGAGCTGGTTCACTGATGATGTTTCAAAGATTGTGGCTCTTGTTGACAGCAATTAAAGCCTAGGAACCACAGGAAAGAGAAAAATCTGTGGTCAGTGCACTGAAGGGAGAACACAGGAGCCTCTTCTTCAAGGCTGCTTCCTGCCAGTGCTGCTTTGCACACTTTAAACTGTTTCTCAGGGACCATTGAGTTACAGAAAGGAATCGAATGAGTCTTAATACCTTTTCAGATTTCAGGTATTAAAGGGCTTATGTAAATATTTCCCATAAGTACGATAAATATTTGATCTGACTTTGAAATAGTGCTGAAAAAGCAAGTTTTATGATCACTGATAAAGGCAATGGAGAGGTAAAAATCCTCATAAGGCACATCACTTTTGCCATATTAAGTGTCCTGTCCGTAAAAGTATCTGTAGGGTAGGAAATGACTTGACTGAAATACTGAATCTATTAAGAGACAAATGCAATGTATCCATATATATGAAAATCATCCTCAGAAGAGTCCATTAAAAAAAAATAGATCTTCTAGTAAAGATCAGAACCAACCATGAATAAAATGTATTTCTTTACAGCCCTGTCTGAGCTGTAAATGTTGGTTTATGTTCTGTAACATTAGCAGTATCCATCTGACCATGTGGTTTCAGTAAACTCAAGGCTTTCAGAGTTGGAGAAAACACTTTTCTAAGACTGTCAATGCTTCTGATGGACACTGGGAGAAGAATATTTCTTGAACTCTTTAAAAAAAAAAAGAGTGGTTTCCAAGGTTTATATATAAAAGTATTAAAAGCACAGGATCTGCTGTCAGCAAAGTTCCCATCTTCAAAACTCCAGCAAGTGAAAGCAGGTGGCTCTTATGGCAGCAACAGAGAGAAATTGGAGAGATGAAGGAGCACAAGACAGCAATGAAGATCCCCATGAACCTGAAGAACACAGCTCAGAGTTCAGCTGCTGCCAACCAAGGCAAACAGTCTGTGGTAAATACAGTTTTCACAGGTTAATTTTTCAGTTATTTTTTAAAGACTTTCTTCATTTTATTTCCCATTCCCCTGCCAACTTTTTCTTCCAGCAATTCTGGAAGTTTTGCTATGCGAAGGAGCTGATATTCAGTTTTAATACAAATTAAAAAGCCACTTTTTTGACTGACAAGGGCAACGGATCTAAAATGGTAAGCCCAAAGCACCTTTCCCCTCCTTATAAATTCTGTTCCATCTTCATCCCTATATTTTCATGTTCCTTCTCTTTGTCTCTCTTTGCTGCATTTTGCTCATAGTGGGGAATAGAGATTTTTTCATATAGTGGATTATTGTAGATGAGTTTTCCATAATAAAACAGTTCTTGAGCTCACTATTCTCCACAGAATTTTAAATAAAATATCCCTGATTGGATGACAGAATGATCAATCCAAATCAGATCCCAGATATGAAAGCTCCAGAGCAGAGAACATAAAAAATAATTAAATATTTAGCACAAGTTATACAATATTAAAACCAAAGGAGACTCAGAGTCAAAGGAATGCTATTTACAAAGCATTCTTCATTTTGGCACAAAAAATGTTTAACCTATTAACAAAAATATTCCTCAAATACAACCACAAGTTCCTAACTTCCCAACTTTTTGTAAATGGAGCTTTAAAATATTAATACATACTACTTAAAACTTCCGACTTGCACTTTTGATGCTGAAACTTTTTTAAACCAAGTAGAAGAACCTGTGACAGCCCTTGCAGGGCTCTTTTCAGCCTAATGGGAGCCCCAGTCCTCCTGTCCCCAGCAACTCCCTTCCCTCTGCAGGAAAGGAGGAGAAACCTTCCAGAAACAGAGAGTGCAGGATCTCAATTAATCCTCCTCTTACTTGACCTGAATGTAAGAACCTTTTGCACACCCTACAAATGTAAAATCATTGAGCACACAAAGTGAGCTGTAGAAATTAGACATAAATCCATAAGGTTTTCTGTTTGGCAAAATTGTTTTCCAGAGGATTTTTAAGTCCCCTAAATTTCCATGGATTAGAAATGCTGGTTGGCCTGTGAATGTCAGCAAATTGGATGGATGCAGGTGATTTGCCTGGCCAACAGTCATTATTCTTTCATATTTTTAAGGAAAAAGACAGTTTTGGAATGTCATCTTGTAGTTCATAATATGTTGTAGTCCTTTGTAAAGTAATTTAAACACAGGTAATCTCAAGGGCTTGTTTCTTGCAGGATATTGACAAACATCACTAATTCACTCTGCCACGATTTACTGAGGGATAAGTGCTCCTTTAGAGATAAAAAAACTAAAACAAACCCAAAACAACAACAACCAAAACACACCAAAAAATTTAGTACTTTTTCCCCTTTAAAATATATCACCTTTCTTCAGTCTTTGTTTTATCACCTTTCTTCAGTCTTTGTTTTATTTTCCATGTTTTAAAACTTTTGTGAATTTTAAAACACTGTGAATATTTGCATTGTTCTAGCCCTCTTTGTATTTTTATTTATGCATTGACTGTTGGGCAGTAATTTAAAAATTATTGCAGCAAGATTAGAAATTACACAAGGAAAGTGGCAGAGAGGAATAAGGAGAGAATCAAATAGAAACCTGATTACTTCAGGTATTACTGTTGGGATTGTATAATTAAGTGCATTCCTCATTTCATTACAAAATTCAATGAGAAGTATAACTGAATTATTTTTCAGTCAGCAACCTTTTTTTTAAAATTCCAATTTCCATATTGATCTCCTCCATCCTCAGAAGGGTTTTGGGGCAAAATGAGTTCTTGCATCTTTGATTAGGTTGAAAACAATCTGATATGTGATTTTTCCATATCTCTTCAGTTCAGTGAGTCACTGTGTGAGACACAACAAGACTCAGCAATGGGCAGCACTGTTGGGCTGCAGACATATCACAAAATCCTGGTAAATTTGTAGGGGTGGGAAATGATGGGTTTGTTCACAACTAGTCCTGAAGTAGGAACAGATAAAGTAGGAAGTAGGAACAGGTTTGTGCTACCCAAACATTTTGCTTTTCACTTACAAAAATATAAATAAATAATATAAATAAATATAATAAATATAAATAAATATAATAAAAAGCCTTGACTGATCCAAACTCCTAAATACCAAGAAGTTTTTCTTTTAATTAATGGAGATTCCTCACAAATATGACTGCAGTGGTAATTAATCCTGTTAAGTGTTTGCTGCTGATCCCCATCAGCATTAATGGCCTGGCAAAAGCATTCACAGCAAGGAATCAACCACGGACAGCTGCTTTGGAGAAGAAAAGTTTATCTTGTTATCACTGAAATAACAATGCTTATGTGTTGTAGGGCCCTGAACATTCCTCACCGTGCAACTCCTCAAAGGAAAAATTACCACATTACAGCTTATTTTGCTGTAGGATTAAATGTGTCACAGGAAGATGAAGAAGCTCATCCAGCTCACCCAAGGAACTGGTGGCACAGCAAGGGAAAATATGAGTTTGCTATGTCCCAGTCTGCTGCCCTGTGATCCTCAAATAAAAGGATTCACAAACAGCAGCAGTAAAACTTCCTCATTAACTGATACATCGTGGGTCTCACATCAACCTTCCTTTGAACATCAGTGTTCAGCTGTGAATAACCAGTGCTTGCCATGAAAGTGCTTGTAACACTGAAACCACTTACAGCTACTGGGAGACAAAGCACATCTGTCAAAAGAAAATCCTCATTAATAAAGGATGAGAATTCTGGCTCTTCTACAAAGCCTTAACGTGGCACCAAACTCTTCTCTCTGCTTTGTGATAATTGTTGCCTTTGAGAAGAATGAAGATTTCTAACATGGGCTCACATCAGGGCAGTTAACTGCAAGGAGGAATCTGGTCCTGCCTTTCCTCTCTTAACAGCAGTGAAGAAAACAGGTGCAGTGAGAAAAAATAGTGGCAAAAGGCCCCTGAAAGCAGAGCAGATGTTCCAGGTCTGCTGGTATTTGAACATCTGGTGGAAGAGGCTCTGCACAAACTGGGATGTGGATGCTCTGGCCCATCCCTCTCCCAGTGAAAAGGATGGCTCCTGAAAGCTTCATTTGATTTATTTGCTCCTGGCTCACCAAAACACAAGCCTACATGTTGTTATTTATCATGTTAATTAATGTCAGATTGATACTCTGCTCCAAAAGTAAAGCAGCAGCAGATCAATTATTTTGGTGAAGAATTGTTGCCTTTTCAAACAAAGCTTCCAGATTTTCACAACAGCCACTGGTGTAAAACGAGAGGCATTTGCATTTTTAATTTCCCCTTGCCAGGACTGATTTTAATTAACAAAAATTACAGTGGCAATGACTGGCACGGATAGATGCTGAAACTAATTACTGAGATGGCATGAGTTAAGATTTAAAATGTTGATTTGATTTTGGAAAAAAACAAAATAAATAAAAATCAGCTCTAGAGCCCTTACAAAGATTACAGATGGCACCAGTGAGCTGACCTGTCTCTCACAGGGAAGGGGATTTTGTCAGCGTATTTGCATGCAGTGCTCTGCTGTGCTTTCCCAAAGGCAGTTTCTCATATATTTGTTATTCCTCTCCATCTCTTTGATTAAACAATTGAGCCCCTTATAGCTTTTCTGTTTTTACATATTTTGATCCGTTTGGTCACTGTAGGGATGTATTTTCAAAGCTCTCTCGAAGCACACAAAGACTTTGGGTTGTACCTCCTGCAGTCCTCAAAGGCAATGGCATTTCATAATTAACAAACAGCTCTGAGAATATGAAAAATGTATTCCCACAATTTCATGGTTGAGGAAAAGAAAGATTTAGACATTAGCTTGACTTGGGTTCTGTTATGTTTTATTGCTCTTGGGTTTTTATATGGTAGTCTTCTAAAAGTCAAAGAATAATGAAAGAAATATCAGAAACTGGGAACAAAGCAGAAATGGAAAGAAAAAGAAAAGAGAAAGGACTAGAGAATGAAATTTCAGCCCCATCCAGTAGTGATAAATCAAAGGTTTCTCAAAACCTATGACGAATATGTCTGTTGTTTCTTCCTGCTCTGTTTGACAATTGAAGTCAGCAAGTGGTTGACCATTTTTCTGTGTAATTGGTGGAAATTATTTGGGGGGAAAAATCCTGTTTTGTGGACTATAAAATGTCTAGTCTTAATATCGTAATAAGATAATTTCTTAATATCTTAGAGCTGAAACTTTTGCTTACTAGAAGCCTCTTCCTTCTGTTGAATTTCAGTCCATGTTCTGCTTCTATATTTCACAACACATGCTTCACATATTAATTTTATATTAATGAGTTTAATTAGTTTTCTCTGTTTTGTAGGTAACTTTTTTAGCAAAGTTCCTTTTAACTTAGGCTTTAAAATAGCTGCTTTTTAAAAAGCAAACAGCAGTTTCACCAAATTGCTCCTGTTTCTCCCCCAGGTTTAAATTCCAAGAGGGATGATGGGATCTGCTCCGTCTCCTCCTCAAGTCACAGGGAGTCAGTTCCCTCAGGCTGGACATCAAGTAGGCTCAAGTGAGAAAAATGGAGACTCCAGATTTCATTCTGAATGCAAACTAAACATCTCTCAGCAAATCAGAAGAGAGTTTTCTTTGAAATGATGGGAAAACAGCCAGCGTGGGCTTCAGGGCATGAATTATTTCAGGCAGTCTCATTCTAATATTATCCAAAGCACCAAATTCTACAGACCCTAAAGTGTGCAAGAAATAAAATTGTAGGAAAAAAGGCATGTCCTCTCACAAAAATGATCAGGCAGAGGAAAAAAACCAGCAGCTCCCTGCAAAATCTTTATTAATACTACTCTTGTAATAACAATGCAGATGATGGCTGTTCTCAGCCGAGCTGATACTTACACAGTGGAAAATGATGCTCCTCTACTGAAGTGAATGCAGCTCTGCTGAGTCGTGTGAGGTGTAAATTACCTGCTTCTTGTGAAAGTGGACAAGAGAAAAGATGGTGGCGTTTCAGCAGACAGGATTCGGGATTTGCTCAGATTTTAGGGATGCCAGGTTTAAGATTCCAATATGGGCATAAAGTGAAACCCAGCCTTTCTTTGTGGAAAGGACTTGACATCTCCCACACTTGGTAAACCCCTTTAAACCTTGGAGCAGGAAGCAGAGAGAAAGGTGCTGCCCCTGACTCGAATATCCTCTACAATGTATTTCCCCAGCACATTTTCATTTCAAGAAGGGGCTGCAAATGCCTCACTTTGCCAGGCAAGCAGCACTTTTGGGATGGAGACAGCCTTTAAGAAAAGGTGTTTTCAGCCTTCTCAGTTAGGAGTCTTCTCAGTTACTCCAGTTAGGCACCACTGGAGAACCACAAGAAATCCTGAGCTTCCTAAGCTTGTCTATCTTTAAAAACACATATCCTTTTACCTGGAAAGCAAACCCCTTTCAAGGGCATTTCCTCCAGCAGACATTTTCTCCTCTGCATCCTCTCCTTTGCAGGCAGAGCTCAAGGTGCTACTGAGGATTACAGCCAAATTTCCAACATCCTTTAAATAAAAGCCTGAATTTCCCAGTGTTGTGAGACACAGCAGAGATTTGCACCATTCACCCCTTGACTGGACCAGAATAAAAACTCTCCTTTCATTTTCCAAATGTTCCTGAACATACTTATTTCCCTAGAAGAATTCCCTGAGCACTCATGCTTGTCTTGTCATTTCTTAAGCACCTGCAATGAGGACAGACATCAGCTGGATTACATTTTTAGATGAACCTCACTTAAACCCTAAAGTTTTCTCTAAATTACAGATTAGTGTGTTGAATTTTCCTTCCTTACTGGCTTTCTTAGGGACACAGGTGTGCTTACAGGTGTGCTCACTGCCCTTATCTTCACTCACATTGTGTAAAATGCTTTAAATTTCACCACAGAGCTGGAAATCGTGTCTGTCTAGCAAATTTAGTTGAAACATCCCAGTTTTCTTCCAAGAACTTGTTTCTCTCCTCAGACTGCTGAAATTGGATTACACTGAGGGATAAATCATGGGAGGTGCTAAGAACTGCCAACAGCCAGCACCTAAAGCTTACAAGACTCTTCTCTCACAGATAAAGGTCTGAACATCCTCCAAAACAACAAATAAAACCAGGATTCTTACTGCAGATTTTTAACTATCTTGGAAAACTGTCTCAATTTCAAGATTCCTAGAGAAGTTTTGCACTGCATTTATATTTATTACTATACCTGAGGAGTAGTTGCTCCCAAGTTGCCCTCAATAGAAATCCACTCAGACACATTGCTGGTAGAATACAAAATTTTGGTTAAGGAGCTAAGTTGTCCTTAATTTCAGTACATTGCTGTATAGCTCACTGAGGTTGGTTTAATATGCAAGTAGAAATTCAGCTGGTGCACAATGCTGTTGTTGTGATTTTGAAACAAATTCAGGAATGAAGTTTATAACAGCAGATTAATTTCTAGTCTATGTAATTTTCTGAACTAAAAAAGAGGAGGATGGAACTGTTCAAAACTGCTGCTTTTCATTCCAACACAGGTCTCCTGCAGGACCATAACTTTGTCCAGCACAGCCCAGGCAGGGATTTCAGACCAAGCAAACCTTGCAGGTGAGGTTGACCACGGTCCCACTGATGCTTGTGCTGGCACAGGGTGCACCCAGGTGAGTTTGTTCCTCTTACCTTTTCCTCCACCCTTTGCTACCAATTCAGAGCAGCTGTCTGAGTGCTGCTGGTTCCACACCTGGTTCCCCAGTCCAAATGACCTGATTTTCCCTCAAATTAGAAGATGCTGATTTGCTTAATGCCTTCAGGAAACAGACTGTCCTGTCTAAATACACACAATTTCTAAGTCTTCAATGCACAAGCCTGAGAAACGTTGGCTTCCTTCCTTGGCTGAAAACTAGGTTAATGAGGAGAAACATCTGCCAGTCTGGAGATTCAGTGGTCCTGGCCATGTGGCAAGCATCTCAACAAAGTAATAAAATCCAACAACTTAAATTAGGAAGAACACTAGGAATAAAAGTTATTTACTTATAATGAGACTGTCAAGAAACATCCTCTCTTTTTATTTCTGAGCTGAGCTGCTAAAACTCTCAGGACATGATTTGTGAGCTGCACTGAGGGCAGGAGGTACTGGAAAGGCAATGGTCCAGGGAACAGTGGCTGCACACAATCCCTTGCTCAGGGCCTGTGCAAACAGGGAGCAGGAGAGGGAGAGATGATGCTAATGAATTATTCATGAATAATAATACACACTCTACACAGGGGTGGGTGTATAAGGCCCTCATCTCCATTCCCTCTCCTGCAAACAGCTCAAGGAGCTGCTCTCTCAACTGACAACTCCAAACCCCATTTTGTTCTGTGTGGGATGAGCAATGATGTCCAAACAGGTTTGTAAGTTCTCTAGAAATCCTCCATAACCTCCACAACAAGAACAGTTCTACATCCCCAGGCAGCACACAGTTCTTTATTAAACTGCTTGGTTGAAGTTTTGCAGTCTGTTCATTCTGCAAGGTGCTGCACTGACAGTCTGGCAGTGACCTTGAGAGCTGCTCTGCTCTGTCCAGGCACAGATTTCTGCTGGAAGCACTGGTGGAGATGGGAGAAGGCTTCTGTTCAATCTCCAGCACATACTCAGTGTCAGTCTTTTGCTAAACAATCATCAGAGATTCAGTTTTTAATTGGTGACTCATAGTAATTTACATATAGGGAACAGGAATTTAAAACCTTTTATTTCATTCTATGGTGTCCAGTGGGTCCTGAATGAAAGTCCAGGTAACTTATGTCCTAAAAACTTCTGTAAATGCTTTTAAAAGGTAGAGTGACCTCCATGTAGGATGTCATCCAAAAACATGAATCCAAAACCATAAACTCCTTTGCAGAAGGGACAACATCAGAAAAAAGACCAACAGGTGAAAATATAATTAAAAATCTTGGCTAAAGCCCATGAGTCATGCACAGTGTCTTGAGCTTGTATCCATAGTGATTGCATCTCAATTTGAATATTCAACAGAGGTCTGTTTTGAAAATCAAAGAGCAGATTTTGATTTCTGAAACAATTCAGAGTCAAACTGAGATGAAACTTTTTTTTAATGCTTATTTTATTTTATTCTACTGGCTAGGCAGAAATTCATGGGGAAGGCTGGGAAAGTGGGGGAGATTTGCTA
This sequence comes from Sterrhoptilus dennistouni, assembly GCA_013397095.1. Classification (NCBI taxonomy): domain Eukaryota; kingdom Metazoa; phylum Chordata; class Aves; order Passeriformes; family Zosteropidae; genus Sterrhoptilus; species Sterrhoptilus dennistouni. The sequence continues at coordinate 729,996 of VWZU01031158.1, forward strand.
CAGAGGACATTGCTTTGTAAAATCTGCCTTGGGGCTCTTTGTGGTGCTGAAATGATAACAGACATGCAGGAGCTGCTCAGTGTTTTCCCGGGATGTTGCACCAGGGCCACTGTGTGCTATCAACAGCTGGAGCAAACATTAACCAGTTCTTTGGGAGTACCCTCTGTTTAAATAACAAAAGGAACTCTTACATCCACTGAAAAGGTCCCAAGGAGTGAGTAATTAATTAGCGTGTTTTCCACTATGAATCATAACCTCCCTACAATAAAATGTAGTAGGATTGAACTTAATTATTTGATAAAAATATACAGTGTTATTAGAAAGATGCTAAATCTTCAGTTTGTAGGATTGGTTAGGAGTTTTATTTTCTTTAACGTGATACAGCTGCTGTTGAAACAAATTGTAGTCCCAAGGGGTTTCAAAGTGAAAAAAAAATGAATTCGAAATTAGCATAATAATTTCACTAGAGGGCTATCATAGTTTGGATGTTTATTCCTTTTCTATTTAATTTTCTCCTTATCAGGGACATGATACACACACCTCCCTGAAATACGGAAAGAGAAAGGGGTAATATTGCCAGAACAGTAAATCATTTATGACAGGAAGTTTTCTATCTTGATGCTATGGGCAAAATTAGGGGTAGGGGGAAACAAAAACACATGTGGGTAAGATTAAAACAATTTTCCTCCACCACAAAGACACTTACAAAGCTTGGTCACAAGGATGATGACTTTGGCAGCATTTTAATTGCATCTGTTATCTGTGGGCGTGGGCAGCCCAGTGAAACTCATCTGAGAGACGCATGGATGTGTCTTCATTAACTGACAGCATTAAGCTAATGACAAAATAATGATCTGTGCCGAACTGTTTTTACTGTAATGTAATAGCCCATGAAGAGTGTGTTTTGGATTGCTTTGGTATTTCCTTTAAATAATTCCTAAAACTGATTTTTATGAAGCTGTTTTCTTCTCCCAGGATGTCCAACAAAAGGAAACACCGTGGCAGGTGGCCTTTGCAGCATGCAGTCAGCTGTGCTTTGATAAACGGCTGTCTGTGATGACATTTTTGGTTGGGAACATCATCCATTTTTCAGGCTTGAAGGGACCTTCCTGCAGCAGTTAAGCCTGGACTTTTACAAGCTGCAGTAGAACTGCAGCCTGTGAGAAGCTGAGTATCAGCAATTTCAGGAGTGATGAGAACCAGGGTGACACAAAGCTTTGATGGCATCGTGGGGCCATGGATGGTTATGGAAAATCAGAGTGCACTCCAGAAACATGAGACAGTCCCGCGATTAAACCTCTCAGCTTTGCCCAGCACTCCCAAAGGCTAAAGCTGAAGTCTTCCCTGACTCTCTCTGCAGTAAAGGAGGGCCAAGAAATGGGGCAAAAGGCAAGGACTGAGATAAAACCTTCACCTCCAGCTGGGCAGGGAATGACCTCCTCATTTTCAGTGTCTGCACATCTCCCAGGTACTAAGCTCTAAATGCTTGTTCTCTGCCAAAGCTTCCTAATCCCCCATGTCCTCCTTACCCAACCACACAAAATGTCCTCTCACTGTACTCACTTCCATCATTTTCTCACCCCACTTAGCAGACCAGTCTGGCCAAGGCTGAATCTTTTCACACATCCAAGTCTGACTTGCTGCAGGCTCAGCTCCTTGCAGGATAATTTTCTATAAAACACTTAATTTACTAACTTAGGTAGAGCTCTTTCCCTTGTGCCCTGACTGTGAGATGCAGAAAAGGGTTAATTATTAGAGCTGGACAGAATAAAACAAATAAAATGTTTTCTGTGATGAAGGCACACAAAATAGTGAATTGTTCATATATCCTTCACAAGACTCACTGCACACAGCAAATAATTAAAAACACTTAAAAGCAGTAGCTGCATTTTTTAGGTAGCCTGAAGTCTTTTGCATGTATTCACTGTTGGAAAAGAGTCCTTGATTGCATGAATTAACCTCCATTTTAAAAAGTCACTGAGTGATTCAGACATGAAAATGCTGGGGTGGTTCAACAAGGCAACAAACAAAGGGTTTAGGACACTCAGGGGCATTCAAGCACCACGAGGCTGTTTCAGCTCTCACTCAGGCTCTGTTGCCTCAGGGTGCTCAGTGAGCCAGAGGATGCTCTCAGCTGCCCCAGGGCAGAGTTTTTAGACCTCACACTTCCAGCAAAGTACAACAGCTTGTAGCCATCCACTCCTAAGGATAGTTTCTCTAATTACATGCCAGAGGAAGATGCAATAATGACACAGAATTTGTTGGCAGATATTTATTCCTGCTTGTAGGAAATCTAAGTTTGGTAGGAAGAATTTCCATACAATAATAAACTCTATATTGGTGTTTTCATATGCTACTTATCCAAACATACTGTTTGCAAAGATGATTTATTGCAGGCCAGCATTTCCTTATCCTTGTTATTTGTGCTGTGATTTGTTATTAGCCACACTTAAGTGAAACACCTGCTCACACCACTCTGCTGCATCTCTTACAGAAACAATAACTTTTCCAGGCACAGCCAGAGCATATTAAAAATGGAATCTCACTCCCTTCACTTCAAATCATGGGGGTGATGAGGAACATGAACTATTTTACATTTTGTCTCAAGAGAGTCATAAATAATGAATCCTCTAGCACAGGATCACTGAATGTCACTATTTCAGTTTTCACCTATAGAAAGATGGCAAACCCTAATTTTTTGTCCTATGTATTCTCTGTCTCTCACATCACCATCAGAAATTTAGTTTTTGCCTCAATAATTGCAATCATCCTTCCATGCAGAATTCTCCTTTTCTCACAGAGATTTTTCTCCATGGTTTGGTTGTGACTGACTGGATATTCAGGGCCTTTTTCCTCAAGATTCCTTGTTAATCCCTAAAGGCATTCTCTAGTTTTCTTTCATCTTCTACCATTTCTTTGATGTTGGGGGCTCTTTTCTTTATCTCTCTTGGAGCTTACAGGCCAAATTTTCAGAATTAAAGCTGAAACTGCAAAGGGCAGAATGGAACAAAGAAATATATTGTTAACTTGGACCATGCTGGAGCATAAAATAAAATGTAACATCTCAGCCAAGCAAAAGTGCACTGCAGAACTTTTAGGAGAAGAGAAAATATCCCAAGTAGCTGAAATCAGACATTGCTCTGAACTCTGAGTTTTCTTGTCTGTGAGCCACACAAAGTATGAGATGTCTCAATGGTGTTTTTTTGAAATAGCCCCTCTATAGTGCAATACAGCTAAAGGAAAGTTATACACTCCTTGTTATTGATCAGAAGCCATAAAAAATACCCAAAAAAACTCAAGAGCAGAGGTGTGGAAGAAATAAAATCCCACAAGTAAAAGACACACAGGAGAGGTGCAGAAAAGCCTGGAGAACTCTGTGGAGCAGCAGCAGCTGTAGGAGGCACCTCCTGATGTTTGCCCTTCACTCCCCACATTTTGAAATGTTCCCAAAAAGTCTCCTTTTATACAGCCTGGAAACCTGTATTTATAGCTGTTCTCAGAGAAGCTGATTACTTCTCAGACTCCATGATAAATTGCATCAGTTAATATATATTTTTTTCACAAGAATTACAGTCTTCAATTTAATAGAGTTATAAAAGCATAACTTGAACTCTCCTGATTTCATTGTAAAGCAGGGAGATTTGGAAAGATTTAATAACTGATAATCTGCTTGGCACAGAGACTGTGAGTGTTCTTCAGATGTGTATTTCTGAGCAAGCACAGACTGCAAAACAGTCTTATAAAAACATTGAAAAGAATGATGAACTAGACAAAGAGAAATATAGATTATGGGATTCTGATAAGCTCAGCATTACATCTAGTAATACGATGATCATCCTAAAATGAGATGCTGTAACAAAATCAATGCTCACTGATCTGTTTGCAAGGGTTTAATAGGGAGAAGTAAAATCTGTGAAGATCCTGACCAGCCCTTAGCAACATCCCTGTGACTGTAATAAATTACATAAAGGCATTCAGGCAGTAAATTACCCAGAGATTGTTACAGATGCAACTTCTCCAGAATGTTTCTTGCATTAACATGTAACCTCACAGAGGTATCTCTAATAGATACCACTGGACTGTGAGCTTGGCCTTCCTAGGTCTGACTTTCTCAAGGCCTGGCTTTATTTCCTGCAGTTTTACAGGGCTAACACCAGCACAGTTCTTTGTATCCACACTGATCTCTTTCCTCTCTCAGGCCAATTATTCCAATCATTAATTGTTAGCACTTAATGAAATGCCTTGGTTCCAAACACATCAAAAGTCGATATTGTTTGTCAGCCAGGTGAGCACTCAATGCATTCTCTAATTAACAAATTAACCCCTGCTGCAATTCTGCTTTTAGTTCAAGCTCAGCCTGTGAGTGTTTACAGACATTATTTTGTACAGAAGAATGTGTTGTTCAAGGAACAGCTTTCACTGAAGCTGCTCTTTACAGGTCTGTCCATGCAGCCCAACAAACTGAGTTGTTCCACAGGCTCACTCCTCCCCTGAGCTGAAATGATAATGTTGAAAAAAAACTTGTAAAAAACTGAGCAGTCACCATAGAAAGTTTTCGTCTTTTCTAGGGGACATTCTTCCACTCTTACTAATTTTCTGGACTATTTACTCTACATCAACCCCTCTGAAATGGGAAATGTTGATGCATTGCAGTCTAGGCCAGGGAGAATTGGTTTAACAAAAGGTCAGGCTCAAAGGGTACCTGTCAACTTTCAGTGAGTGATACTATTAGTGGCCTTTTTCAGAGAGGCTAAATGGCATTAGTGATGCTGCCAATTTGTAATTTTAACAGAACAATCTAAAATCACCTGTAGGGATTCTTTTGATTTTTTAATTTCTTGATTTTTTAAGTGCTTCTCCACCCCCCATCTGCTCACTTGCTTCCTGACCTTGGAGAAATTAGCACTGACTGTATCTTTATTTTCTCTGCTTTTAAGAATGTGGTAATACTTACCTAAATGCTGCCTTAATTTTCAGACAAAAGCCCTGAAGAGCAGATATCATAAGGACAGGAATATTAAAAAATAGTCACAAGGCAATATAGAAGCTACATTGTCACCAGTGACACAGAAGATTAAGCACCAAATATGCTGAAATACTTGCTAGAGAGTAATAGAACAATAATCCTAGAAGAATTTGCTCTTCAGAAGAGTTTCACGGAACTGACTAGCATGGAGAACTTTCAGCTCCCACTACATCTCATTGTCAGAACCAGCCAAAATTCCTGCAAGTTAAATCCCTAAATGTTGTGAAGACATTTTCAGTAATTTTCACTGAAGTTGACAAAGAGGAAGAAAACCAAACCAAACAAGGCACTATAGATCTTCTTCATGTTTACCTGAGTGTAAATGGACTTTTTGTGCAATTTCAGCCCTGGTACATTCATTAGAATACTGAACTTCCCAGTGGGATGCAAAATACTGCATTTTTCCATCATGACTAAAATCAGGAGTCTTGGGCACCAGCTATACAGTGATGGGAACTGCCAGGTTTGCTCTCCTGTGCACAACCTGAGGGGCTGAATTTGAACCGGCAATGTAGGAGGTGTCAGGAGGATTGAGGACAGAGGTTGTCAGGCAGAGAGCCACAAGTTTTGCATCTCCCCACTTTTAGAACTGGGCTCAGCTGTGGGCTCAGCAGGGAGTATCTGTGGCACATTGTCCATCATGACCATCTGGCCACGTCAGTAAAGACACAACCATGTCACAACAGTTTAAATGACAGTGAAGGATGGGCTGATTGATGCCCCAGGGACATAAAATAAAGAGAAAAGCTACTCCACCTTGTTCTTTCTCATCACATAGAAATATTCACACAGGGTAACTAAGGAAAGCTGATCACCAGAACTATTGCTCAGCCTAAATTGGTATTTATGAAGGAAGAATCTCATCATGGAATTTCAGGGGGGAAAAAAAGAAAATAAATCAATCAAGCAGCATCAGAACTTTTATTAGATTTCAATACATTGAATGGAAGCCAAAATAATAATGTAATCACTTCTTAGAGATCAGACCAAAACTTTTGCTTTGATTTTAGGGAATCAAGTCTGCATCTGGATCATGAAATTCCCTTTGTTACACTGCAAACCACCCTTGTTTATCAGTCTGATTTTGCGGCAGCCAGGAGAAACCTGGATTTAGCTCCAAGAGACGCTGTTCTTTTTACAATTAAGACCAAGACACTGAATGTTTTATTCTCCTCCACTCTGCACCTGCAATATTTTGCTCCAGGGTGTTGGCTGACAGATCCTCACTGGTTTACAAAACACAGGACAACTGTCATTTTTGCCCACAGTTTCCACACTTTGTTTTTCCCTTGTTTTTTTCCCTCCCCCCAGGATAATTTAGAGCCTTAATCTCAGGAATGGCCTGAACCAGATGTCACACAGGTGTCTCCTTTGGATTGTCTCAGCTTTGAGGTGATTTTGGATTCTGAGGATACCAAAGTAACTTTAAATAGGAAATATTCATTCCTTGTTAGGAAGCATAAACAGAAGAGAAGGTAGGAAAAAAGGAGGTGGAATTCAAAATAATCTTTAGGAATCTTTTAGTTATTGAATGCAGTTTCCATCTAAGATGACCATGATGCATAGTGTAAGAACATTGGAGTTACCCAAGTGAATTCAAAGGAGATAAGTTGGACAAAACAAAATTAATCACATGGGGGGAAAAAGAGAAAGGACAAAAGGGACATCCTGGAGTAAGAAGGTGAGAAAAATAAAAGCTACATGGACAAAAACATCCTTGCTACAGTGCAGAGAGAAAAAGGGAAGGAATCTACACTGGAAGCCTGAAAACAAAAATTCTCATTAAAGAATGAAAAGGAAATACCTGGAAAGAAAAACAGCTGTGCAAAGAAGATCAAAACCACAAGAGAAATCTATATATTTGAAAGATTGTGAAGAAATGATGAAATAACAAAGTGTACATGAGGCCAAAAATGCCCTGAGGGGAAAATGAGACCAAAAAAGGGAATTTTAAAAGAAACCAACAAGAAGTGCTCAAGCAGAGGAAAGAATATTAAAAACTTGGATTGGGAGGACATAGAGTGTTGCACTGTACTTTATAGAAGGATGGAGCTCCTTTACCACTCTGACATTCTTCAGACTAAGAAAGTGAAAAAAATTGAAATTAAACTCAATAGGAGAATTTCTTGAAGCCTGATGATGAGCTCTGGTTCTACAAAGACATCATTTCTCCTATTTTATTTGTTTTCACACATTACCCCTTTCCATTACCTTAAAACCAACTCTCTGATAATCCCAGTTAGCAAAACTTGCATTTCTTGCCTTTTTCCCAGCACCCCTTGCTCTGGCTGTCATTTTAGTGCCTGCAGTAAAGTGTGTACATAGTCTTATTTTCAAATTAATGTGTGGAGTCACTGTAATTAAGAAATAAATGATAGAATAAATAAAAAGCAAAACAAGCCTCAGCTTTCACTGGTGCTAATAAGAAACGAGATACTACAGTGGTGTTATTCCAAAATCAGACAGTGTTGGGAGCAAAAATCCCATACAACTGGTTGTGGCTACCACACACAGCCCCAAGGACATAAGAAAATAATATGCCTTCAGATTTAATAAACTATTTCATTAATTTTAATATATTTAACTACTTATTTAAAATATGCTTTTGGTAGTCATTTCCATTCTTCAAGAAAATGAATTTTAAAAATGCAAACAGTCTGTTCTTTCATGGAGCAATAATGTACAGAGGTATTAAACCTGAAATAAAGAGCTATAGAAGTACCAAGACAAGGAGGAAATTGTGTTTTAATTAACAGCCATTGATCATTAAGAGCTAATTCCTGACATGGGGAAGATTTTCAGGATACCTGGAATTTAAACATTTAAACATTTATGCTGATGTCTGATGGAAGCCAAAATTGACACGAGCAAGTACAGACATGCTCTGCTGAGGGTTTTTCAGGTGCACACAGATTCAGAACTGTAAATATAATTATTTGATGGCTCATTTACTTGTTAAAATTAATAACAAAAGAATGCACGAGTTGCTTTATGGCTGCACCATCCAATGCATGTAAAAAGAGACATAAAGCAGAGCCATATTTCGTGTTCATGCTTGTAGAGCAGCCTGTCAGAAGGTGTTTGCCACCTTCACTGCCCTCAGACACACACTCCCCTCTGCAAGGAGAGGTTTCCAACAACTGAATAATGGGAGTGATTAGCAACAAACCCAAAAATAACCCACAGATGGTTGTAGGCTCATTATGAGTAAGGTTTCTGGGTTTAGGTTTATTATATATATTTTTTAATTTAGTTTAAATCCTTTAAAGCAACTAAACTGATGGATTTATCTGAAGTATTGTTCATAGGCAATATAAGTTAATTGACTTTATCAGGAAAATCTAAATGAGAGAGGGGAAGTAATGGGTGAATTTAATGTCAGGGTTAAAGCTTCCAATCTCTCCTGAATTTCTGAATCTCCTGCAGGCATCTGCTCAAAAAAATAAAGAAGACAATCCATTAAGATGCATGATTAGTGTTTTGGTGTATTTATTCTCTAGGTGTCACAGGTTTTCCTGTGATGGCCCATTTCCTCCAGGAGAATTCTCCTCTGCACTTTGGAAAATCCAGCTCATCTCCAACCCAATGTTCACAGCTCACATGGGGTGGATCAGGAGTTCAGCTATAAAGTGTTTTTAGCAGAGCATGGTTCTGTAATCCCAACTACTTCTACAATTTAACTTGGATAAGAAGCAGTGTTTCCTCTGTACTATAATCACACTCTCCCTGAGGGGATTAGTAAATACCCTCTGCCTGAATTTTGGGCATCAGCAGCCCGTGTTGATTTTGGGAGGTGGGGGCACAAGGGTTACCTCTGGCCTTTCCTTCACTCCCAGGTAGCCCCATGAGAAAGATGCCAGGACAGACATTTTCAAGAATTCCCATAAAATTCCCTTCCCTGATCCAGCTCCAGCCTCTCCCTTGCCCTGCTCTGCTTCAGACAGTAAAATTTAATCATTTCCCATCACTGCTGCCCCTCAGTTCCCTGGCCCTGGAAAGCCATTAACTCATTCAGAGTTAACTTTGATATTTTAATTGCATTTGGAAGATTTCCCTTCCAGTGAGCTGACTATGGCAGTGAAGCCATTCCAGTGGCCAATGAAGGCATTTACTTGTCCCTTGTCATTATGCAGTAAAATATGCTTTTCAGAGGAAGCCACATTTGTCTGAATGTCTGGGAATCACTGACAACGGAGCTTTTCCCTTTCTGGACAGCACAGAACAAGCCAAATTCAGAATTTCACACACAGTGCTCGTAACCACCCTGGAGATCTTCAGAATATTATTTGTCATTGCATTTCTACGGCTCATTTTCTCCCAGATGCAGCTTTTGTTAATGACGAGGAGCCTTCGCTTGAAACAAAGCGAGAGCTTCAGTTTTCAGGTACAAATGTGGTTCATGACAACCAGGGGAAGGCAGCGCTGGGGCTGTGCAGGGATGGGATCCAGGAGCACACACCTCCACATAGCAAGGAAAAAAGCTTGAGACAAAGCCCCAGCTCATTCTATCGGTCTGTGTTTGAATATCCAGCCACAAATCGCTGCCTGGGGCTGGTGCACCATCATTTTGCAACCCTCTGACAGGGACATTTTGGATTTTTAACTCCTTCCCCGTGGAAAGCAGTTAAAGTGGGTGAAAAACTTTTGCACTGCAGTGATTCACAGCTTTTCTCTTCCTTCTGTTTTGGTTGGAAAGGAAACCTTTGGTGCAGCTCTGAGGACAGTCGGGTATGTTACAGCCCAGAGCTCTGTGAGCATTCCCGGCTGCTGGGGGAGCTCCCACAGCTGAGGACTGGGAGGATTTGCAGTGCCCTGGGGAGCAGCACTGCGGCAGGGAAATTCCCTGACGTTCCCTCCTTCTGTCCTGCCCATCAATCTCCAAACTCTTACCTATCTTAGGCAATGTTATAAGAAAACTTAATACAAAGAACCTTTTGGCCAGTTGAAGAGGTCAAAAACCAGAAGAGAACAATCTTTCTTTTGTTGTTTTTAATACTTCACCACACTTCCCATTCACCTGGCTGTCCTAAAATACATTAATATGTGCATATTACATTTTCAATCGGGGTCTTTCTGCACAGATCTCAGGATGTTGTTTCCACCCAGCAGCCAATTCAAACTAGTTGTTTGTCTGGCAAAAAAATAAAGAGTTTTCCAGAAGGTACTAGAAGGAAACAATTAACAGATGATCTTCCATGTCTGCTCTTGACAACGTTGCACACTTCATTATTGTTTATCATCTCTTGTCCTCAGCACAAAAGCAGACAAAGATTTTCCCAGGGGGTAAATCTTTGTCAATATGTGCTGCTACACTGACAGGTTCAAATTAGTGCTTGATGGGAATTACCATAAAACTTGGCATCTTTCCTCTTTGTCACTGAAAATGAAATTTAATTGATGAAAGCAGCAGCAGGTGGAATTAAAGCTTGTCTGTTTAACACTCTAGTGATAGATAGCAGAGATTTAGGAAATTAATTCTGAGTTTAGAGAGTAGCTGGTGTGAAAGAACAGATCAGAGCAGCAGTTGGGGAACTTGGGTAATAGAAGGGTCCAGTGTGTCAACTAAAGAGATGGGTATGAGACATGGAAGATGAAGAAGAGATTGTGGCATGAGAAAAAAAATGGAAAAGAAAATTTAACATTCAAATGGTGAAGTACAAGGAGAGGAATGTTGGTTTCAATAAAAAATTAATGGTTTTTTAATCCAAACTATTCATATCCTTTTGGTTTACAAGCAGATGTTGGTCAGTGTTTTTCACTGGCTGGTTTTTTATTTCACAAATAAAAAAAATTCTCTGTCCTGAAAGCAGGAGGAAAAGTGCTTGGAAATCTGTGCTCATTTCCCTGCCCTGCTGTGAGGTGATTCTGTGCCCTTCAGCCAGCCACTTGTGCAAACATTTTCAAATACAGTTGTCCTACCCACACCATGACTTGGATGCTCTGTTGAGCACCCAACATCTACAGCAATAGAGACACTTGCAGCAAGAAAAATAAAACTCATTAACCTGGAAAACCACTGAAGAAATCTACTTTTCTGAGCTACCTGTTAATAAAGATTAGATGTAGAGCTGTAAACAAGCAGACCTGGATCTTTCATTTATTAGGATTCTTTACTTTGTGTAGTTGCTAAAACCCTGAAGATTTCCTGAACTCATGCTTATGAAGTGAACAACAAAACTTCAAAAGGAGTTTAAATAGGATTACCCAGGCTAAATCTCAGGCTTTAATACTCAGCACTTTCTTGAGCCACGTAGAACACTGCCTGTTGATAATGCAGGGCAGATGGTACACAAACCCCCAGCCTACAAAAAAATCGTGTTAGCACAGCTTCATTTAAGAGGATGGAAGTGTTTGGTCTGCATTTTAATAGCATAAAACTTAATCTGTTTGACATGGCTAGGAGAACAATATTTTCCACTCTGCATTCAGAGTAACTTTACATGACAGACACTGGGGAAAAGGTTTAAATAAGTCATGAAGAATTAGTCCTTTTTTTTCCCCCCTCTAATTTCTTGCATTTTCCTATTCCACCAGGAACCTCTGCTACAACATTTCCAGGTCCAGCCAGGCAAATCATACACACATTTTCACCATCCATTGCTTATTTTGTTGGTCCTCAGCTTGGGAACAAGATGGGCATCACTTGCTCTGTGCAAGGGGGTTCTGGTGGATTTGTGGGAATCTGAGCCACAACCAGCTCTTAAACCTGATCTATTGACCAGTGCAGCAAAAGGAATATGTAACAATAAAGCTTTTGTTTATATTTCTTCTAAAGATATCAAATTATCATGCAGTGAATGTACTTACTCTCTTCTCTGCATAATTCTGTCAATTAAATAAACATCCTGGTCTTTCTTTCTTTCTTTCTTTCTTTCTTTCTTTCTTTCTTTCTTTCTTTCTTTCTTTCTTTCTTTCTTTCTTTCTTTCTTTTCTTTCTTTCTTTTTCTTTCTTTCTTTCTTTCTTTCTTTTCTTTCTTTCTTTTCTTTCTCTCTTTCTTTCTTTTCTTTCTCTCTTTCTCTCTTTCTTTCTCACACGTACTTCAGGCAGACATTGAGCTGTAACCTCCTATTTCTGTGTCTCTTCAGTTTGGCTGAGGATTTTTTCCAGCAAAGTCTCTCTTCCTTCTTACAGGACAACAGAAACATTCTGCTTTAAATCAGATCTTTCCCCTTAACAAAAAAACATAATCCACTTTGGGTTTTTTTGTTTGGTTGGTTGGGTTTTTTTGTTTGGTTTTTTTGTTTGTTTGTTTGTTTGTTTGTTTTTATCAAGGAGCAACAGAGGCCAGTATTTATGAAGATGTCAAAGTGCAGCTCTAGGTTTTCATAGGCTGTCAGTTTATTATGCTTAGAAATAACATAACAAAGCAGTCACATTACCTGCACATTCCAGCCGTTCCAGTAGGGTTATTAGATAACAGGCAGGAAGGCAGAAACGTCCTAATGAGAAGGGAAATGGGAATGTCTGGTAGGACAACACTGGAAATTGGCACCAGAAGGAGCCTGGTGAGAATGGCTGCTGAATAAGCAGGCAGGTTCAAAAGCAGCCAGAGGGAAGCAGTACATGAGGGCACAGAGCACCATTTTCCATAATTTTCCATCTTTCATCCCAGTGCTTCATTTGAATTGACCTACTTGGCATTACAAAGATTTCAGATGCTTCTGTTGCTAAAATACCTCTGTAACTCACAATAAAAGCTTGGGGCAACAGTCAGTGTTAGATTGACATCTGTAAACCACCTTCTAAAACGTTACTTCTTAAGACCAAGGGTGTCAGTTTGGCAAGTTTCACCCTTCCAAAATGAAAACAGGCTGGAGAACTCTTTTTACCTCCCTGGTGGGCTTATTTTTTAACTCCCAAGCAAAGGCCAGTCCAGCCACCATCTGCTGCCTGCCAGGTATGGAGCTGCCCAGCTCTCCCCTGCCAGTGGCTCTGGCCACACCATTAACAGCAGAAATTATTAAATGTTCCTCTAACTGATATTTGGCCTCACACCAGAGGAATTCTTATGCCCAACCGTGTGTAACACTCTTAATATTAGATTTAACTTCATTTTGCTTCTAATAAAATAGGTTAATCATTAAGTCAAATGATGGAAGTCAATGCTTCTCTCAGCCCACTATTTGTCCATTTCTTCATTTAATCTGTTATCTGTGCTAATATTTTGATTAGAACCAAAGCAAATATGTAATAGCTATTATTACACATTCTGTTATAATTATTCCTGGCTGCCACAGCCAGGATTCAGGATTTTGGTGCCCAAGATGCTGTGTGCTCTACACAAATGGGATAATTTCTGTGCAACCCCCTGAAACCACAGCTGTATGTGAGGTAGAAAACATACAGAAGAGCCCGGACCATCCAATATTGTCCAAAACCAGGGGGTCAGTTTTGAAAATCCTAAGGAAAGAAAGGTCCAGAAAGGGTGAAAAAAAAAAAAAAAAAAAAAGAAAAAAGAAAAAAAAAAAAAAAAAAAGGAAAAAAAAAAAAAAAAAAAAAAAAAAAGGAAGAAAATGCAAAGAGGTAAATTGAAACAATTCATGTGCTGCTTTCTGACCAGGCTGAGCTGGCTGATGGCTCAGGGGCTGTGCAGGAGGTTGGGATCTCTGCCAAGGCACTGTTCAGCCACAGAATTATTCCTCACATCCAAAGCAACAGCAGCTCTGAGCCCACACATTTCCACCCAAGTGTGCAGAGCAATCCTTTGAGCCTGCCCAGTGTCTCAGCTCCACAGCCTCACCTGCACTGCAGGTAAATGCACTCAGAGCTTGACCTGTTTGTTAATCAAATAATGCTGCCCCCATTGAGCTGGATTGTTTCTGTCTCAGTATAATGGTTTTATTTTAAGATTTCCCCTATTTAGGACAATTTTACAGTCTAGCTTTCATTTCTTTTCAGTCCCTGAACACTTTCCTTTACCTAGTGAGTGGAAATTATCTCAGCATCCTCTAATGCCTGTGTTCTTCCAGCAACACTCATTTAGAGGGTACACAAACACTTCCACATGTCGATATTTTGAAATCTGGAGCTAATTACATCAATTTCTATTCAAACAGCCTTATCAAGAGTAAAGCAAGAGGAGGCTGGATTTCCTGGTGTAGCACCTGAAGGTGAGTGTTAAAGACAGAAGGAGACAACTTTTTAAATTGTTATTTCCCTCTTCAGATGCCCTCTGAATACTAAAACAAGCAGGTTGCAGAAAAATGCAATAACTTTTATTGCACTAACTAGTGTAATCCAAAAATAAACTGATATATCCAAAAGAAACACTCCTAGACTTGTAACACTGAGTGCAAAGGCAAGGGACTTGCAGAAAACAGGTCCAGGAGTAAAAACCCACAAATCCCACCCCCAAAACCAAGCAGAGTATTTCCTGGTTCTGTTTAATCTCAGACAAATTGGTCACACACTTGAGCTCACAAGTGGCCAAAATCCTCACCATACTCAGTGAAAATGAAGATTTTAAGCACACATTAAATACTAACAGTTGCACAGATACTGCATCTCTAGAACTTGAAACACCCACACACAAGGCAAAAAAGTTAAGGTTCAATTTACCCAAACCTTTCAAACCCTGGGGGTGTGAAGCATCTGTAACCACATATTAAATCTGCTCCAAGGAAAAAGATATACAGATAAACTAAAATCATTTTAAAAGATGTTTAACTGGGACTAGTTTTCCAAGCAGAAAATTAAATCTGCCACTGCTTTCTCAGGATTCTTAGAAAAGCTTCATCCCCCATTGAGGAAACTCATGTTTTCATTTTGGTTTTTCCCTGGTTTGTCCCACAGCTTCTGATCTTATCAAACTCCACCATGTTCAGCATCTGCGGAATTGGTTGCTGAATGTGAACTAACAAGCAACCTAAAACTTCAAGGATAAAGCAGAATTTCTTGATTTGAAGAAAATAGAGAAAGGAAACGTGGGGGAGAGAACTGTTGGGAAAATGCAGAGTGAGCTTATTTCTTCATAAAAAGGAAGCATAAAATAAAAGAAAGGAAGAAGGAAAGAAAATATTTCTTTTTTTCTGTTCAGTTCTTACATGACTCACAAGTATAACATTAAAAAATTAATAACCAGCTTATAAAATTTAATTCCCTTTATCCCAACAGAACTTTTCTTGCCCACAGAAAATTTACAAGATTCTATAAAAGCAGTTGCAGGAAAGCAGTGTTCTTTAGCTGGCATCAACATATGCAATGGTAAAACCACTGAGATTTATTTTCTCTTCGTAGTATAGGAAAGCAAAGTTATTTTTTTCACACATGCAGAGCTCAGTAGAAAGACAAATCCCATAC
The DNA here is from genome assembly GCA_013397095.1 of Sterrhoptilus dennistouni. Taxonomy (NCBI): domain Eukaryota; kingdom Metazoa; phylum Chordata; class Aves; order Passeriformes; family Zosteropidae; genus Sterrhoptilus; species Sterrhoptilus dennistouni. The sequence goes on from VWZU01031158.1 coordinate 745,322, forward strand.
CTGTAGCTTTTAGATCATGTATATGTGGAATTAAAATGAACTTACTCTTTTTCTACTCCTGCTTCAAAGCTGTATTGTTAGACACAGCCTCCAAGGAAGGAGGAGGGTGAACTATTGTGCTGGTTGCAAAATAAGCAACACTACTAAGCTATAATTAAAAATAAAATAAAAGCAACCCATATCTAAAATGTTCTAATTAAAGGAAATAAAACATTTATTAAAAGAAACCAAAACACCACCACTCACAAAAACCTCCCAAACAAACCATAAAACAGAAAAATAAATAGAGCTAAGAACTTTTCCTGTGTGAGCCATGTCCTTGAAGAGCTTTTTTTAACCCTGCTCCGGGTATTCTTTGGCACAGGTGGGTTCCCTTTGGTCTCAGCTGCCCCATTTTTGGAGCAGCTGTTCCCCGCACTCCACATCAAAAAATGTGTCTTTACTTTGGGGCTTTGAGTTTGTGGCTGAAATTCTGCTCTGGCTGCATCAGGGAACACTCACACTCACTGTGGTGTGTCCAGAGAACAAGAGACAGAAACCCATGGAGATTTGGATGTGTCTGGGTCACCACGAGGAGTGATGCTGAGACTAGGTTTCATTTAGTAAATATTTGTAGTGCTAGGGTAATGCGTAGTGGTCTTACAACAACCTTTGTGGCTGTTTACTGACACAGTGTGATTTTACTGATGGAAATGTCTTGGTCAGTGCACGTCCCTAGAGAGAACCAAGTCTGGGATCAACCGGAAATAACCTTGAAGGAGATTTTCCAGGAGACCTTCCACTAAACATAGTCAAATCTTCACCTCCATTAAAAAAATTAAAAACAAAAACCCAACCAAACAAAAAAACCCCAACCAAACAACCAACCATTGTCTGGTTGTCCCATGTGCATGTCATGTGCTTAACCCATGCGTGGCTACTCCTCCAGGGCACAGGCAGCATCTCCAGAAAGCTTTTGTGTAACAAATATCCCCCCTCAGGCACTGCTATCTGATCCAGTTTCCCTCTGACTCTCTAACTCTATGGAAGTTGAGTTTTCCAGGATGTGGTTTTGTCTCTGAGCTCTCTATCCCCCTCCAATCCCCACCTGGGTGTGCCATAAACCTTCAGGGTGCAGAGGAAAGGCACACAGCTCTCTGTGACATCCCATCCCATCAGCTCTGCTGGATCTTTAAACACTCGCAGTATTTAGCACACACTCGTGGAGTCCTTGCAGCTCATTAAGGCTCTGTGATTCCAGAAAAAAAAATTACGTGTTTTGAAACATCCACTTTCCCTCTTCTCTGCCAGAATAGTTTGCAGCAGCTTTCTCGGCTTTCCATGCAATTCGCCTGCTCTGTCAGAGTCAAATACTGCTGCAAGCTGTGGTTTCAGGTTAAAAGAGCCTCCTCTCCCTTCCATATCAGATATGGAAAAATCCAAAATCCAAATCCATAAACAGGTATTTTTATACCAGTGGTAGTTTGAAAAGGAATAATTGGGGGGAGGGAGAAATGTCTTGACAACAATCTTATTTAAAAAGAAGTAAGTTCAAAGACAAAACACAGTCCACATACAAAACGTGGATATAATTATTTCAATAGTCCAGGTTTTTGAGAGGTCGTAAGAAAAAAAAAAAAGGAAGTATTAAAAAATTTCCCACCTGATATAAAGAATTTTTTTCTTCTTCTTTTTTTTTTTAAACATTTTGTTTGGGCATGAAAGTTAAGAAAAACTACCCTAAATAATTTGGAGGGATTTACACTGCTGTTGGCAGCACAGGAAAAATGTCATTTTCAAAATTGACCTTGAAATGGGAAAGCTGAGAGCTAACTCGTTTAATTCCAGCCCACATTTATTTCATCACGTTTGTCAGAATGAGGAGTTAATTTTTCTCTCGGTGGTTGAGAAAACATCCCAGGTAATCAGCAAATCAGAGAGCTCTGTCAGGGAGAAACCCTGAGCTCCTCATATTAAACCAGACCAGGCATTTCTGAAGCCCAAGAGCAACACAGACTGAACACTTGGAAAGGAGAATTTGCTGTTTGGAATTGACTTGTCAATGGTGAGGGGGATGTAATTTTGAGAGAAAATCGATGCAGAGAGATGGCAGTGGAGCTGAACAGTAAACAGTTGGTAAATGAATGCCTGTATGGTCTGTGCCCAAAACCTCCTTGGTATTTTGGGCTTTTTTCCCTAGGAAACCAGACTGCATTTATTTTTAATTTGAATCCTGATTTCCTCAGGTGCCACTCATGGCTGAATAAAAATTCTAGCCTGAAAGCAAAACTACCAACACATGTTATAGACAGTCAGTCTGACTGGTGGATTCCTCACTGAGTTCTTACATATTTATGCCAAGGAATTTCCACTGTAATGTTTTATTACACATTAAGCAAAATTATAGAAGTGTTGCCCTCTGCATTCAACAGAAGTTATTAAAAACATTGTGGGTTTTTTGTAAAGTCTCACAAATTATGCATCGCTTCTGAGAAGATTAAAAATGCTCCTGATGCGGGAACCTGGTAGCTGCTAAATTAACATGGAGAGGGAAATGGAATTAACATGAAATTAATATGAAAAGGAAAATGTGAGGCATGAAAGAGGGCAGTGAAAACTGTCATTGTTAGGGCAGACAGGACACACAGAGTGGCACGGTAAAAATCTTCAGAAAGCTCAGAAGGCTCTTTATTATGGCCCCATTCTGTCTTTTATACAGTTTTTACAAACCTCGAAGGCAACTTCTAATGGGTTAATAACTTTCTTGTTAATTATTCTATTGGTTAGTAAAAGGTATTTTATTTGTCCATCAAATCTATCTATTCTCAGATTGTTTACATATTTTCTTTACTGATTCTCATGGGACAAATCCCCTGTTATTAGAGGTGCACTGATTTTTCACCTTCAAAATAGACTGCTGTGTTAAAGGAACTTCTCATTCTCAAAATAACTTCATATGGGAATTCAAAAATTGTTTGTTACTGCACTTAGAAGAAATGACAGGCTAGCTTTTTACCCTATTCCTGCAGAAAACAAAAAGAAAACAAAAGAAATCACCAAATCCTCCTTGCAAACTTCAGCAGAGAGAGCTGGTTACTATCCTTCAATGCCAAATTCAAATCTGCACTGTGAGCCAGAAACCTCCCTTGGCTTGTCCCAGCCCTGGTTCCTTGCCAAGCCATAATTAACAAAGATTTGCACACTGCACAAACCACATCAGCTCCCAACCCCTCCTGCCCAGAACCTTCCAGAGCTTCCCACTGAATCCAGCACAACTCCAGGAGCTCCTGCTGGGCACTCCTTGCACCTGGGCCAGCCCCAGCATCCCTGAGCTGTTCTGTTGGATCTAATCACCAATAATGACAAAGGGTTCCTGAGAGGCGTTGCACAAGTTTTTTCATTTCGTTTTCAGTCTCAGTGAAGGTAAAGACATAAAAGATGGTAAAATCCACACCATCACAATCAGGAGCCAAAGTCCTCTTTGTTACAAGGCTTTTAAAAAGTTTTCTTAGCCAATAGGCTGATGCTAAAAGCTTACAAGTGTCTACTTTAAACACTACACATACACCGTACAGCATACAATAGTTGCTTATTCTATATATTTTTGCAGTTCAAAATTTTTTTATGCTCCAAATATTCCAAGCCTAAAATTCAACTCTGTTTCAAACCTCTGGCTGTGTAAGCCTATTGCAATGCTGTGAAAGTCCTCTGCTTTTTTCCAGTTCCCACACTGTTCAAGGTGGCAAACACAGGAACACAAACATGTCCATGGGACAGGTGCAAGCAGCTGAAGGTTTTTGTTTATTGGGGTACACAGGACAGAGAGCACTACAGATTTAATCGGCATTGCCAGTTTGATAAGCAAGATGCCTTGGCAAGAGCAAACAGAGCTTTGAAGATTACAAGAAGATTGGATCAATCTCTGCAAGCAAGAGATGTAAAATGTGTAAGTTTGTCTGTGTGATGTTTAACCTAATCATTGTAGCAAAAATTTACTAGCCTTCCTAGAGTGATATATAAGCATTTGGAAATCAGAGTAAAAAAGGAATTCTGACCACCCCCTCTCTCAATCTTTGATAATTGTTGGGCTGTTTTCCTTTGGGGTGGTGCTAGGGTTTTGTCATTGTTTTTCTTCCTCCCTGCTGGTGATGCTGAAGCAAAGTCCAGGAGGTTTCATTAGTCATAAAGTTGTGATGTGATCATTTGCTGCAGAACTGCCCAGACTGAGCTGGTTTTCTCAAATAGACAAAATAGAGGGGACAAAACCAATTTGATGCATAGAGAAAAGCAAAAAGGGGCATTTCCTGGAGGAGGTGGTTTGATGCAGGGATTTTAATCCCATATTTAACATACTTCATCTATTCTACTTCCCTCATAGTGTCACAGACAAATTTGCGTACTGAATTCAAGAGCTGCTTGAGGGAAACAGAGTCTGCCTTTCAGAAGCTCTACCTTGTTGCCTTGCAAGTAGTTTGTTGGGACTTTTTTTCTGCCTGAAGGCAGCATCTATTTATCCAAATAATAGAGTGACAGCAGTTGAGAAAAAGCAGGCAATGAATGTTCCACGTGTGCTTTGCAGCTGTGGAACTCATCTAACTTGCTGGCTTTTGAGATCAGGCACATACATCCTGATCCATGACTGGGATCCCTAGGGTTCAGCATGGTACATAATCACTATTCATACTAATATAAGATGTTCTTTAGCTGCCCATTCAGCTTCTCCTCTCAGAGAGTGTCTTGGGTTTTGTAATAAAAAAAAAAAAAGTTTATTCTATTGCATCTGTTGAAACCTGCTTGGGGAGATTTTATTTTTCTTTATTTGTTGTAACTCCATGAGGGAAGGGGTGGATGCCTTTCTGATAACAAGCCAGCTGTTAAAACCAGCTGGGGCATTGTTTCTTATCTCTGCTCAGTCTTCCACTACTTTCCACTATATGGGGATATCTTCTGTTACTGGGCCATTAAGGCTTACCAATGACATGACATTACATCATCCCATTGTGAGATGCTCCACCCAGGGAGGAGGAGCCAAACCATTTCCACCTAAAGAAAAAGGAGTTCCAAGTATCACCAGACATCCAGTGTTCCCACAGGACTCCCAAAGGAAGACTGTACTAATCTCTGGACCCTTTTCTCTATGGAACCATCTCTACTTCCAACAGGCCCACATCTGCCACTCCAAGAGGGCTGACTTTGGACTGTTTCCAACACCCTGACCAACAAGGTGTCACGTTGTATTCTGACTCTGTCAGGGTTTTCTAGAATTTCTTGTTTGTTTGCTTATTCTTTTGTACGACAACATTTGTATTTTTAATATCCCTGCTATACCTATTCCCAAAATCTTTGCCTGACAGCCTTTTAATTGCAAATTTATAATAATTTGGAAAGGGGGGTGGGGGGGTGGGGCTTACATTCCAAGGGAGACTCCAGTCTTCCCTGCCAGATACCTGTGTATGTAAACCAAGACAGTGAGGCAGCCTAGAACCTGGACACAGCCTCATCATTGGTAATAATTAGCTCTGAATTTCATGAAAAATTCAGTGACTGAAAGGAGGACCATTGGGAACTTCTATATCCTGAGCCAGAAGGATATATTTAGGCATTTTATTAAGGATTGTAATTCAGCTGGAAGACTCCAGCTTTATGGCTTTACATTTCTTCTCTCAGTGGCAGATATTCAACTTTGAATGACTCCAGATTATTCAATCATTTGGTTTTATGTTTATAAAGCCCAACATCAAGAGAACATGGGCACCCTGATATATTACTGTAGGCTCAGTAAAAGAATTGGCATGAGGAGAGCTTCTTGTTATACAAATACATAACAATGGACACACAGTGGGATAGACAAAGTAATGATTTGATATTGCTGTGACGATTAAAAGAAACAAAAAACAACCTAAAGCCAAAGATTTAGATGACTGCTTTTATTATGAGAGATAAAAGTAAATTCCTCAAAGGAACTCACAAATATAGGAAAGCTACTATGGCTCTTGGAGCAATGAAAGACCCTCATGTTTGGCACAATTTTATATAATTTCATCTTTTCAAATAATGATTCTATGGTTCTGTTATAAGGAGGAAAAAATAGTGTTATTTATAAAATATTTTATGTTTCATGTTAATTTAGTTTTGTAGTCATCAGGGTTGGAGTTATGTACATTTAAATGTTTGCTATCAGATAAAGTTCACAGAAGGATATATAATATTTTGGGAGGTTATGGAATTGCTCAGCTAAACTGTGTATGAGCTCAAAATGGTGTCTCCCAGCTGAGTCCTATTTTAAAACAAAGTAAATTTCCAGATATAATCATTCTGTCATGTCACAGACAGCAAGACAGTCCTTTTTAGGCTTTCATAGATAGAATTTAGTTTGCATTATTCACCTTTCCTATTAAAATATAGACCCTGTTTCCAGAATAAACAGCCTGCCTTCCTTCCTTTTTATTATTAGTCATAACTTTTGACACCACAGTATATTAAACCAATGACATTTTGCCCTCGTTCTGTTTTCTTGTTGGCACAAGAATGAAAATTATAAAAACCACGGAAAAGAGCCTGGCTCTGAGAATTCAAAAGAGCTCCCTCTCGTTTGAGTAAACAACACAAAACCTACCCAGAAGAGGAAAATGAGAATATTTAAGGGTTAAATGATTCTTCTGATTACCTTGACTACAGAAAGTTGAAACATTTCAGCCATAATGAATGCACTGTGCCACTCCATCATGAAACCTTTAAATAAAAGGATAATAGAGATTTTTTTTTCCATTTCCCATTTAATAACCCAAAATAAAGGTTTCAATAAAATCTTCAATGTTCAGCTCCAACAGGTTGAATATATATTCAGGTGGAAGCAGTTAAGTAGAGTTTCACTCTTGAAACTGCTACTTTCTACTTTCACTGCATTCTCATAAAGCTTATTTGATCCTGAAAGAAGTGAGGTGATAGTGGACACTGACAGTAAAATCTCTAACAGTAATAAAATGGATAATTTGACATTTTTTCATAGACTTTTGAGTGCTACAAGATATTTGGAAAATATAATGCAAAACTACTTCAAACTGCTTGGAGTAGCTGGCTAGTAGTGAAAGCTAAATACCTTTCTCTTGCATGTTTGTTTTCTCCTCTATTTTGGTCTGCTTTTCAGACAGAGGAACTTCAAAAGAAGTTTTTGTTACACAAGGGGTGAAAAAGAGCATTACCATATTCAATTTCCCACAAATGTCTGTTGTAGCAGTAAAAGCAGATGGCACCAGGAACAAATGAGCATCAACTCTTCTTGGAGTACGTCTAATGAGAACAGGTTGGGTTTGATGTAGATAATGACTGTCAAAAATTCATCAATTTTTATGCCACAAAAAGAAATGGCAGCAAACATTTCCCATAGTGTGTAATCCTTGCATCCAGGCAGAAAGTTAATTTAATGGTCTTTGAAGGGCTGATCTTGTAAAATGTCTTAGAACTGACTTCTTGATGAATAAACTAAAGTCACTCAAAACTTTTTCAGGAGCCTGCTGGCGACACACATACACAACTGAATGAGCTGGGTTTGGTCAAAGGCATTGCTGGAACTCTGCAGTGACAGGAGCTCTTTTTGATCTATTAGCTGGGCATTTATTGCTGATCTTTCTGAAAGACCTACCCTGGGTTAACTTCTGCCCCAGAACTCAACATTCATGCTGAAAATGCAGTACAGGGCTGTAGATACTATGGCCATGGATGGGAGTGATTTTCAGCAATCTGAATTTCAATCTGTTTGTATTTACATATCTCTTTTTGCCCTATGTGGAGCTGAGACTTGACAGTCCATTACCCCGTGGTTCTGAGGGCATAAACGGTTGGTAAGGCAGGACAATAAAACATTTCCGCACCTGCACCTTGTACGAAACAGCTGTGAAAAGCTTCTGCCGGGGAGTCTTGTAGGAATTTCCACAGGACTCTGATTAAATCGTTCCTATTTGAAGAACACATTGCTATGCCTATGATTTTTAAAGCTTTCACTTTTCTATTCTTTTCCTACATTCAGCTCAAAGCGAGCTTGGATTTTTCATGCTTGACATCGCTTTCTCTCTCTTTGCCCTGTTGTAGGTGCAGTATCCTCCCTCTTTGCTTTTTGCTGTGAAATTCCATGATAAAAACCATGAAGGCAGCCCCATATTCATCTCACTTTCATCATTTTGCCATTCTGTGGTGTTTCCAGGTGTTCCCCTTGCAACATCCTCCCTAAAGGCTCCAGAAAGAAGTGGACATAAAAACCATTGATAACAAATACAGACATTAAGACTTTTCCTACAAAATGGTATTCATGTGTCTTCTGCAAACATTAAAAAGCAGACACCTGGAGAAAAGAGATAACACAAATATTCTCTGGGAGAGCTTTCTTCCTCCAAGCACTTCTGAGAATTTGCAATTCACATCCTAACTGAGCAGACTTGCAAATTCCTTGTCTGTGGACGTGGGCATTAAAGCCTGGGTGAACATGGACATTAGGAATTCATCTCAAGTTAATAAACCCCACGGTCTCCAAAGAAAGCTAAAAGGCAGTCACACCACACTGCCTCCAAAATGGCCCAGTAATGTTGAAGTGACAACATTTAATAGGATTTGGCAGTTAAAATGTAGAAACAAGCCTTGGATATTCTGAGTGAAGTCCAGCTTCAGCTCCACAGCCCTAAATAATAATTCATTGTTACATTGAATGTTTGTGCAATCGAAACTTCATGAATTAAATTCAATTGTTTCTCAGAGAGCAGGAAAATTAAGTACAAATCTAACTGCAAATAAAATATTGACATTTTCTCACATACGCTCAAAATCTAAGGAGCATTTTGAAGGAGCTGGTCTCCATGCCTCACAAAACTATATAAATATTATTTAATATTATTAAATGTTAGATGCAATGGAGTGTTTAGATGCAAATTTAGAACACCTGTAATATGAGATTTTGGGTTGAAACCAATGAAGACAGATTTTCAAACTTGATATGACCTTTTAAATACCAAATAACTAATATATTTGCTACAGGAATAAGCTCAATAAAAGTAAGAGAACTTGTTAAAAAAATACTGAACCCTAACACAGGGTGACATTTACTAGGATTAGAGCTATTGCAATGGTGAACCCAGACCTGATGTTCAGGAATTGGGTTTTGTCAATATGAATAGAAATAGAGAGGAAAGAAAGAAGCTTGAAAACGTGGAGCCACTTGAGCATTGGTATGAATATATTAAAGAATGCCAATGAATTTTCTCTAGCTGAAGCATACTCATTTCCATATCACTTACTGGAGATGATTACTTAACATTTTAGTTAATATTCAATGTTAATTAGATAGACTGGCAGGAGAGACATGGCTCAACATCCTCTGCCTCTTCTCTCTCTTTTATTAAAGAACTTTGCCCTCAGGACAGCAAAGGATTCTGCTACTTAACATTAGTATTATTAAATATATTAAGCATCACGTCAGCAAAGAGCCTGTGAATTTTCAAGTGGTTTTATGTTAAGTTTTCTCAGCTTCCTCTTCAGTAGTGAAAGTTATTCTATTATATTCAGTACAACTTTGCTGGGAGAGGAGCATCCATCAGGTCGACATCCAAGATGCCAGAAAGAGTCAGCCAGAAAAATATCTTTGATTTAGACATTTTGGCCCCTCTGCTTTGAATTTTTTCTTTCTTTACTTGCTTAAAAATCTTTGTATAAGCCATAAAATACTCCACTGATCCCTAGGCTTACACAAGTCTGCTTCTTTTTGTAATTTCTAACAGCTGCAACCTCGGCAGCACTGCTGGATTTAATTAATCTGACAAAAGAGCCCTCTCCCTCCAGAAGAAGAGCTTTTATTCACTGAAGAAGACTCAAATATTAGGACAGACCTGTGAATCAGGAAGGCTGAAGTTTGCTGACAGATGTTCTATATCCATAGACAATAAGGAAAGCACTTTATTTGCCAGGACCTGGGGTTAAAGTTCATGTACAACATGGTACAGAGGATCTGAGCAAAAAAAAAAAGATGACTCCACTAGGCTGGGACAGGCTTCTCTGTAGCCGAGCAGAGGTCATTGGAATATGAATGGTTGGCTGAGATTTTTCACTTTCAGAATTCTGGAATAGCCCACAACACTTCCAGGCTGGGAGCCCCTGGATATTGCTGCTCCACTTGCTCCTTCTCTGGATGCACTCAGTTTTCTTTCTCCCTGAAGTAACATGGGAAAGCCAACTCAAATTTCCCAAAAATTCTCTGATAAAAGGTTTTTCTGTGCAGACACCACTCTGCCACACAAGCATGGTTGTGACAGCACCATACAGATGAGGTCTGGCTGAGGGTTTGTCTGCTCCAGCCCCTGTCAGGGTAACTTTGATCTGTGGAGGCAATAAAACACATTAGCAGGAGCAGGCATGTAGCAGAAAATGGGATATGACAGCATCTTCCCTCTCACTGCAGAGTTCCCTTGATTATGATCCCTCTGATCCCTTTCTCTTCCCTCCTGTCTAACAAAAATCTGCAGCTGGAAGGTTCAACGTGTTTATCACCAGCACTTCTAAACTTCAGCTCTCTGGAGCCATGGCTTACAAATGAAAAATCCTGACTAACCCTCCAAATCCCTGCTCCAGGCTGCAGCCAGTGCCCCTCAGCAGTGTGGGTTCTGTCAGGAGGGAGCTGCCAAGTCCCACTGCAGAAGCAGCAGCTCCAGCACCATCTGTCTGTGTGCCAGGCACAGCCCATGGGCCCTCCTGGCAGGGCTGGATTAAAACATCAGCAGCTTTGCAGCCCTTCAGCTTCAGGCACCCTTCAGGAATTTCCTACCTGTCCTTGTGCCCAGGTGTTCAGGTGTTGCTCCCTTGCTTTTGTCCTGCTTTAATCCTGCCTGGATATGCTCAGGGTGAGGAGCTGCCCTCCCTTGCAAAAATAACTCTGTTATGCTTAATGGGAAGCTTTTTTAGATTTCTCCCATAAATCAAAGTCCCTATTCTTGCTCCTGTCCCAACTCACACTGATCTCCCTTTGCCAGTTGTGAGCCCAGATTTACACAGGGACTGTGTGGAGTGACTTAGCTGAGCTGGGAGTGAAAGAGGCCCTGGATGGTGGAGGAAATCTGTCAGGGCAGGGCATTATGCACAAGGAAACCTCACCTGACCTCCAAGGGAGTCTCTTGAATACCAGGAGAGACTGGGAGGATTTACAGTGATGGAAATTTATGATCCAGTTTCTTCTATGAGTTAATATTGGATCTTTGCCTACAGATAATACATGCTTTTTTAAAGACATAGAAAATAGAAAAGGAGCTGTTTGAGAGCAAGAATTCAAGGAAATTCTTAGGGGGAAAAAAAAGATTTTTTAGAAAAACTATTTTCACCAGTGGTTCAGTGGGACCTTTTTTTGATTGCATTAAAAGTTCTGAGAGAAACAAAGTTTTAAAAACCCATCTCCCAAAGCCATTCCCAATGATCACAGAAGAGCAGGAAGTTCACCAAGAATAAAATGACTACTGATAGTTTAATTTAACACTGTCACCTCCCACTATCCAGGCTTTCCTTGCCAGGGCTCATTCATTTCCCAGCACAGACTTTACAAGCAGGGGTGAATAAACACAAGATTTATAAGCTGACACTGTAGAAGGCAGCCCTGAAATCCTTTTCCTGTCTGAGCTGCAGCTGTGCTGCTCCTTTCCTGATGCAGATGTGGCCACAGGCTCTCTGTGCTGGCCACAGGGATGTGTCTGCACCATGCAAATGCCAGCACAGCAGGCCCTCCATACCATTGGCTTTTCCATTTCCAACTCAGCTGGCTCCCCAGAATAATTATGTGCTTGAAGTGGATTAGAGAATTTCTACAGTGAGACTGCCAGCAGTAAATGCAAAAATCTGTAGGCACACCTACCTCAGTCATAAATGAGAAATGTCAGCTGTTCCTTGCCCTGTTCCGACCGATGGGGACTCTAACATGGCAAAAATCAGAGCAAAAACATGTTGCTTTGCTTTGTTTTAACCATGGCTGGGGTTTTTTTTTCCTTTTTTTTTGGTTTGTTTTGTTTTGTGTTTTATTTTTTGTTTTTGTTAAATGTCTTTCTTTAATATTAAACCGGAATTGTTTTAACCTGAGAAGGATATTTCCATTTTCATCCTTTGCAGAAGGTGTTGTCTGCACCGGACCTGAATTCACAACAAATGCCTGTCCCTCTGAAATCACATTTTCCAATAATAATCTGCTCACTAAAATGACTTTGCTGTGTGTTTTATTCACTGCCTCAGGCCTTTCTGCCTGTTGAAGGAGTTCTGGGAAAGGACTCCATGAGGATGCCAAAATCTAAGCAGGATCTCACAGCCCAATGAGAAATACACCACAATCCCAGAGATCTCAGTGTTTCCTTGAAATGCAGCATCTCCCCTCCCCAGTCTGGACCTTTCCTGCCACAGGAATGTCATTGGGTTTATCATCCTCCTCGGCCAGCTGGTGTGGACTCAGCTGAGTGCAGACTGTTCCAAACTGGCTCTCCATGGTCTGCACCACCTGCTTTGGGAACAGGTTAAAAATAAGGTGGTCAGGTCTGGAGTCAGCTTCTAATTAGAAGCAATCTTCCTCCAACAGCTGAAATCAGGGAGGACAGCGAGTACTGAATTAACTGTAAAAAAGTGCTTTTGAATCCAGTTTTTAAAAACTGTCTGTCTTGTGGTTTCTTCCTTTGGCTTCAATTAAGGCATTTTATGTTCTACTAGTTAAAAACGTGGACTCCTGAGTCTAAAAGAAACCAAAAGTTTCTATCTGAGCACCATCTCAAGACTGAGTTCATGGCTAACAAAAACCTAGCGAAGCACTAGGGTTTTGGGCTGGTTTGGGAAAAAAAATCAGAAAGAAAATCAAGGGTCTGATACAGCATTTTACAAGGCAAGAGTGTAATCATGAAAAGCACAGAGCTGAGACATAAAATCACTGCAAATGTGACAGTGTGAAAGGCCAGAATTTGGTAATGAAAACAGAGATTGCACATGCAATAGAAGCTCATCAGTCACAGAGGGAGAAGTGGCAGCATAATTGAATATATTCAAGGCTCTCCAGTGAGGTCCAGAAATAATGCACACCCCAGGGAGGATGGAGAGTAAAGGAGGGGTGACTGTCACCCCCTGTCCTGGTTTGGAAAGACAGGTGTCTGCCAGGGAAAGCCAGATCCTCCCTTGGAATGGAGAATGTAAACCCCATCCCTATGAATTATTATAGTTTTGAAATTAAGGATCTTTCAGGGAAAGATATGGGAATGGGAACAAGTTCTTTACTAGAAATTATTAAAAAATAAAAACGTAGTAGTACAAAAAAAGCAAACAAACAAAAACACTGACAGTCAGAACACAACCTGACACCTTGTTGGTCAGGGTGTTGGGAGCAGTCCAGTCAAGTCCTCCTGCAGTGACAGATGTGGTTCTGTTGGAGCAGAGATGATCCTGTAGAAGGCTCCAGTGGTGCTGAGATGGGTCTGGTGTTCCTCTGGGAATCCAGTGCAAACAGACTGTGCTGGTGTTCTGAATGCCAGGTTTGATCCAGTTAGGAATTCTGGGCTCCTCCCGCTGGGTGGAGCAATTCCCAATGGGATGATGGAATTGTATCAGCCCTGCAGTGAGCCTGGATGGCCCATGAACAGCAGATATCCCCTGGAGGGAGGGTGGGTCATGGAAGAGAACACTGCCCCAGATGGTTTTAGCAGAAGATATCCCCCCAAAATTATGAGAGACAGGTTGTGGAAGAGATCAATGAACACTGCCCCAGCTGGTTTAACAGCTGGCCCACTAATGGAAGATCCCCTCTGGAGTTATGAGGAATGGGTTATACAGGAGATGAAGAAAAAACACCTCCCCAGCCAGTTTCAACAGTTGGCAACAGAATACCCACTTTTGGTTACATCTTGCATTGCAACCCAAGACACCCCCCACTAGTTTTCAGTGCTGCTAGACGAGGTAACACACAGGGGGAGCAGAAAGGATGGGGTGAAGAGGTGGGGAAGCAATGGTGAGAAGGAGCTGAGGGCACACTTTAGTCTGGAAAACATTCCCTGAGGTGCCTCAGCCAAGCCCAGCACGGCCTCACTGAGCTGTCAGCAGCAAAGTGTCAGCAGCAAACACAGGTAGAAGACAAACATCTGCATAAGGGTGTAAAAACAAAACTCTCTGCCATTCTAGAGCACCCCTTCACGAACAATCTCTTCGATTAAGAAAGCTATCATTATAGTGAGAAACTTTGCCATTTTAGCAATTTATGCAGTGGTTTCCTAAGGTCAAAATGCACCATCTTCTGTTTGCCTTTTATTTCTCATGCAAAAGAAATCCTTTCGGTGTTCCATTTCCTGGACTTTGCTAACCTATTCCCATTATCTTACACTTACTGTCTTTCCTACCTCTGCTGGAGGCTTCACAATCACTTTGAAATCTACCTTAGCAGGCAAAAGTTCTCTGTGCACTGAATTATCTGGTTGGAAAATGGGCTGCATTTTGTGGAGAAGGGAAAGACACCCCAAATCTGGGAGCAGCATCTTGCTCCACGTGGCTCCATGAGATCAGGCCAGTCTGGATGGAGCCCTGAGTGACCTTGCCAGGGGGGTGGCATCCCTGCCCATGGCAGGAGGGTTGTCATGAAAGGATCTTTCAGGTCCCCTCCAGCCCAAAACTTTCCGTGATTCTGTGATCCCATGACTTGCTCTTTGCCCCTGGCTATGGGCAAAGAAGAGATGGACACTTGGGACCTCATCCTCACTTTTAGCTCCCCAATAACTGTTCCAGTGTGTTGCAAATACTGTGATTAATTTTAATTTATAAATGAATTCTGATACCAAATTTACCCAAAAATACCTTAAAGGTATGGAAATGGCTCAAAAAAGAGTGAGATAATGTTCTTTTGTTTCTGTTCTAAACGGAAACAGATGAAGAGCTGTCTACTGAAAATTGCTTTATTATACTTGTCAGTGAAACTGTTCTGTGCTTCCAGAAAAACTTTAGTTTGTAAGTGCTTCATAAAGCACACAAAGGGAAGAAAAGTGATGATCTGACTAACACAGGGCAGATCCTGCTCAGCTTCTTCCCCACTTTCAGAATTAGGGTGGGTTTATTTTTTTTCCCAGGTGAAATGGAACCAAAGCAGGAATGCCAATACATATTCCAGACAACACAGGCTTTGTTTTCCACTTGGTAATAAAGAACACCTCCTCCTTGCAGCACAGGGATGATTTTTAGGAAATTAGCTGCAGAGGAAAGCTGACAGGCAGCATTCCTCATTCATCATTAGACAACACCACTGCTGGGAAGTAGCAAATTTCATACTCAGCTTGCCTGCCAGCCTTGAGGGCTTTACAGGACAGTGGGGTTTGGTTTAGTTTTCCAAGATGCGAAGCAGAAACAAGGACTCTGAGAGCACCCTGGACCAGTCCATTGTCAGGCTGCACCTGCAGTGAGGTGATAGCACAAAGGAGAAAGCAAAAACCATCTAATTGTGGGAAGAGCAATGGCCTGGTCAACTGCAGGAAGAGATAATAATGTGAGCAGAGTGTCCTTTCAAATCAGGGAATGGTTTTTTTCAATGTCTATCAATTGAGGAAAAAGAATTCTGCATGATACTGTTGTAAAATTCTAAATCCTGGCCTTGCAACTTGTTTTGTTTGCTGGTATCTGCAAGGAGCCACATGTGCTGGTTTTATTAGAGGAGTGTAGGGGATTCACAGATGGACAAATCCCTGCATGTAAATGAGTGTGGGTTTTATTTTATTTGTTTCACCTTTAGATTAACATCTCAGCTGTAAAAATTATATTTTATAATAGTTGCTTAATTTTTGAAAGCATACAATAGCCACTATATAAAAATACTAAATGCCCTATGCTAACGATTAAGTGTAAAAAAGCAAAGGAGGTGTTTTTAATGTATTTCTTTGTAAGCTGGATTTCTTCACCTTTTAAAGAAAAAACTCTGCTTTTGGTGGCTTTTTCTCCTAATTGCCATCTCTGCAGACAGTATTGTAGATGGTGCTAACTTTTTTTTTTAACCTATTTTTCATCAAAAATTCTGTAACAAGATCTTAGTTCACACTCTTACTGAACATATCAGTAAGAGTGACTTTTATCTTTGCATAAAAATGTGGGGTTTTCAAGGATAAAGTGCAGCAAGAACTTTTATCACTTTGTATAAAATACACAGCTGAGTGTTCAGACATTAACATGTTTTTGATAACACTCTGGGTTGCATTTTTAGATATAAGACTATTAATTTAAACAAAAAGGTTTCACTTTTGTACAGTATTAATTCAGACTTCAAATTAGATTTATTTGTAGTTATTGGATGTACATGAGGTGTGTAGTATTTTGTCTGTGTGCAAAAACCAACTTTATATTTACCATGGGAATAATGCTGTATTGCCTAAAAAAAGAAAATCATCACCAAGAACAAGCCCAAGTTCCCCAAGATAAATTAAATTCTGCATATGACTGCTGAAAAAAAAAGTGATATTGACCTGAAATGACACCCAAGTCTGCCTCAGCTTGGAGCTGTGGTTCATTTTCCTCCAGGTGAAGCCTTTGCTGGGTTTAATATTGCACTTGCTCAGAAAGTCTTGTCACCACTGTCTGCCTTCCTATCTGTCTTGTAAATTATTGCTGATGTTAAGCACTTCTGCTTCATCAGATCAGGTTAGAAATACAGACTGCACCCCATCAAGCCCACTGGTAAACACTGAAATGTCAAGGGGAGTGTTCAGGGGGTGAGGGGGGAATGGAATGAGGACCCTGATTAATCAGAAATAATTTACCTGGGCTGCCTGCACCTACCCAGCCAGGATATTTCCTGAGAACACCCACATGGACAGGCTTACTTTGTGAGCAGAGCAGTTCTGAGCTGCTCTGCTGGGCAGTCTGTCAGCTCACAGACCATTCCTGGAGCTGCATTTCTGTGCTGAAGGGATACAGGCTTGGAATTTTTCCTTTACAAGAGTACTTTAGTGTATTGAATAGGCTAAATGCTCTAAAGAGCATTTAAGAAAGCATTAAGAGAAATAAAACCAATGGCTGGGCTACATTTTAATGAATTTTCTGAAACTCAGTGTCCAGCTGCCAAAAGAATTTTATCTTTTCCCTCAGGTTTGGAAAGAGTTCAGGGATGGTTCGTTCTTCCCTGGCCCAGATGTGTTTTGCAGCTGCAGAGGGAACTGGTGCTTCAATTTGGGATGTCTGATGTGTGAGGAGCATGGCTGAGGGGACATCAATGACCTCCTCCAGCCTTCAATTCCATGGTATGCCAAAGGTGAGGGGTAAAACCCACCACGTTTTGGAGGAAATAAGTGGTGGAAATAAAACCAGACAAAATAAATGAAGGCAGGATCTGTTCTGTTGAATGTGGCTCAGAGAAGATGAATTTTAAAAATAGCCTGATAGTTTAGAAGGAAGAGAGAAAGATGAATTGGAAGATCCCTTAGGATCCCTTCTACCTGATTTTAAGTGATGTGTCAGCACACCAAACACATTCCAAGATCACAACAGGAGTCCCCAATTCCCTTTTTGCACAACTGTCACACTCACAGGCTCCAAACTGTTCATTGTTGGTCAGAGGAGGACCCAAAGGTACTAATGGGTTTTTCTTTCCAGGATATGAAGATCTGCTACATGTCAAAAAAATCAACTTTCCAAAACAATATTCCTGACAATAGTTAATGGAGGTAAAAATTTTGCCTGCTGATTCACTTCACAGCTGAAAAAAAAAANTCACCTCACAAGCTAAAAAAAAAAAAAAAAAAAAAAAGAGAGAGAGAGAGAAAAACCTTCCGAAATAAGTGGAAGTCAGGCTCCTCCTGATACCAGCTCTAGGGTTTTTTTTTTTCTAGTTTTCATGCATTCTATAAAT
The DNA here is from genome assembly GCA_013397095.1 of Sterrhoptilus dennistouni. Taxonomy (NCBI): domain Eukaryota; kingdom Metazoa; phylum Chordata; class Aves; order Passeriformes; family Zosteropidae; genus Sterrhoptilus; species Sterrhoptilus dennistouni. The sequence continues at coordinate 763,164 of VWZU01031158.1, forward strand.
TATCACAAGTTTTTATACTGTTTCTCATCCAAGGGTTTCCCATACAGGATCATTAGTCTGATGAAGTAATCTTAGGGCAGCTTTGGGTTCTTACAAATTAAAAGAAATCTGGTACTCCATGCAGAGCTGTAAATAATCTGAGCAATGCTATCTAAAGGTCAAAATATTTTCTTAAATTTCCAATTAAAGCAAGGCAGAAGGAGGAAAAAGTCAAGTGTTCAAGTCCTATATTGGTCATCATTTTTCAGCACCGGTGCAGTGGATTCCTGATCAGTACATTGCACTAATTTCTTCTAAAGCTATTTCAGTCACTGACATGTTGATCATTTATTAATATGATAATTGTTCAAAAGGCACTGACAGGGAACAAGAAGAATCAAGAAACATTAATCACACAGGCTATTTTTAACACACACTGAGCCACGGGCTGCTTCTTATCTAAGTCAGTAGATGTGGGGAGTTGGAGCTGGAGAAGGGAGGAAGAGGAGGAAGCAGGAAGAAGAGGAGTAAGGAGGAGGAAGAGGAGGAAGAGGAGGAAATAGAGGGAAACAGGAGGAAGAAAAGGAAGCAGGAGGAAATGGAAGCAAGCAGGAGAACACAGAAAGAAGCAGGAGGAAGAAGGAGAAAGAAGGACGAGGCAGAAAGAAGGGGGAGGCTGCAGGAGAAAGCAGGAGGAAGCTGTACAAAAGAGTGCTCATGGGAAGGAGAGATTGCATGTGAATCTTGATCATTATCCAAGGTGCAGACCTGCTCTACCAGGGTGGCATCAGCCCAGGGCTGGTTGTATTTCATATTTTAGCATAATTTCCATTTTTTTTCTCCTGCTTTCCCTTATTCCTCAGCTTCCCCTGCAGGTCCTTTTGCTGATCTTTCTGTCTCTCTGTGGACCTGAGAGCTCAAGTCATCCACAGCATCAAACACCAGTGCTGGATACACCTTTAGTGACCTATAAACTCTTTGGCATCTGTTGAAAGCACAGCTAAAATGAAATATTGCTCTCTCTGTCTAGTAAATATGTCTCCACATTTTTATCACCACCAGTGGCAGTGTTACCTTTTTATTTCAGGCTAACAGGCCATGCTGATAAATCACAGAATAGTTTAGGTTGGAAAAGCTCTTTAAAATAATGAAGTGTTCAAATTCACCCTGACCCTCCTGGGGTTCTGGAGTTTTCTTTCTCTGCCACTATCCTTTTCCATGAAATAGATATGATATTATAAATCTGTTTGAAAATGCAGAACCAAAAGCAAAAAGGTCCCCAAGCCAGTCCACTAATCCTGGGAAAAGCCATCCTGAAATGAGGATTCCTGTGCTGGCCAGGGTGGCCTGTGGCAGAAATGGGTTGGAGGAGGTACAGAGGGCAAGGCTGGACTCCTGCTCCACAGACACCAAATCATTATAAACACACTTAAACATATTCTTAAATATTTTGTAAAATTCCCAGCAAATATTTGATATACAGATCTAGATATGAAGAATTTTACTTACTTAAATTTACTACTCTATAAACTAGAGCTTCAGGATGTTCAGACTCTCCCCTACATATGATTTTTAAAAACCATAACATCATAACTGAGGAAAAAATACTCAAACTCGGAAATACCTTTAGCTTAAAGCATGCTTAGATAACAGGTTGTATAAATAAAAAAGGTGGTGCGGTAATTGCACCTCCGGTAAAGCAATGAGCATTCTATATTTAGATCTTAATGAATCAAATTACAGAAAAATCCTTCTTCCTTTCAGAAATAGTATTCAGAATTAGCTATTTCAAAATTTCAAAACATGGCTGTTCCTTTGAGATATTTAACCTGAGCTGCCCATATGAAATGAGCAATTACTTTTTTTAGATAGCATTTCCTTTGACTACTATTCCCTGGCCTTTTTAGTCAGAATCTTTCAAGTATTTTTAATTAAACAAAAAAACCCTTGGTAATGCTTGGGAAATTAAGGTCCTAGTGGTTTGTTTAATTTAGTCTGAGACTATTTGCTCGTGATAAATAAAAATAGCACAGGTTATTAAAACACAGGAGGAGACATGAGGGAAAGCAACCAACAAAAAGGGATGTGCAGTGTCTCTGAACTTTAGTAAGAAATATTCTGTTGATAAGGACGCTGTACTAATCCAGGAGGAATAAAGGTGCTCTAGAAAAAAAAAAATTCTGCTATTTCTGAATGCTAACTTCTTCCTGTGTAAAGTCTGCACAATGAGAGTCCTGGATTAATCTGTGCCTGGGCAAGTCATTTTTGGGCACCAGGGGTAGGATGGAGAGAGACGAGTCATCCTCATGGGCTGAGAAATCAGCTTGTCCCAGGTTTCACCAGCACAATGGACAAAGTATTTTATCTTCATACAGACCCTGTTGCAATCTAAAGTGGGGAACTGACCTCTTCTCTCCTCCCTAGTGGAAGCAAAATTAGGAAAGTATGTCCAGGTATTTCCCAGGAAGGGAAGGGAATCAGAGTGGTCTGTTTGATGTAAATAACCAAGCACAGAAGAGCTCTGCCAAAGTGGGGCAAGTCCATCCTCCAGCTTGGCTGCTGAGGGAACAAGGAGTGCCCCAGACAGGGCCTGTGGAGGATGGAGATGAAAGCCTGGAAAGAAATAGAGCAACAAGGGTCAAGAAGAGATTTGTGTAAAGGAACAGGGACAGGCTGTTCTCAGAGGCTGGAGGCAATGGACACCTCTGAAAGCAAGGAAAACTGCTCAGAGACTGGGGGAAAAATTCATCCCAGTGCAAGTGGTTTAACATGGACCAGAGAGGCTCTGGAGTCTCCAGCCTTTGAAATGCTGAAAGCTTGGCCAGAGGAGAGACTGAGCTACTGGACTGAGCTTCAAAATGGATCTGACTTCAAAGCTGGCTCTGTTCTGGGCTGGGGCACTGGAGCAGATGTCCTCATGATGTCCATTCCAGCCTGAATTTTCCTGTGGTTCTGTGATTACAGATCTGGAAGGGCTGCTCTGAACCTGGGAGGTTTGTCTCCACATTTTGGCTGCCTATGAACAAAGCCTGTCCTGCTGGAACTCCACAGGGATGAAAGCTGGGGAGGGAGGGAGCAGCTCAAAGCCAGGCTGAGACAAACTTCTGCCCATAAGATGACAATTTTCCAGTGGTGAACTCCATCAAACACCAGATGTGCTGTACTCAGATCCCTAAAACCCAGTTGGTTTAATTGATGAGAAAGTGCTTCACAATAATGGGATAATGAAGATAATCAGAACTGTGGAATAAATTCCTCATGAACATCCACACCAGCACTCCTTAAGAAAAATGAAGGGCCATATGTGTTAAAATTAACCTCGTGTCTAAATTTGCCCATTATTTACTTTAAGCTCATGAGGTATTTGAAGAAAAAACCTTGATCAATATAATTTCTGTGGTAAAAATTCCTGTTTTCTCCAAGAATTATCAGAAGAAGCTGAGGAGAAAGGACAGGTGTGGGGAAAGCTGAGGAGAGGTGCAGGCAGTGCATCCATAATTTGGACCCAAGTCTTGGTTTGGACTCTTTAGTTGAAGCTCATCCCCACCAGATGAGACACTTGTAAATTAGACCTACATTTTCTATTCATAACTTTCTGAAATGCTCCAGAATTTAAAACAAAACCCCAAAAAATCAATAAAACATTTCCAGAATTCTGAGGGGGTTTAGGTGATTTGTTTAAGTGTTGTAATTTGCAGAAAGTTTTTACATTTTCTTATTGTACCCAGGTGGATAGACAACCATGGGGAGGAGAAGAATGAAGCCAGAAATATAATGAGCAGAGTGATTAAGTTGTATAAGGCTTCAGAGGGACTGTTTCTATAAATAGGCTTTTAGTAAAAGTCTAACCTTTTGAAAATTTATATTCATCAAAAGAAAAAAAAAAAAAAGAAAATGTTACCAAAATCTAATTAGGAAGGGTTATAACCTGATAGCTATGAAAACCAAAATAGAATAACGCCACAAGAGAAAGAACCTCCAGAGATGTATTTTAAAGAGTTTCTCTCAGAACCATTAAAAAGTTAAAGTTAAAATTAAAGCCGAATAAAATATTCATAGTGAAACTAAATGGCCAGGTAGAACTTACAAAAAAAAAAAAGAAGTTTGTAAGGTGTGTAACCCCTTCTTAGGCACTGATTTCCAGACCAGGTTTTATTTACTGATTCATTCTCCCTCATCTTTGCATAAAAGTTGCACTCTGTAAAAAGCATAACAAAGAACATTTCCCCCAGTGCCAATATCTTGCCCACATCTTCTCACTACAATCATTAGCAGTAAAATAGGAAAATGGAAGAAATTCTTATCCCAGTGAATTTATTTTTCTGATCTTTAACACTTCAACCATTTGTCTCTGTCAATACTAAGTTAAATAAAGTTTGCACAGGGATGAGTAAGGATCTTAGTCTGGTTTTTTTAAGTTTTCAGGAAAGCAATCCTACAATTTTTAAATTTCTTCCCCAAATACATTTGTGCAAATATTTTCCCTACTTAAAGAAATCCACCTTAGCCATATTTCTATAATAAGCATTTAGGAAAGAAAACCAACCCCGTGGAATTTCCAATGGACCGATAATTGAATATTCTCAACTGTCACAAAACTCTTCTGTCTCCCAGGGTCTCATTGTGTGGTTGCTCCTCAGATTTGCCTCTGCTGATGTTCCAGCTGAGGCTGGAGCTGGGGCTCATTGTTCTTCTGGCTTTTTACCCAAGCAGGACACCTCACCACAATCTAGAAGCAAGTTGTCACCTGCCAGTGCTCTCTTCTCAAGGGGAAATACTGGCTCCTGCAGGGGTTTTTTAGCTATCAGTGAATATAATGGCAAACTAACAGATGGAATGAGTGTGTCACCTAATTTTAACGTTAATATCATTCAAGTGAATGATGCACTGAGGAGCACAGTCACAGTCCAAGGACATGATTATTTAAAGAGCATTGCATGTGAAAGATAGCACAGTGTCACAGCTGCTCTCACAGGGCTCTAAGGTCAGGTAAACTGATTTGTCAGCAGCTGATTACTCAAAACCAATGAGGATTTGTGACTGTTCTGCATGGCTCCTGCAGCACATCAGCCACGCAGTGATTGCACCATTTCAATGTGGAAATTGGCTGCAGGGCTGTTAAAAAGGCACAGGAGCCCACACACAGTGATCAAATCTTGAGGCATGAGGTACCCAGACCCTCTCATGACTGTGTGTGTGCACACAGGGAGCCTGGGCTTCACTCCTCCCACAGGCATGACCTTTTTCTTCTCACCAAGTGTTGGAAAGGAAAAATTGCAGCAGCAATTAAATGAGAAAATTCACTTGAATATACTAAAATTGAGGGTCAATCATCCTATATTCCAGCTCTTTTCCTCTCAAGAGCAGAATGACCAGGTGAGCAGTATAAGAAGAATCATTCAGGAATGCTGCCATGGGGTCCCAAAGTCCTCTGGTATCCCAGAAGAACATTCAAGAAATACTGGTTTTATTTCTATTTATATTGCTTTTCTTCAGTAATAATGTTTCTAGCTGCACACCAAATAATTTGGTTGGCAAGATATAGCCAGTCCATTTGTAACTAAAGATCTATTAAACTTTGAAGCAGTTTCTCACTTTATTTGTCTTAGAAATACTATTTCAATAAAATACTTGAATGTAGGAATGGGTATAACATCCATCTGAACTTGCACTCAAATATATCAAAAGAGGGTGATGCACTGCAGCTTTTTGCCATCACTATTTTGATTCGTTTTGGGTCTCTTGGATACTAATTCTGCATTCTTCTCATATTTTTTACCTGCATTTGTGGATCTGCAACTGAGATATTGCAGTGATTTCTCTTTCCTTCTGTGACAAGATGAGGAAAACAAAGGAGTCCTACAATTTTTAATCAGGAACTGGACCCCCAACAATCAGTTCAAATTTTCTTTTACATTCCAATTTACATTTCACTTTTAATGATGCAGGCTTCCAAGTGAGCTGGTTTCACATAAGCATGCAAATATCTTACAGAGACTTTTGTAAGGCAGAGTAAAAACCTCCTGGATTAGGGAAAGGGCTCTGCCTTATTAATGCTCTATTGGTGCATTCTGCCTGTGTGCAATAAAAAAAAAAATGAACTTGCCACCTTCTCATTGTTAAAAGCACTTAAGCACAAAAGAAACTAATTAAAAATGGAAAGAGTGGCACTTTTTATACCCTTCAGAAGTATTTTCATGAGCTGCACGGTGACTCATGTTTTACAGCACTGGGCAGCTCGATATATGTATTTTTAATGATTTGGAAAGGGCTCATAAAGCAGCGTCCCCATCTTGTAATCGTTCATGACTGCGTGTAAAAGGAAGCAGAATCCATTATTTCCAAGGGACTGTAAAAACAAACTGGCTTACAAGTATCTGTAAAGTACCTGTATCGTTGTCAGTAAAGCCAGAAACTTTTCATTAGGATTCCAAGGCAGGTGTATTATTGTGTGGGATATGTTGTTTTCAATACTCCTGACACGCAGACACCCACCAGAGCATTTAACTCACCCAACAGCAGGTTTGTGTGGAGGCCTGGGTCAGGAGTGAGCAGCTGAAGTTCAGTGAGTCCATCAGTCAGATGGGCTGTGGCAGCTGGCCGGGGGCAGATGAGAGCTGAGTCACCAGCCCAGGCTGCAAAACTCCACCCACACCAATAATGAGTTTCAAGTGAGGAGAGGTTTTAAACTCCAGCACTTTTTATCTGAGTGTGGGGCTCCTGCAGTTCCTCCCACAGGAGGGACATCCCAGCCCCAGCAGGGACAGGGATGATGAGAGATTCATTCCCAAACACAGATGGACATCTCCAGGCTCCTGGCACTTGTCCCTGGCTCAGCTCGGTGCCTGAGCCCACCTGAGGATCTGTCCAGGCTGTGTAAAGCTCTTTTGTGCTGTTTATTTACAGACAAATGGTGCCTCTTTGATCAATTACCAGCCATCCCGAGCTGCTGCAGAGGAATTTAGTGTTTCCCCAGCTGGCTGCAGCCTCCCCTCAGGTGGTTGTGGATTGTTTCCAAACAGATGGGATAAAGGAAAAGCAAATTGCATCTCTCCTCAGGTGACAGGGAAGGCAGGAGGAAAACTGTTCCATGGATTCCCTTGACTTGTTACAGCCTGGAAATCTCAGATCCTGTGTCCCAGATGAGCACTAACAAAAAATTTAATCCTAACACTCCTCTCTTCTGTAGTTTGTTCCAACTCCACCATTTTCCTCAAGGAGTTAAAGCATCCAGACATTAAAATCATGCTATGATTTCATAAAAAGGAAGCTTACAGACACTTCCAGAGGAACAGGAAACATAATCTCTATGTCCCATTTTTGAAGGTGTTTAAAGGAGGTATTACTGCAACATTCATTGATATATTGGATCACAGTATGAAACAGCAAATTAATTCTGTATCAGAAAATGCTCTTGCTCAGATTAATCCCTTTTCATGCAATGTTTACCAAGAAATATTTAGACCTGTGGAAATATTTGTACTTTGTTTAGACAAAGCAGATCATTAGCTACTTTATTAGTCAACAGTGGGAAGAGGAACTGTAAGAAATATGTTGTTACCTAGAGAGAATGCAATGGAAAAACAAATCAAATTTGTTTAGATTTTTTCATACATTTTACCACTTATTTTGCATAACTTTATCTTTTCTCCTCTTCTATTCCACAGATGTTTAGGTAATGAATAAAAATAATAATTTCCTCTCTAAGCTCAGCAAGGTTCTACAGATCATTTTTTCCTCCAAATCAGTTAAGACACAAAATTGTGTCACTGAAGGGCAGCCAGTGAAGGATTTTTTATTATTGGATTGAATCACAGGAAAGTTCATTTTGGTTGCCTTATGTAAAAACAAGAAACACTTTGAAGCTCTTAAAGTCCAAAGAAAGAAATGGGTGAACACATTCACAGAGAAGAGAAATATATCCATTGTAGAGAACAGAACCAAAAGGAAAAAGGAGTCCTAAATCAACCAAACCCTTCTAACAGGCACTGGGAAACCACTAAGAGCATCAGTTTCAGCAGTTTTGGACAGGATCTTACTATTTATGGAAAGTACAGCCCAGACTTCCACGAAGAGCAACATCTTGTGTTCCACAGGAATCATTAATCCAAACACCACTGTAGTAAAAGAAAAAAATCACAGAAAAAAAGAAAATAAAAACAAACAAACAAAAAAGGGTGGGGAGAAGAAAAGAAAAAACAAAAACCTCTAAAAGTTCTCTGAGCAGCTACATAAATGACCTGTGCATTGAACAAAACTTCCCCCAGCCTGCCTGTACTTGTCTTCCTTAAGACCTCTAATAAGCAGCTTCGTATTTTGAAGGTTCTTTTCCCTTTGTGTCCCAAGTCCCTTCAGAATCTATCCAGATCTTTAGCATTATGCTGCCATAGATCATTTAAACTGTGTTCTCCATGGCTTTTCTGGCTATCCAAGTGTAATATTCTGCAACTGCTGCTACAGAATGAGTTCGCTTTATTCCTGTGCATTGCCTGTCTCAGAGTGAAGAACTGCCTGATTTCAGAGGTTTCTTTGCATTCTCTCCACCCTCTGTGTTTCATTTTCTCTGGAGTGTTGCCCCTTCCTCCTACACAGAGGGCTGCCTCCATCTCTGCATCCATATCTTGAAATTTCAACACTCATCTTTCAGAAATGCAGTTGTAAGTAAAGGATGGCTGGTAAGAAAGTGAATGTTTTATTTTTCCTACCAGAAATGGGCTTTCCACTAAGTAAAAGCTCATTTGGCTTTAATCTTTCAGTGCCTCATTTTCTCCATCTCAATGCAGGATGCAGGAAAGGCAATAACTCGTGGTTCAGGAATAAATTAAGGTTAACACTAACCCATACCAACACTGTGTGAAATATTGTGCCCAGGTCTTAAATACAGAATTTTTCTTTCATATATAATGATAATACTCAGCTCTTATGCAGCATTTTCCACCAGCAGAGTTCAAAGTGATTTATAGAAAAGCAAATAACAACTGAGGCTAACTTGGTTAGTTTGCTTAAATGGAAGAAGTTGAAATTAAAATGCAAGAGTAAAATATAAATGGGAACTACGCCACCGAATTTCCACACTTTTCCAGAAGTGTTATCAGTGTGACCAGGATTGGATGCAAGCTCCAGAAAACAGCTTTCTGTGCCTAGAAAGGGCATTACTAGAAGTGGAAACCATTTACAAATGCACTTCTCACAAACAATTTTGTGAATTTGCCCTTCCAGCCCTGGAATTTATTCTCCCTCCATCCCAGGGTCAGCACAAGCCTTCTCATCTGCCACTGGCCTCCAGCCTCTGCCACTGGGAGGGGAATTCTCTTCATCACTGAGGTCAGACTCCTGACACTCCCACTGGAATCTCTTCAACTCCTTTTCCCTACTTATTTACCCTTCTTTTTTTCTTTTGACCCACAGATGTAAATTGCCATCTCTTTCTTGTGCAAAATAAGAGAAAGAAAAAAAAGCAATTATTCTTTCTTTTACTCTTGCTGTTGAACTCTATTCTTCATTTCTCTCGAGTATTCTGAGCTGAAAGCTGCAAGAAAGGCTCGATAAAAAGCAGATTTGCATGAAGGCAACAGAGCCTTCCTTGAAGGAGCAACTGTCATACATAAATCAATGGACTCATATCCAAGGTGCAGAGAAATTCAACTACAGTTCTGCATATCTTCTTTTCAAAACTGAAGTAGGATCAGATGTGTTTTCCTGTGGTCTTTGCCTCATTGTCCCAAATTTTTCCTTTTGAAGCTTCTCTCTTGTCTATGTATCTTTGGTGTGGTTAAATGATCAGACTGTAAAACAACTTTTACTCTCCCATGCATTTGCATCCCTCCTTTCACTTGTAAAATACTTTTTGTCCTTTCAAGCAGCATGTTTGAGGTGTTTGTGTCCAGCTGTTCTGGGAGTTACCAGGTGAGATATTAAAAAACTAAAGAAAAATATCTTTCTGAAAAGCACAGAAACCCAGAGCGGAAACCAGACCCTTCCCAATAATGTCTTAATAAAAATAGATGTATTTTAGCAGTAACCTCTGGAAATAGATTGTGTCTCCATTTTTGGTATTGTGCAGCCTAAACATACCTAATTATTAATTAATAGCTGTTCACTGAGTAGCCTCAGTGTCATTTTTTCTATACTTGCAGAAACTACCAAACTTGTTATGGAGTCCACGCACATCCTGAAGTATTATGAGATCATGATTATCCAATTTTCCCTCCATTTACTTTTAGTTTTATCCTAAGTGAATATTTTTAGGCTAATCAGTATCTGTTAAATCAAAGGAGCAATTCCCTCTCTCATCAGCTCATGCAAGTCTTCCCTTTCAGCAGTTAACTGTGCTTATCAGAAGAACCACCTATATTTAATATCACTTCAGGAATGTTTGTCATTTGAGGACAGAATATGCCAAGAAACTTTTTCTTAATACGTGCAGCATTTAGCAACAAGAGAACAGAACAACCTCAAGTCGAAACACACTCCTTTCTTTTACTTGATGGTTTTTCATCTATAAACCTTTACAAATAAAGAAGCTGCTTGCTATAGTGTGTTTAAATAATGCCTGAAATTCAGAGGGACAGAGATTTTATGGATAGAGTGATACATTTTTCATATACAAAAGAGAAGGCGCAGCCCTACAACTATGAAAAAAATAGTTTTTAAAAAATCACTGTATGGAAGCTGATTTGTGAGGGCTTTGGGCACAGTTAAATTCCAGAAATGAAGAAAAGTGTCAGAGAACTGGGCTCTTGAGGGGCTGTTGACCCCAGCTAGCTGAGGAATCAAATAGAGCTGTGTGACAGGGTGAATTACAGGTCTGCATCTCTTGGCTCCTCCTCTCCGCACTTTGACCTCTAAAGATTTGTGCCAAAAAAACCTCACAGAAATGGAAGTGCGTTTGTTCCTGTGTGCTGTCCTGCAGCTGTTCAGTCTTAAAAGGCTCCCTGTAAACTATTATGATATTTATTATGAATAATTAAAGAAATTATTCAAAGTCTCAGCATTAACCTGTCCCCACCTACAGCTCTTCACGGTGCCATTGAGTTGGTGGCAGCTCTGACTGCAGAGATTGTGAGATGAGCAATGGTGTTAGTCCTGTGATAAATCTCCAGGTTTTGTGCTGAGCTGGTGGAATTAATACAACAAATTCCAAGTGATGGATGTAAATGATCCAAGGAATCCCAGCCTGGAGTAATTGCCTGTGAATTTGCTGAGTGTTCCTGCCTGGGGAGACTCTTGGCAGAGCTGCAGGCTGAGGAGCTGCGGGCTGTAGCCACAGACTCCTGGCATGGCTTCAGGTGAGGCTGTTCACCCTTCTGTACCTAAATTTCAGTCTTCATCTGGTCAAATTAGTAAATTATTAACAAAAATCACCTTCCCAATCTAAACCAATGAAAGCCTTGCTTGTATCTGGTCTTCATTTCCATAAACATTTTTAAGAACTGTTTCCCATTCTCTGGTTAGCTTTGTACTCCATACGCTTGTTCCAGTATTACCTTGCTTAATATTTGTTTTAAAATTAATTTATTAAATTTGTTTAATACTGGGGGCTTCTTTCTTAGCCTGCTTAAAGAGCAAGGTAATGGCAGTATAAACAGAAGCACTTTCAGAGCAAAATCTAAATCTAAATGCTTTCCATTTTCCCCTTCATTAACCTCCTATGAGACAGAACTGCTGCTAAGCCCCTTGGTGTGATTTACTGGTGGGACAGAAATGTACCCTTCCTGAGAACCTGTGTCCTACAGAGCTTTCAAACTTTTAACCACTTTTTAAATAAAGGTCTGACCAAGGTAGCTCAAAGCCTTGCATCCACATGGTTTTTTTTTGAAGGAAATGATGTAGAACAGCCAAATCTTGGAACCTGGATATATTTATTTTCAGGCCTGAAATAAACAAGTTACTCCAGGAGAAGCTTTTTTAAAAAAGAGGAAATTTCAAATAAACTATTAGAAATTATTCCTAATTAATTTCCATCTCTCAGATTGGAAAACTTTAGAGAGGAAAAAATACAGACTTTGTTCTGCTAGCATGATGGACAAAATTAAACATTTAATGCAGACCTTTTACAAACTGTGAGAAATTAGAGATGAAAGACTATTAATTAAGTTCAAATTTGTAATAGCCTGAAAATTGAAGGTTCATCTGTTTGTTTTGTACTGGAGCCCCTATCTGCAAGCCCAAAAAAGCTGAGGAGGATTTCAGTCTCTGTTTGAATACAAATGTGCCATAAGAAGCAAAACTCCCCATTTAGAACATGTAGGCAGAGGGTTCCTAAACCATGCACTCCCCAGAGCTCCAGCTGCATTTTTAAAGCTCCCCTGTGAAAGTGGCTTTCAGCACTTTGTCAGTTCCCTGTTCTGATTTTAAATATGTGCTTGTAGATTATTAAAGATGCCTCTGTTTATTTTGGGCTCAGCTTTGAAATATTCTTTGACTTACTGGGCAAATCATCACAGCTCACTTGGCACCACTTCTATGGCCTAAGTTGTGATGGTTTAGGGCTCTCCCTAAAACCATTTTCTCCATTCAGCCCTTCCCTGATTTTATGATATTATTCCTTAAGAACAACATCTCCTTACCCAGTGTATTTATTACAGTATAAGATTTTTATAATTAGCATTATTGGCAAGGGGAAAGGATTTCTTCTAATTAAGCCAAGGCTAAGCTAATAAAACCAATCACCCTGTGCACTTCTGTAAAATTTTAATTTTGTGTCCATCAGTGTTTAGTTGCCTTATGAAGTCCCCAGTGAGCTAATAACCTTTCGTGTGCTCTTTCTTCTAGAGAAGAAAGAAACATCCATCCTCCTTGGGGTTACTTTTAAATCCTCACACTGAAAGGCCATATTTTCACATGGTCTCTTGCTTTATTGGGCTGTTCAGTGGCAACTCTTTATTGAGCTCTCCTGGCTCTGAAAACAGCAGCAAAATTTGCTCTAAAGGAAGTTTCAAAGTTAAAAAAAAAAAAAAATCTTTAAATTTAAAAATCCTGCCAGGTGCTGAAGGATCAGACCTTCTGCCCCTGAACCCAACGCGCTTCCCAGTGAGGTTTGTTCTCTCACTTCCTTGGCTGTGCCAGCACCTAGAGCCAAAATTGTGCCTTTTATGCACAACTGTGCATTTTACTCAAGCTCAAAACAGCCTCAGAGCTCAAGCTGACAGAAATCAAATGTTGCCTGGTGTCTGTTTGTCCCAAGGAGCATCTCCAGGCTTCACTTAAAGTCCAGGTCACTTCTCTGCCCTGACAGATGCTGTTTCTTCTCTGAAGAGACAATCTGTGGAGGGAGCCTGGTAAAAGTGGTGCCTTAAGTTTTAGTTTTCATATTTTCAGGTTCTGTGCTGCCCAGGGATGCAGTTCTGAGCCTCATATTAAGTGTCACTCAGCTCTTCACAGAGCAGGGAGACAAAACAAATCCTTTTCCTGCTGAGGACCAAGGACAACTTTCAGGCCCAAAAGCACAAACAAGGGTGGCTGAAGGGAGGAACAAGAAGGATGGGACCTCACAACCTGAGCTGGAATTGGACAATTAAACCCCAATATGCAAATGGACTAAAACTTATAAAAATATAAGACCTCGTGGCGGGGCAGCCATTTTGTGACCATTTTGGGTCCACCTTGGGTGTAGCCCTGGTCAGGCCCTGTCCTGCCCAAGGTGGATCCTGGAGGCCTTTCAATAAATCCCTGCTTTATTCTATAGCTCTGTCCAGTCTCTGTTCCAGGTCAGCCTTCCCAAGGCATCAAAAGGACAACTTCCCAGTGCTTGTGGGCCTTTAGATTGCCCCCTCCAAGTTTCACAGTTATGAAGCAGAACAAACCCTATGCATTTGCTTTCTCACACAGCATTTTATATTTTAGTGAGCTAAAGGCACACGTGCAGTGTGGGATGCACAGCTGCCTGTTAGGTGGGCTATAATCAGCAAAAGATTTGGACACAGACTGTTACCCCAAGAGAACTCATACATATTACTTTACACTAAAATCTTAAACCTAAATTTCTAGCATTCCAACACTTTTCTGCAGGGAAGATCTCTTCTTTCCCAATTATTGACCCTCAGGAACACTTGGCTGTGAGGTGCTGCTGTCCTCAACATGGGGAGCACATCCCCTTTGCTTTGCAATGGGAATGGGAATTTGTAACAGGATTTGGAATTTGCTCTGCCAGAACAGAGAGGAGTTGTCAGCTCAGTGTGTGCAGCTCTTCTATTTGAGTTGATGCTTCAGCAAGCACAGTCAATAACAGATTTTTAGAGGGCTTGTAGATAATTAGATTAATGAGTTGACTCTCCTCAAACACACGATTTGCAGTAAGCCTTTCTGCTCATCTTTTAATTGACTGGCACAGTAATAACATCTATTGAACTTCACTCAACCATCAGGTAATACAAACATATTTTTGCCCTTGGAGGCAGTCAGAAAGGCCAGAAACACTGTCACTGCAGTACATATATTTTCTGAGACAATTAGCAACCTCAAGGTGGTGTTAATCAGGAGGAAATAGGGACTAACTAAGTATTAAATTATCTCTTGCTACAATAGAGTTCCCAGAGGTAAGATGACCATGTTAGAATTGTTTTGTAGGATACTCTTTGTCTTTCTATTGTAACGAGATGTCAGTCAATCCTCAGAGTAAAACCCTGCTCCCATCTGAAGAACCAGACAAGCAACAGAGTTAGAAATGGCAGGTGCCTTTTTCAAAGCATCTTATTCAGCTGGAATTTTAGCATGGAAACCTCTGCCATTGTCCTTTGGTGGTTCCCAATTAACACCTAGGAGAAGCAAACCTCTTGAACAAAACCACCGTGAGTAGAAAACTGGAGAAGTAGCAGGATGGTAGTTAAAGCCTTGGAAGATTGGAAGAGGATGCAAAAAGCTTCATCTAAACTGAGCCAAAGAAGCTCTGAGTTTTTTTCTGTTTCACCAATCAAAGTGAATGGAAAAAAAATAAATCTTACAACATTGCCTAAGCAAGTCCTTTCTGGGACTTTACTATGGTGAGAAACTAAAAAAGCCACAGAAATGCAACTGATCCAGAATGAGCCCCTGAGAAGGCAATCAGCACCTGCAAGGCAAAGGGGATCAGTCTTCACAGCCCAAGAACTACAAATCCAATAGGAAAATTTAAATTACTCAGTGAGGAGGTCTAAGCTGAGCACACAGAAGAAACTTCATTAATACAGCAGAAGGGAAAATGAACAAAGGCTGCAAGTGACAGCGCTCTCAGTGCAGAAATCCAAGGAACTGACAAGAAAGGCAAAGCACAAACCGCCACACAGAAAAGCTGCAGCACAGTTGGCTGCCAAAGGGGTTAATGACAACACTGCCTCCTTCCAGCAGCTTTTGCAGAGCTACAAGGCAAAAATCATCTGCTTTAGTGTGCTGTAAAGCAGCAGAGAGAGCTGGGCTGTAGAGGGCAAGACCGGGGTTGGGAGCACTTATTTCTGAGGAAACCAATTAAACAGAGACACTCTGCAACGAATGTGACATATTTGATGAAAAGCAGCAGACATTCCTGCAAGTGATCATGAGTCCAAGAGCAGTGAGTGGCCTGTCTGTGTGATGGTTTGGATGGTGGGGAATGTACCAGGGTGCAAGAGATGCCTCAGGCAAGAGAAAGCAAACAGCCGGAGCACCGAGAGCGAGCTCTTGCTGAAAACTTGGGAAATAAATGCTTATTGAGGTTTTGTAAAATATGGTGGCTGCCAAGGGGAGGAAAAGGGTTCATTAGAACCTTTAGAGTTCATTGGAAAAGCAGGAGAATAAAACTTCCCATGGAGTGAGTAAGGATGGGTTCTGAGACCAGGCAGAGATCAGAGCTGGAGGGATCTCTGTGGTCCCTGAACCCCTTAACTCCTCTGCCCATAAAAGAAAAGAACCTGAGTGTTTACTTACATACACACCCTGCTGGATCTGTTTGCCAGGAACAGAGGAACATGTCCTGCTGCCTCCAAAGGCAAAAATTCTGAAAGAGAATGAAAATATCTAAGACCTGTGCACCACTGGGGTTATGGATGGTGTCCCAAAAATAATTAAAAACAAAATATCAAGGATGATATCCATACTATTTTAAAAATAATTTTTAAAAAATCAGAGTCATAGTAACTATTTTGAGCTATGCTTGCTGCCCCAAACACCCCAGAAAGCAACATGATGAGTGGTATAAGAACAGGCAGGAGACAAGCACTCCAATAATGTAGAGCTGGGAAGAGCAGCTTTGGGAAATGCCTGAGCTGTTCGGCTCCAGCAGCGATGGAAAATTCTCCTGACAGTTGTCAAAGTGCTCTGGAGGCAGCAGTGCAGGCCCTGATCAGAGCTGATACCGGTCCCAGTGCCCTGATGAGCTGGTGTCTGTGCCAGGAGCTTGCTCTGGCTGACCCATGCCCACAGCAACAGCACAGGCAGCTGTCACCTCCAGCCCTGGCACTTGGCAGGGATGTCCCCTGGCAGCAGAGCTGTCCCAGCAGAGCTGGGGAAGGGACTTCCTGCAGCAGGCATGGGCTGAGGTAGCAGCACTGAGCTCCAGGCCCTGCCTGGGCTGGCAGGGGTCAGGGCAGGGGCTGGCAGAGCTGGGGGCACTGAGGGCTGACAGAGGCACAGAATGGTTTGGGCTGGAAGGGACTTTAAAGCCCATCTCATCCCACCCCCTGCTATGGCAGGGACACCTTCCACTGTCCCAGGTTACTCCAAGCCCCAGAGTCCAACCTGTCCAGGGATCCAGGGGCAGCCACAGCTTCTCTGGGCACCCTGTGCCAGGGCCTGCCCACCCTCACAGGGAACAATTCCTGCCCAAGATCCAGTCCATGACTGACACAGGACACTTTAAAATTAGGCAGCTAATTTTCGATAAGCTCCTAAGTAGCAGCAGGAAAACTTATCCAAATTTGTCTGGTGCCTACATGAAGTTGCTTCTCCTGACACATGTGCAGGGTATTAGGTGGGGTCACCTGCAGCCCCAGAGGTGGCCACAGAAGATGCTAAATTGGGTTTTTTTCAGCAAGATCTGAGAGACACAAACTTCATAAAGCAGGGACAGTTACAGTGCAGGCATCGCAGCCAAAGCAAACAGTTTATCTCCTGACTGCAGTGCTGCTGATACAGTACAGACAAACAAATGATATTAGCAAGGATTTGCAGGCACCAACTTTCTGTAGTTCTGGGTTTTATGAAGGCTATTGATGTGTTTGGCCTGAAGAAGAAGATAAAGTGGACTGCAGTCCCTGAAAGGATTGAGCCCTGAGCCAGGTGAAGGGTGGCTGGCATGTCCTGGAGGGATTTGTGCTGGGAAACAGCAATCAGTGACAACATGCACACTGCTTTAATGAGTGGCTGCTAATCTGCTGAAGAGACACCCA
This sequence comes from Sterrhoptilus dennistouni, assembly GCA_013397095.1. Taxonomy (NCBI): domain Eukaryota; kingdom Metazoa; phylum Chordata; class Aves; order Passeriformes; family Zosteropidae; genus Sterrhoptilus; species Sterrhoptilus dennistouni. The sequence goes on from VWZU01031158.1 coordinate 780,482, forward strand.
AAAGTTTAGGATGTCTTCATTGCCACAGAGCTGAAAGGATGAGCACACATTCCACGCTGAAAATGTAATAGCTTACCCTGTGTAAAACACAGCTGACCTGCACCTCTGCTCAACAAACCTCCCTCCAGGTATAGTTTAAGCTGGTTTTTAATTATTATTCATTATTTACCCAGATAAGACTTGTTATCTTGCTAACAGCATCCTCCCAGGAGGAAAACAGCACAGAATAATCTGTATTATTCTGTGTAGGGTATTACCTGTGCAAGGCTGAAGGTCTAAACCTAAATCCATCCACGTCCATCACTGCCAGCCCTCATGTTCTATTTATGTGGAGTTTTTGCCTAATCCTCCAACAACCCCAGGCATAAATATGACTGAAATTATAAGTAGGAGTATAAACACATGGCAGGATATGCAAGGCTTTAGGCATCTGGGGTGTGTGCATTAAAAGCTCATATTAAAAAGCAAAGAGAAACCTCCTGCACAAACATCCCAACCAGCAGAGGAAATGCTGATAACCACTGTGGGAGATGGAGCCTTCCCCAGAGCAGGGCATGAGTAACAACACTGGCACAGCTCAGGATACATCCTTACCCAAAAAAAGGCACAGTTTCCTATTTTGGGGGGTTTAAGAATTTATAGGTGTCCCTTAATCAGGAAATTTTGGTAAGAACCATAATGATGCTAAGTGCTGTGATATTTTTATTAGTATCAAGTCTAAATTAATATAAATTTAGGAATTTGATTCAGTTTTGCTCCCCAGTTGGAGATGGGCTTACAGGTGTTATGGAAAAAAAGTTACTCTAGAATGTTAATTCTTCAGTGCATTGCATAGATCTTGCTTGGTAGCTCATGAGTCCAGAGCCAAAAGCCATTTAATTTCTTTTTTCTGATTAAATTACTACATAAGCACACGCCTGTTTTCTCATGTACATTACCAGGTTAATATTGATGAATTATAGTGTAAAAAATCGCCAAGAAAACCACCCTCTCCTAGTAGATAAAAATAGGTGGGAGAAAATACCATTAAGAATTCTTCCTGATTGCTTTTGTAATTGATATTTAGAAAATTAAACATGTATTTATCAGTCATAAAAAACTCTGTGGGGTGAGAAATCCAGTGTCCAAATCCTAAAGCCAGAGGTTGGCTCCTAGTTGACAATTTAATCATCAACCTATCGAGTAATGGATTTTTGACATGAAAATATATGATAATTTTTCTCTAACCTGATTTCCTGTCAACTTGAGATTTAATTAGAGCATATATTTTAGAAAGACACACAGACCTGATGTCTTCAAATAGGGATGATATTACTTACAATAATAATAATTAACAATGAGAAAATGTTAGGAATACATCTCTTCACCTTATTTCCAGTTCAGTTATTTGGGTCAGACTTTCTACCAGGAGTTCTTGGTCCAAGTTTGATTTTTACTTTAGAGATGCTTTCAGCAGGTCCTACCTATTAAGGGTTAAATATTCAGGGTTAAATATTCAGGATTAAATTTTAACCCCAAACACCTTTTTTAAATTTTTAGGGGTTTTTTTTAAGTCTGTGGCCAGGTAAGTCTCTCTCTCCCAGCACTGAGTGAGGTGTCAATGTGTGGTGTGTGCCAAACGTGCTATCTCTGGCAGGAAAGACTTTTGAAAGATTTTCCTGCCAGCAATAACTGAGATGCTGCTTATGCTGCTCTGGAATGCAAGAGCTGCCCTATTACAGTGATTGCTCTGCCACTGGTCATTAACATTCATCAGTAAATATTAATGCAGGCTACCCGGCCAACTTTCCAAGTAATTGATGCATATTCTTTCTTGGGTGTTTCCAGACTTATCACTCTGGGGACTTAATTTTCAGTTTTCATTTTTAATCTGTGCTGGATAATTCAGGACAAATTAATGTAGAGGAAATAAAAGCTGATTGCACATTAACTGTTGGTAAAAACTCCAGAGGTACCGAAGCACCACTTAGGAAGCCAAAATTTACAGCTCCTGCCAGAACCCATCTGGTGCTTTTGCTGCCCAGGAGGCAGAAACCTCTGGAGGATGTCTGTGCCCAGTCTGCCCAGGCAGTGCTGCTCCCCAGCTCCCTGTTCCTCAGGGTCTTCACTTTTGCAAACCCTTCCTTCTCCAGAGACACAGGAATGATCTATTTTCAGAGCACCATTCAGGCTTCCTCTGAGTGGAACTTATATAAGCAAGCTACAAAACGTGCTGTTTTGAAAGTGTCAGTCTTTGAGCATTTAATTTTGTTTTTATGAAGTGAAATATTCCCTTTAAAACCCTCTGTTCTGATGATCACATGAGAAACACTGATGTCACCTGGAAGGGTTGACTGGGGAAATGGAACATGCTTGGTTCTATGAAATTTAATATACAACAACAACAAAAAAAATAAATTAGAGATGCCTCTCCTCTAGTGCAGAGGTACTCAGACAGGTAGTTCCATCCTGCACTGCCTTGGTTCCTGGCATTTTATTTTATTTTCTCTTCATTTCAGGCTTTGCCAGGTATTTTACAGGTTCAGGGTCAGATTTCTTGCTGCAGTCACATTGTATAACACTATTTTACTTTACTCATTGCTCTGATTTCAACTTTAGCCAACAGCTAGACAGAAAAAAAGAAGCCAGCTTAACCATATCCTAAAGGGCCTGGAGCTGGGAGCCAGGGAGTCATTACAGGACATCCATCCAGCCAGGACAGATAGATTCATTTGCAAATGAGCAACCCAAATTCAGTCTGCATGGTTTGAGGGATAGAAAAAAGTTTTCAGGATAATTTATTAGTGTCATTGTCTGCAGCTTTTCTAGATGTTCTTGTCCTGGAGCATACACAGAGGAGAAACTCCCAAATACATCAATAAAATAGTTGAGAGATGTTTTTGTGCTAGGAGGTATGAAGATGGAAAAATTAAAGGTGTTCTTCCAGAAGTGGTTTAAATTAATGAATGATTTCAGATCAAGGCCAGAGGGAGGGAAAAATGTCAGCACAGCCCTTCCTGCTTGTACGGAGGTAGAGTAGGTCTCTAACCACTGATGCAGGTAGGGAAATAAAAGAGGCTTTCCCATGGGATGGGGGATACTTCCCTGAATACCCAGAGTACCCCAGGGATAGCTCTGTAATGCTCAGTGCAAATAAATCTCTGTAAGCTGATGATATTTATGCAAACATTGTGTGGAATACTGCCACTCATCCAGCATGAAACAAATATTTTCCTTAGAATGCACCATGTGAAAGAGGAAGGTGTTTTCATTGGACTCATTTAAACAAATAACTGAAAAAAAATCAAAACAAAAAACCCCCAAAAACTCGCTCCTGCCTATTGGAGTTTAATGCCAGAAAAGTGGAAGGAGAGATGAGAGCTGCTTTCATCCCTCAAGCCCTTTCATGTCCTTTGGATGGTATCAGCTTTATTATCAATAAAAATCAGAAAAAATAACCCTCATAGGTAATAAAGGTGATTCAAGCCATGTTTAACCCAGATGAACATCCATCCCCCACCTGCATTCACTGGGCAGTAGGAAAGCCTATATTAGAGCTTGAGTACCAGTTTGAATAATTGACATTAAGATTTGTTGAAATGGAACAATTTGACTGACCCACTTTTGGACTTCAGGGGAGTTTATCTCATGTAAAGAGCTATTCTGAGTTTATGATGAGGTTTTTAGGAGCTCTGTCGTGTCTGCCAGCTCATCTTCCCACAGACAAATTCACAGAAAATGATGCCCAGTATTAATGCCAGGATCCCCCAGCTTGATTTGGCCTCCACTGATTTCAGCACTGATCAAAGGAAGTTCTTTTTCCTAATCACAACATTAATTTCAGCATAAACTTTCCATTGTCAGGTTTGTAGGTAGGTATCTGCATTTGTCCTGATCAGGGATTCACTTGCAGCTGTGGGTTTAAAACTTCCTCTAGAGCAGTCAAAGTACAGAGTTGTCTGTTGGCTGTAAAAAAGCCCAAAGCCCCTAAACCTCAATGAAGGGCCTGATGTTGATGGAAACCTGGCTCAGACCCCACTCACATGAGCCAGTTTCAGCTTCTCTGGATAGAACCTGAACTGCCCAGCTGTGCCCTGCACTGCTGAAAGCAAAAAAAGAAACGATCATTTAACTGAAATAGTGAGAGCTTTTCAGGAGAATCTCACTTTCTCAAATAATCACCTTGAGGGATCACTGTTTAATAACAGAGAGCAATCACTGCACACTACAGATACTGAGAGACCATTTTAAAAAGCCTCACACCTGAAAGCTCAGCTTCTAGACTTTTTTTCCTGTGTCACAGCCCCAGCTCACCAAAGTTGCTGGGGACATTAATGCAAGGGTTTGGAAATGACAAAACATAAACACACAATTTAGCCTGAAGGAAAGCACGGTGTGTTTCCTGAAAGCACATTACTGGACCATAAAATATGAGTTGTGATGCTACACTGAGGGCAGGGATAGGAGAGAAAAGTGTCTGTGAATCTCTCTCTACCTCCCTGACCATTGTGTGATTAGCTGCCCCCTTTGAACCCAACCTTTATTCCTTTAACAAACCCAAAGAGTCAATTACACCTCTTGCCTCCCTTTGAAACTAAGTGAAAATTCACCAGGACAGGCAAGTGACAGAAAAGCTTTTGGTCTACTTCAGCTGACAACAAGATGTATTTTTGTCCCACTGTCTCTCAGCAAAGCCATTGAAATTCATGTCACAGGATGGTTTTAGATCGTATTGCACCTGTTAGTTCTGGTGTTTAAACAAATTCTGCACGATGCTGATGTACCTGGGTGAATATCAGCAAAGGCAGAGCAGAGGAAAGCAAACTCACAGCCCCTCACACAGGATTTATTCCCCCAGCTTTGGAGGGGATTGCAGCTCACGTAAAATTCTGAACAGTAATATTAATGATTGCACTGACTCTGGCTATTTAGTGCATTATCACAACCTAATGAGGGACTCCTGCTATGATTTACCTTGTAAGCACCTTTCTTCCTGGCTGCATTTACTACTTTATAAATGCTCCTTATTGCATAGCCATTACCAGTGCCATTAAACTCATTTAACCACGCTCTCACCACTGTAGTTTTACAGAAAGATGGCAGAGGAAGTAGTGTAACTTTTCCTCTTTGTTTTTGCAAGGACAGCATTATGGCAAAACATGTATTTACTTGCATAGTAGTTCTCTATAACTCCTGGGAAATATAAGTATTAAATACTGTGAGTATCAAATAAATACATGTTCAAAAAACCAGTCGGCATCTTCAGTATAATCATTCAATAAAAGTAAGGCTGGAAGAGATTAATAATATTGATTGGTTATAAGCCAGTACACCTAGAGTTAAAAGCTAGCCCTTTTTAATGGCAGATAAGAGAACACAAACATTGGTTAGAAGGAAAAAGAAAAAAAAAAGGCTGAAAAACGTAAGTGATAATTCTGCTTCCCCCTGCTGCAGAAACCTCCAACAAAGTAAGGGCCACACAGAATGAAGGTCGGTATTTCTGCTCCTCCCTTCATCCACAGCACATAAGCTGCCCCCCAGTTTCTCCACATTAAACCATGCAGTGCTTAAACTTCACAAATTCCCAGCTCACAACTGGTTTATTTCCATTTACTTTGGGAAATCCCAAATACCAAAGAAATTGCTTTCATTGCCTCATAGAAAATGTAAATCCACTTACTGATAATGAAATCCTGTGGTATCTCTTCCTGCACCACCCACCAGCCCTCTGTGGCTCCCCTGCCAGCTCTTACTCCAAATGCTGCTTCAGGAGCTGGGTTTTTCTGTGACAATCCTCATTCCCCATTAGCCTGAACTGAATACTGAGATCAGCTGTGCTTGCCCCTTTCGGGGTCACTAGCACGGGCGTTTTCCTTCAGACTCCAGCTGATGCTGAAAATAAACTGGTCAAAAATTAAAATGAAACTATTTTCCATCAGGAGAATTCACAGAAGCAGAGGTGTCGCACTGAAATTCCAAGCGAGATGATTCAAACCAGAGTGTAATTAGGAAAGGAGCAAATTAGGAAAGAACAATTCACCCACTCAAGAATAACCCTGTTACTCTGGGGAGTAGCATTTCCTGACATGAGAAGGTTGGAAGCCTCTAAAGAGAAAGGGTGGAAATCATTCTCCCACAGTCTTCTATACTGAGATGTAACAAGAGATTATGTTTTTTCCATTAGCACATTCTTGTCATTATGAGTTTTGTTAACACATGAAACTAAAAATATTTCCCGACCTTTATGAAAGGGAATTCCTTTTTCCAAACAACCCTCAGAAATATGATCTCTATCCCTTTACTCCGTGCAATGATTTGTTTGAAGAAGCCAGCTCCAGTCTTTTCTACACTCAGTGATCCACAGGATGTTTAAGTTGCCTTATCTTTGTTGAACAATGCTGCAGATATGAATTCCATCACATTCACTCCCTAGACAAGTTTACACCTCTTAGATTAGAGTGACATTGTGACACTGCTGTAATGTTCTTTTCCCCCTCCCTTTGTACGGTGTTATATTGGTTTCAGCAGGAGCCCACATCTGAAACTTTCATTGTGGCTTCAATCTGTTGGACTGGGAATGAAGATGAAATGGGTTTTTGTATTCACAAATGCTCTGTAATGCTGATAAGGGGTGATGTGAACAGAATACAGACTGACACAACAGAATTGTGCATTCAGCCCCACTGGTAAAGGAGATATTTTTCAACAGTTTGCTAAGTAGTAATAAATTATTTGTAAATATCACCCTCAATAGAGCGGGGACCCTTCTCCTAATAACCCTGACACACAAAAAAACAATTAATCAAAAGCTCAAGGAGATTTTTGACAATAATCTGACCCTTGGGAGCCTTCAGAGCCACCTGCTCTGTGTGTCCAGCAAGGGGCACTGGGCAAGCCTGCTGGTACTAATAAATCAAACTTCTCCTGGCTTAGATCTCTTCCAGCATTAAGTGATGGGCTTGGATCTCAATTAGCAGCTCTTCTCTCTTAATCTGAATGGTGTCAGGTGGTCACTTGAGAGTGATGCTGACCAGAATGTTTTGAATTGTTTTCTCCAAACCAGAGGTGTGACAGGGCACTCACCAGGCCCTCACACATCTCCCAGACCAGGTGTGAGTTTGCTGAGCCTGTAACCTGAGAAGTGGGAAAACAGAAACCTGCTTTGGCTCCAGCTGTGAAGCAGGGGGAGAATTCACTTGAATTCGAGAGTGAAAGTGCATTTGGAAACTTCCCTTTACTGACCACCCCTTCTCATTGCAACACTAAGAATTGTAAAAGCCTTAAAATTCCTTAAAATTCCCTCTGGCTTAAAAAGGGAGAAGTTCTGTGTATTGGACAATGGCAACCTGAGCCCTCCTGCTGGAGCTTGTCTGGATTCAGCTGGGCAGTTCTGCAATGACATCCGCTCCTTTCTAGAGCTGCATGTTGCTTGTATGTAAGTGCATTAATTAGACTTGGAAAGTCTAATTAAGATGAAAAGGAAGTGAGACACCATCCGGAAGGTGTGTGCATGTCACAATCAATTCTCCTCCCCTTCTCATCACCAGGAGAGAGGCTGCTCTGCAAATGGAAAGAACAAGGGATGCAGAGGAGCTCAGACAACACAGAGCTGTGGGTTGTAATTAAAAAGCACAATTACATCTGTGAACAAAAGGCCAAATAAAAGCAAGCCACAGATAATTACTGGAATAAAACCCAGAGCGTCCTTGTGCCCAGCCTCGTCTACTCCTAGAAATAAACTTGTTTTAAACCTTGTTAAAATCTAGCAGCTTGGCAGAATAATGCATGGCTGCTGCAAATCTGCCCAGTGAAATTAGGAGTTTTTTTGGCAAACTAACGAAGAGACTCAGTCCAAAGGTTTAAGGTTTATGGAGCTGCTTCAATCGTGTTTCATGCTTGACTTTCTGCAGTCCTCCTGAACTGGCTGAATGCATCCCTCTCTTGTTTTTACCAAGTCAAAGTACTGGCTGAGGATTTTCTATTTCATGCCCCATTCCTACCTTGCTACTCAGACTACCTAATGTGGGTTATCCCAAATGCCTCCTGCTTTTCCCTTTGGAAAGATATATATATATTTTTTTTTCCCAGAAAATAATAGCAGATCTTCACTTCTGTAATTTCAGCTTACATCCATTGCAGCTCAGATGTTTTTATTACAATTATCTGGGTTAAAAAAAGTTCCAAAGTCTGGACCAGTGTGAATGCTGGTGTGGTTTTTTTTTTTTTTTTGTTATTTCTGCAAATTTAAGCAAAAATCTTGTAGCATCTGCAAAAAGAATCTCAGTTGATTCAGTGCATCAGGAGTTACCCACCCAGTCTTGTCATTTTAGTTTTATACATGTTGAGCATATTTTAATTTAATGGCAAAATGATAATGTTTCTTCTCTGTTCAGAGCAAGTTCCTGAGCAGAGTAATTTGCACACTTGTAGAACAGGAGTTCTCTATATAATAAACTGAATTAAACTGGGTGCATCCTAGTGGAAATTTCTAATTTAGTTTTAGCCTCTTAGGACAGCAATGTAAGCATTCTACTTATCAGACAAGTATGGAGTGTACTCTGAGATAGCAGGTGAGACCCTATATCTTGTAGAGATGGGTAAGAATAATAAGAAATTTGATTTCAGATAATGCTTGTGGGTGCTCCTCCTAACTGTCCAACAACATGGTCCTGCTTAGCAATTTTAAGACGAATTAAAAAAATTAAGACTGTGAGCAAAACTCATGTGAAGGCTTTATTCTATCTACAGGATGTGATTACTCAGTGATCCAGAGCAGCTCTCCCAAAGTCATTAGAATTTTAGTACCACAAAACAAAAATATGGCTTTTTCATAGGTTTGGGTGTTTTTTTTCTCCCCCAGTCCACAGCAAAGTATTTTTTGCCATGGGTAGAAAGGAGGAAAATGAGGTTCTGTTTTCACATTAAATGGAAATAATTTGTTCTATGCACAAGGGAAAAAATAGAGGGCTAAATTAGAAAAAGCAACAAAATCCAACTGAATCAGCACAGATGCTCTATTCCTAACCCAATGAGATTTACATTCACTGTGGGGACATTTTGCTGGTTCCCAGTCTCATGGCTTCAGGATAACCCTGCTGTGTTTGATATTGTTCTCCTGTTCTAGTTTAAGCACATTTGTTATTAAATGTGGCACTTGCAGTGTTATTTGAGATACGGAATGGGACCAGGGACCTGTTGGGTTTAGCTGGGTAACAATGACAGAATTCCAGCCTTGCAGACTTACACTGTACCTTTGCCTGGAGAAAGCTGAAGAACATTATTTTGGTTAAAGGAGGGAGGCTGGCCCATTTTAATAGCATCAGTAATGACTGTTTATCAGTCCCACTGTTTCTTTAGGGCTTTTTTTTGTGTGTGTGTGTGTGTGTGTGATGCTCAACATGATTTATTAATGAAAACCACTTACTAAATTATATTCTTCTCAAAAAAATGATAACACGCAGATGTACAAACCCACATTCATGTGTTGTTTTATTGGTGCATTACAACATTACATCTCCTTCACATTGAGAAAGCATGAGATTAAAATACATTGATCCACAAAAATGCCTTCCCTACACAAACTTTGCACTGGTGATTGTGGCACCTACAGATCCCTCCACAAGTTTCATTCCGTCTTTCATAATTTAATTACGTTTTAATCAAGCCTTTTACATTGTCTACTTCATGACTCTTGATTTAATTATTCCCATTAAAATGTGTTATTCTTTACTGCTTTTCTGAGGTCACCAATTACTCTTGCAATTCAGGTTTTATGCTGTATCACACTCCATGTTCCAATTCTTTAACAGCCACTACTCACTTGAGGGCTGTATGAGCTTCTCCTCACCCCAAAGACAGCTTGTCTGTACCAAAAGCCATTAAAATACTGAGAATGTGTACAGCACACTTAGAAGGCCCCACTCCATTTTGAGAATAAGCCAGATCTATATAAAAACATGCAAAATGCTCTATGCATCAGTATTAAACTTCTAATTTTGACTCAAGATTTTTTTATTTTTTTTTAACATTTGCATATAACCTGGAAGACTAGGGTTCCTGCTGAAAGAAAGAGCTAATGGCTAAGCCTTACCCTGACTCTGGGGCTTTCAGTAATCCTCCCACATGGAGTAATAGAAAACTATATTTGCTACAGAATTCTGTAGGATGGTTTAAAAACTTTCTAGGAAGATTAAACCTCCATTGAACTCTGTGGATTTCTAGAATAAGATCTCAACCACGCCAGAAGAGTGTTCTGTCAAATCCAGTGCAAATTCCAAATAATTTTTCTTTGCTGATGCTGGCATTGTGAATTACTGTATATTCACCAGGAAAACTACAGCTAAGTTCAACTGTCTCTGCTGTAGAGCTCAGAATTCTGTAAGTGAAACATCCTCCCTCTGACACAGTTAAACTGTACCAGCTTTGCAAGGCCTGATTTCTGCAGAACCTCCCGGGTTCACTCCTGTTACATTCTGTTCCTTAATGTCACTTATATTTAGAGGGTATTTATAGCCATTCCCAAATACCATTTAAGTTTATACACAGTAAGGTTGCATCCTCTTGTACACAGTTATTAGGCTTATTTTTAATGGGACCCTAATTTACTTGCTTTTTATAAAAATTCAAGTGTTGCCAATCAGGAAGCAGCTCTTCTCAAAAAAAAAAAAAATCTACAAAGCTTAGCTTTGAGGAAAGTAAATGACAAGCCTTACATAAAGACATTGAGCTGTTTTAATCACAAAATGTCTACAAGGCCAATGCATATTCCAACAGGAACACAGAAATTATAATCATGGCAGCAGTCTCCTCCAGTCTGAAGCACCGTAATTGTGGTTGTTGATCAACATTATCTTGATTGCTCCAAGAAATGTTCAACTGCCAGGGTGTGGGCTGGAATATTTTGCCTGCACTTTTCACAGGATACCTAAGGAGAGAAAAAACCTGGAATCTGACATTCTGCCATCCCAAAGGTACATCATCTCACAGGAATGTGATGTATACTGCATAGTGCATACGCAACAAAGAGAATCCTACTGGTAATAAATTAACTTAGGTCACACACTCCTCAACCTTCTCCATACCAACAGTGGTTTGGTTCAGCTGAGTTCCAATTCAGGTACCAAGCCAACCTTGGCAAGCACCATGCCCAAGAGCATGGTGAGCTGAAAATGTGGGATGGGATTAGTGGAAAACTGTCTCCAGCCTTCCTCTGGATGTGTTACTGGAAACCACCACAAGCATTCATGGTTGTGTGCCCAAAGTCACAAATGAGAATCTTTGCACTTCCTTGGATCACCAATGCTGCAGTGAGTCACTACACAAGAATGAACATGGCACACCGAGATCCACAGAAAACTTTGTGTTTCTCTATCCTCCCAGTTTTAGGGGGTTTTAAACATCTGCTTGAAAGACTTCAGCTCGTTAAATGCAATGGGTGTTCTTTCCTTTGGATTTGTTTTGACGGTAAATACTGCAAGAGTTCTCAAAAATTGCAGATGATGCAATGCCAAGTTTCTAATCCATCCTGGATGTTGCTCTTAGTTGGTAGTTTTAACAGGAATTTCTTGAACATGAGAATCATCCTGTGCAACTACTAATGCACAAGGCTTGGCTCTTACAAGCACTTCACACCATCCACACCTTTCGCCTTCTTAGTCATTAGTAGCTCAGAATGACCTTGGCGAAACTTGACAATTAATACAAAGTTCCACCAGCATGTGGAGATTTTTGTTAATGTCAGAAGGCAGCATGATAAACATAAGGATGATGCCCTAAATGATCAAATTACAGATGTTGAACACCTGATGAAAAGTGCTCTGTGTACTACCCATCAAAATCAATGAGTGCTGAAGATGACCAGAACTTTGTAGAAGATACTCAGTACTTCAGAAAATCTGTTTCCAGATCTAGATTATGCTCAACCACATCTCAAAATTGCTCTCTTAACCATTCCCCACATGAGTTTAATAATGTTCTTTCCCCTTTCCTCGAGTAGTTCTACCTGTTTGCAGTAGACTGAAAACAGATAATTCAGCAAATCAGTATGAACTGAAAGTTTAACTTTAAAAGCATGATGGTATCATGGCATTAAAAATAAAATATTTAAATTCCCTTTATAAAAAGGAAAGAAACCAAAGAAAAAAATGTACAGTACAGACCACTGTTAAGAGACCAGTTTGGAGGAAATGTGAGAAGGCTAAAAGTTCATTCTGCACATTTCTCAAAGTCATACGGGACCTTCAGTTATTCCCTCCAGAGGCAGCCCAGTAGCATTGTCTGCTGTAGGTCTCTCTTCCTTCTTCACTGAGTTCTGATCCAGCAGGCTGACGTAAGATTTGTGACAGGCTGTATTACCCAAAGGAGGGTAGTGCTGTCTGTAGCAAATATAAGCAAAAATGAGGCCAATGATCCCTCCAACGAAAGCATCTGAAGGGAAAAAAGCAACAAAACCAGAAGCAGGTTACCAGGGAAAGGGCAGCCAGGAGTGACAATTGCAAAGAAAAGACATTTGGTCAACGTGAAAGTATTTAACACAGAAAATGTGGATTTTGAATTTTCCTCAAGAATTTGAAACCAAATACCACAATCACACCAGGCACATAATATCAGTCCTCGGGGGGCTTGTGTAATATTTTGAACAACCAAATTGTAGATGGTTGGCTAAGTTTTGGGAGATGGACACTGGAAATAGAACGGCCTCCATGGGGTATCAAGCACTCCTGATGTTCCAGATCACAACTGACCATTTGTGGGTAGGCAACCCGTGGATCTTCTCCCACTTACAAAAGCAGACTGCCAAGGACAATTTCAAGCTGGATGAATTCTTACCAAAAGCATCTGAAAGGTGAAAGACTAAGCATGCCTGTTAACCTTTTGAATATCTTTTTTTGATATTTTTTACTACCTCATCTTCCTATCAGAAAATAAAGATAAAATAAGGCTATTGGATGAGATATTTGCAGTTCTCACACACAAGCAATTTTATATTTTCTATAGAAGATTCCTTCTGTTTCTGGTACTGCCTCTTACTAAAATACTCACCTCATCTTGTGTTTCATTTACAATCAAAAAGAGAAAAAATTCACTGAAAATACACACTCTGTGAAAGCCTCAGATTTAATATAAAGAATAATGAAGTGAGGCAAAAGGCACTGGTTAAAATATGACTGATAACACATTTTCTTTTAACAAGACTGATTCAGCACCACATCATCTCTGTATACCTGTGTTTCCATTCTTTCAAATTCAAAAAACCCAAAGTATAATGAAAATGGTGAATCATTGAGTTTACTGGCAAAGAAGGGAAATCAATACAAATTATTTTTGACTAAAGTCCTTAAATACAGATTAAATACTTTGGTTTCTCAGTGTGATTTTTATTTGTGGTTTTATAACCACAAACATGTGGTTCAATTTTCAATGCATAATAGATAGTTTATAATCATCAGAGAAGTGAGATGCCTTTTATCAAGAATGGTTAGGGCAAGAAAACCTGAAAAATTTAATACTGAGGTGGATAAATTTAAGAAATGTGACTCTAAGTTACATTTGAGGAACAGGACTACATGGAGTGACCCAGGAGATGCCTTCTAATCCTATGTTCTCCTCCTCCACACAAAAGAACATAATCTATCACAAATTAATGTAACAGAGGCTCAAACAAGAATTTAAAAGGTGATTGTGTGCAGACAGTAAATTATCCTACCCATGCTGGAAGCTGACTGATTTCATCAGCCTGTTCCTACCAAACTATAATGGTATTAAAAGTACTGAAGGCAAGAATTTTCACTGCACAGCATCAATCAACTTGTAAAAAACTTAGTTATTGTGACAAGATTAATTTTCTGTAAACCTTTGTTGGGTACAATTCTCAGATTATCCTACTTTGACTGAATATTGTTCCAGCTGCTTTTTTCTTTTGCTTAACAATCAGGTCAAGCCTATGATTACTATTTTTAACCATGGAGAAACAGCAGACTTTTCAAGTCCTCTTTAAGTTCCCTGGGATTTTAAGGCTTGCTGAAAACTTGCCCAGATAATTTCTTTCAAAACATTTAGACAAATTATGCAGCTCTGGGCCTCAGTAATACAAATTCAATACATGATTTATGCCAAAGGTTTCTGTCGTACTGACCTTGCTTGACTGGGGGTAATACACAAAAACACAGGCAGCTATTTTAGCTCCTGTTTTTTAAAAAAACATTCTGTCTTTTGTTTAATTTCATGGTAGAAATAACTTCCCTCTTTATATTTTTTCCCTTTTTTCCCCCCTTTGTGCGTAAAGGAAAAAGAACATTCTTTCCTTCTCCGTATTTAACTTTACTTTTGTCCATAGAAAATTCTCTCTTATTCCATGAATAAATTAACATTTTCAGAATTATGAGCCTGTACAGGGGCTTATATATTGGGAATTGATATATTCAGGAATTCAGGATTCACAGTGAAATATCCTAATACTCACTAATAGCAATACTGAAGCCTTGAATATCACTCTCTCCAGCCAAATTGAAGGGAGCTCATAAAGCTCTCATAATATTAATATTGTAAGCACACTCAATGGATTTTTAATACAGGGACACTCCACTCCATCTTTCACCTGCACTGTGCTAAGTCTTGGACTCAAAACTAATGGTCCCTTTTCATTTCCCACAGCATAGTTAAGGCTCCAGCACAAAGCCACCATAAATAATTTACCACAATTAGCTGACTTTGCTGAGCATAGAAGCCAAGGCCTGAGGTTCTGTGCTGTGCCCAGAGTGAACAAGTCTCTCCCTTGGGAGCACAGTTCCTTCAGGGGAGAGCAGAGGTCAGCTGCAGGATAACGTCTGCCAGCACTGTTCTTGGGAAGAGATGAGTTTGCAGCTCCATCTCCTTAAAATTCAAAGGCAGAACAGGAGCAGCTGTGAAGAACCAAGTCACAACCCCCTGGGTGCAGTTTTCCTCCAGCATGCACAAAGCACACCATCACACCCTGCCTTACAGCACACATTTCAGTCCATAAATAATTCTGGTAAGAGATAGTACACACTGCAAACACGTGTTCCAAACTCCAGAGTAAACCTGCACCCTTCCACATTTCTTCACACTCCTCCTTTTCTCTTCAGCAGAGAGCTTCAGGCCAAGTGTGGAGTGTTTTCAGTGCCTCCTGCCAGCCTGGCAAGGCAGCCCCTCATGCTCAGCAGTTTTGTGCTGGAGGCTCTCTCCAGCCCCAGTGTCACGGAGAAAAGGAGAGTAAGACAAGACTGCTGGAAACCAGGAGGCTCCTCAGAAAACATGTTAAGGCCAATGGCAGGTGATTGGGCAGCTGCAGGAGACCAGCAGGAGCACAGCAGGATGACAGAAAGCATGGCTGAGTTGGTTCTGGTGCTCTGGCTGCTGGGTGAGACCAGAAGGTGCTCAGGGGGACAGAGAAATGCAGCAATCAATTGAAATTCTTCCCCTGTACTCAGCACTGGTGAGCACACACCTTGAGTGCTGTGTCCAGCTCTGGCCCCTCAGTTTAGGAAGGACATTGAGTGCTGTGTCCAGTTCTGGCCCCTCAGTTTAGGAAGGACGTTGAGACACTTGAGCGCATCCATAGNCGCATCCATAGGAGGCAACGGGGCTGGTGAGGGTCTTGGAGCCCAAACCCTGTGAGGAACAGCTGAGGGAGCTGGGGGTGTTTAGCCTGGAGAAAAGGAGACTCAGGGGTGACCTTGTCACTCTCTACAACTCCCTGAAAGGTGGCTGTGCTCAGGTGGGGGGTCTCTTTCTCCAGGCAGCAACTGACAGAGGGAGAGGACACAGTCTTATGGCGCACCAAGGGAAATACAGGTTGGATATTAGGAAAAAGTTTTTTACAGAAAGGGTGAAAAAGTATTGGAATGGCCTGCCTGAGAAGGTGGTGGAGTCACCATCGCTGGATGTGTTTAAAAAAAGACTGGATGTGGTACTTGGTGCCACAGTCTAGTTTAGGTTGGACTAGTTTAGTTAGGGCATGGGTTGGACTTGATGATTTTGAAGGTCTCTTCCAACCTGGTGATTCTGTGAATTCTGTGAAATTATGTGCAGGAACCAACAGGCTGCTGTGCCTTTGTTCTGAGATTTGGGGTCAGGTTTTGGTAGTAGAGGGAGCTGCAGGGGTGGCTTCTGTGAGAATCTGCCAGAAGCTTCTCCGCGTGCAACAGAGCCAACACCAGCCAGCTCCAGGATGGATCTGTCACTGGCTGAGCACAGCAGGGATGTGGGAGCACCTCTGGGATAACAGATTTAAAAAACTGGAAAAAAAATCTGGACAACTGCACTGGCAGCTGGAGAGAGGAGTGAGAACATGGGAGAGAAACAGCCCTGCTGCCACCCAGGTCAGTGAGGAAGGAGGGGCAGGAGATGCTCCAGGCACTGTGACAGCTGCTGCTGAGTGATCTCTTCCTGAAGTTATCTCGACTCATGAACCTTTCACTGCATTTTCTCTCACCCTTCCAGCTGGGAAGGAGAGTGACAGACCTGCTGTCCAGCCAGGGTCAACCCACCACGGTGCTGGCAAACAGGAAACAGCATGTAACCAGTGTGAAACTGAAATTTCAGGTAATTGAAAGGAGCAGCCAAGGACCTTGAGCGGAGCTCAATTTACAAGGCCAGCAGTACCGTACTGGCAATACCACAGAAAGACCTGCATAAGAGCGTCAGAAATACCATGCATGCTATTTCTTATTGGAATATAGGGACAAATAGGGAAAAAGTAATTACAGGCTGGTTTACTTAGCAGAAGACATGAGTAAAGCAAGGAAGCTACAAAGGTGACCATAAAGAGGGTCAAGAAATGGTAGAATAAATAATTGATGGCAGGTTTTCTGAACTGTCACACATGAGCGTGTAATTGATAAACAGCACAGCCTTCTACATCAGTTACATCTCACACCTGAATTTTGGAGGACTCTGAGACAACAGTGACAGATGCAACTGATCAGATAAGTTGCTGCACTCCAAAAGTGCCTGCTGTGAGGGAGGAGAGGATGCTGTGGCAGAGGCCTGAAGCTCTGAAGGTCAGTGCTAGCTAATTCAATCTTGCTGGGAAACTCCAGCATCAATCCAGGAGCAAGGAAAATCCATAGCATACCATCATGTTTGAACTCACGCGATGTACTGAAGAAAAACACCCCAAAAATCAAAGAAATACATGGCTAATTAAGGGGAAAAAAAAGAGCAGGAAGAAAGGTTGTGCCCCTGTCTCACCTTGCCAGTGATGTTTGTAGTCACACATCCGTGACAGGGCGATCATCATGGCGCAATAGAGGGGTAGGATTGCTGCACAGAGCCTCCAGCTCTTCCCCCGGCCGCTCTCCGTGAAGCAGTGCAGCTTCCCAGCCAGGTAGAAGGTGGTGAAGCCAAGGCCTGAAAATGCAACTGATAAAGCAAAACACATCACTACACTCAATTGTAATCAGCACTGGGTTGGTTGGTTGGTTGGTTGGTTGGGGTTTTTTTATTAAAGCAGTTGTGACCTTGCAAACTTCAAGAAAATCAAATTTTTGGGGAAGTGAATGGGAAAAAACATTCTCCAACAACATCTATGACAAATATATATTCTCCACTGCAGTGGTGTTACCTATGGAGCAATGCAAGCAACCAGGCAAGGGAACAATCAGAAACAATTTGATTTTTTTTCTAATACATATACTCAGCTTTCACATAATCTGACATGTCTGCAAACACTGTGTTGTCTCTAGACATTCACCTATCCCACAGAAATTTAGGTTTTTTTCTTCCTTCAGCAATTTACCTTTTTTCTCTGGGGGTGAGATAAGACACTAAATTAAACATTTAAGCAAATTTTTAACATGAGTCAAAAAGCTTTCTCATGCTTCAACCTTCAGCACATCTTTCCCGATTTTAGACCTTTTCTAAAACGTTAAGGTTCAAAGCAGAAAAGGATTCAGACAGTTTGCACTGTAATTGAATTACATTTAAATGAGATTTTTAGGTTCCATTACCCAGATTCTATAGAACGTGCACAAGTGGCAGTGATGAGAGAACTCAGGCACCAAACTTCTGCACTGAACTTCTCTCCTGTTGCAGCTCTTACACATTCCAGATAGACACTGAACAGGGAAAGGACTTGTTTGTATCATTTTATCTTCCAGGTGAGTAAATGGAGTGATCAAAAAGAAATCTGTCTTGGATTTGCAATATCAAATGCAATCCTGAAGCAAAAAACTTTCCCACTCCAAAGATACCTTTTTCTTATATTTCTATTTTTCACCTTAGGTTATTATTTTTTAGGTGAACAGAAATCTGGAGGCAGTATTCCCAAGCAGAACAATCAATTGCTTTGTGGTTTCATTTTCAGGCAATCTACACTGCCCAGTAATTTAAGAGGGCTTAAAGGAATATTGCCCAAACTCTAAAGCAGGTGTTCAGTTCACACAGACTCATATTTAGGATTACTACCATTTACCAGGCAATTTTACCAGCGATTGTCAGCGTGGTACAGAGCAGCAGCAGATTTAGCTAGAAGGGCTTTAGAGAGAATCTGGTGATATTTAAAAAAGACTATTCCCCCCAGATTTGTGGGGTTCTTTTCAGGGTCTGCCACATTTCCAGAAGGAGGTGCTTATGGAAGAACATGGAAGTTCAGCAGGATCTATATTTGTAATAAACACAGAGGCAGATCTTGCCTTAGGTGGCTGATGTGTTCCTCTAAAATAAAAAAGGCAGAAAGAAGAGAGTCACAAACACTCCTCCAGGGGAACCCACACCTCATATAAGAGGCAAAAGAAATATATAATACTCTAATAATATATTAATATGTAATACTAATGTTGTGGCTGTAGAGCTAACATTAAGCAGAGAAGCCTTACACTGCAGAATTTCAGATTGACTTCCCTCACCCTGCAGTGTACAAATCCAGAAAGAGCTGCTTGACCCAACAGCCCAGTGCATGCAGAGTCAGCAGCAAAAACCAGAATTAACAGCAAAATGCTCTGGGATGTGGCATATCCATTATAAAATAACTGCAGATTTCAAGACAACTCAATTGCTGTGCACCTCATGTGGGCAACTTTGCCTGATGGCTCTATTTTGAAGATGTCAGTCAAGAATATTAAGAAAAACAATTCACACTTCAAGAATCCTGGGCCTAAAGGTGATATTTACACTGAAGAATTGGTCCAGTAGAATATATTTGAGCACTTTTTCCTGCACCAGCTGAAGTCAATACATCACTGCATCATGAAGGAAATGCAAATACACACATGCCCTGAAGGGTTACACCCTGCCTACTGTCCTAGTAAAAATTATTAAGAAGACAGATCCCAAAGCTTCAGCAAAGCAGTACAAAAACACTTCTAAGCTGCCTTCTTCCAGAAAATAAATCAATTTCTCTTTATATAAAGAAGGGAAAAGCAACATAAAACACCAATCAGCCCTTTTTGGAGACATTGATGTAAATGAATAGAAGAAAATCAGTCTGATTTAGTTTAAAACAAAGTCAACACAATAAACATGTTGATATAAATTCCAGACATAAATATTTAATTGATTTTAAATGTTGTAAGAGGAGAGAAAGGAATGAGGAAATGAGATATTTTTAACAATTGGTGTAGCTAACTCAAATCAAAGTCCTGATGCCACAAGTTGCTGAACTCAGGAAAAACTCTCATGAGACAAACCACAGGTTCTGTCATGGCTTGTTAAATTGCTTGAAAATGCATTATCATTATTTGAATACATAAAAGTACATTAGACTCAATTGTTCAGTTTGTTTCTATGATGTTCTTTTTAAAAAAATGAGTTCAGAAGGAATAAGGAGGATGACAGCACCTGGAGACACCACAGATCCCATCCTGACACTTGATTCCCTCCAGACAGGGGATTTAGGTAAGTTGAAAAACCTCTCTGTACAGACCAAACCAATTACCAACTTGAAATGCATAAGGTGAGAAAACTGTAAACAAGAATCTGATCTAAAGCACCCCAAATAAATTATTCATTTAAAAATGTAATTGCTTTGGTGAATGTTTCTCTGAAATTTAAACTACCCCAGGAGGATCTTCAGCCTCTCAAGTTTTAATGGATGCTTCGCTAAGCAGAGAACAAATGACTTTTTTACATTAAGCAGTTTTTGCGCTAAAGAAAACCCCTCAACCTGCTTAAGTGACATCAAATTACAAACCAACCATCTGAATGGTCTTTGTAAGGACCAGATAAAACTGGATCAAAAGGATCCATCTCTTTGTCTGCAATGTTTTATTTCTGCAGTGATTACTGTACATTTCCCAAGTGCAAACACAGACTATTCATCAATGGAATTGCTCAGTAGCCTCCTGAGGAATTCCAGCAGCTAGGGCTACTGCTGAATGTTTCCAGTCTCACACTGTTCAAAGACTGAAATGTTTATCTTTCTTGATGGAAGAAGTATGATACCAAATGAGTGCATACATTTTAATGCTGAAATTCAATTCAAAGAGCATTTTATAGAAGTACAATTCCCAAAGAATGTTATGAGCTTATTATCACAAATTTTTTTTTCCAAGTGGGACAGTCAATCACCTTCCCTTTGGCTTAGCTTTATTAAT
This sequence comes from Sterrhoptilus dennistouni, assembly GCA_013397095.1. NCBI lineage: Eukaryota > Metazoa > Chordata > Aves > Passeriformes > Zosteropidae > Sterrhoptilus > Sterrhoptilus dennistouni. The sequence goes on from VWZU01031158.1 coordinate 801,013, forward strand.
TTCTTTTCACAGAGACAGTTCAGCAGAAACAACATGAAAAGCACATCACAAAATACAAATGTATGCAGGGACTTGGGAAATAAAAAAGAGGGGTTGGAGACAGAGACATGTTAGAACAAAAATAGACTTATAATATCTGAAAAGCAAGAGCATTAGTCATTAGATTGTTTTTGCAACACTGTCACAGTGAATTCTTATGAACTTTTTTGGGTTTTTTGGTTTCCAGACACCTCATCTCACCTGAAATTCCTAAGGTGGCCTCAGGATGCATCTCACTGCCGCCAAAAAATGAGAACTAAGTTTTGATTTGTTCAGGTCATGACATCTTTTACAAAAAGTCCTAAAAGCAAACGTGTTCCACAGCCTACTTTTCCATTCTGTGGGTAGAAACCTTGAAAAAGCAGAAAAAAATCTCCTTCTCTGAGAACATAGCAATGAGAAGATTAAACCAGCTCAGATCCTGGAATTACTTTTAATAATTTCTCTCTTTAAGCACAGTATCTAGGCACAAGCCTTAGATCACTGCCTCTTCATCTCTAATACAAATTATGGCCATGTGGGCATTTATGAGATATTTAACAACAAATAATCCCTACCAAGAGCATTTTTTTCTTTTCCAGGTCAGCACTGGGAGATATCAAATTGCACCCAATGGATATGGGTAATTTTTTGCTTTCTTGCTTTGCTGTAATTATACCATCAGCAGCATCCTGGATAAGGATCACACCCTGCTCAACCTCTTGGCATTCCATCCACCATGCTAAGCATCTGCATCACTCATTCAGGGATGTGCACGTAATTTAAAACTTGTTTGAAGGAAATTGGCCCAAGCATACAGATTAGCATGTAAAATACAGTTAGAAGACAGGCTGAAGAGTGTCTCCATGGATAGAAAATTTTCACAATGGAGGATCAGAATGTTTCTGTCAAACTCATGGTCAGCAGGGTAAAGGAGTTTACTGGAATAAACCAGTTTTAGTACTACAAATAATGTCCTTAAATCCTTCAAAAAGGAACTAGGGAAACCCCAGGACTATGCTCAGCCTGAGCAGCAAGGGTTATACAGAAAATCACTGCTTCTCTTTTCATGGTGTGACACACAGCAGGAATAGGAAAATGTTATTTATTCCTGCAACACTGCGAGATGCAAAGCAATGAAGCCTGATCTACCCAACACCTGCAAGAGGAACTTTTCACTGGGGTTTTATGTAGAGGTGTAGAGTTTGGACAGAGGGAAGGCAAATGACTTTCAGCCTTTTTCACCCCCCCTTTCAAATGCAACCAGGACACCAAGGAGAAAGTGGCTGCACAGCAGCATTGTACTGTCACTGAATCCAGTGGGCTCCAAACTGACCAGAAACTCTCTTGAGAGAGACTTTAAAATAACTCTATTCAGAAAACCAGGGACTGGACAATTGGGTATCTTCTTTCCCAATTCAGTCTAGAATGAAATTTGTTATCTGAAGAGGGCAAAACTGGAGTTGCTCTCCATTCTGGAGTGTGCAGTAGATTTGGGATTAATACCTTTAAACATACAAAGAAAAGGGAGAAAATACAATTTCAAAAGTGCTAAATAATTGAGTTGTTCAGCATGGAGAAGAGAAGGTTCTAGGGTAACCTGGGATAGTGGGAGGTGTCCCTGTTCATGGCACGGGGTGGAAGTGGATGATCTTTAAGGTCCCTTCCAACCCAAATCCTGCAGTGACCCTACACCCTTGGTGTAAAATAAATTCATAGAACATGACAGCCAGGTAGAATAAATCCCAGTGAGGAACCTCTGTTTTACACTGCCAGGACTCCTGTTTTAAAAACCCACCGATTTTTTTTTTAAATTTTTTTTTTTTTAAATTCAGGAAAAAAAGAAAATCTTTCTGAGGTATACATATAATCTGAATCTCAAACAGGCTGGAAAGAGTTGATCTACTATTAAGGCAGAAAACTAAACATTAAGAAGTTCATTTCACAAGCCCCTCATGAATTCCAACAGCTCTTGTTGTTGAGTATTCACAGGTAATTATGTCAGAGAAGAGGCAGAAGCATTAAACATAACCATTCCTGAGAATACTTAAGAGTTTGAATTAAGAAGCCAATAAACCCCACAGGACTTCTGTTCTTCCTTGCGTATCTAAGAAATCCGTTTCATATTTCCCTGGATTCTTTTATAAAAGGATGAAATATTTCAGTGAGACCGTGTCATACAGCTGTTAATTAAGAGATTTGTCTTGAAAATAGGGGAGTAGCAGCAATTACTGCCAAAAACCTGTGGCTTGTAGCTCATTTGTTACTTAAAATGTTCATTTTCAAGTGAAGGAAATATGATTATCCTCCATGAAATTCCTAGCTAAAGATAATTAACAGTTCAAATTTAGATACCCAACTATAATTACAAGTACTGAGGTAATATTTTATTAAAAAATATCAGGATACCAAACATTTCTATTGAAATTCAATAATTTCTTCACTCTGAAGCACATAAGTCACTTTAATTTTTCAAACAAATGGATGTCTTTTAACATGTAAAAATATTTTTGTTCTTACGACTGTCTAATTTTAATTATTTAGTGGAAAAAAGGAGGAAGAGCTACCTGTGCTTTCATTCTAATGACATCACATTTCCGAGTCACCTTTTTTTTTGTGGTGGCACAGCAAGAAATACCACAAATGCTACGTTCATTTAATTAGCGCTTCATCAGGCAAGCCTAGTGCAAGCATAAATTATATAATCAGCTTTAATACCATCAGAGAAGGCAACTCCTTGGGGATAATACAACAGTAATGCTCCATACAGTGACAAACACTGAGTGGAGCAGTCAATTGTGAAGAGATAGAGACAATAAAATATTAACCAGCAAAGTTGCTGGGATGTTCTGAGAGTTGTTGTAGAGTCTTTACCTGGCTAAGAAGACAATTCACACCCAGGCTGCTGTCCCAGAGTTTATAACTGGTTCAGAGGAACAAAAAACCTAAGAGATTTCTCCCTTCTGCCAAAACTGAGGAGGGGACTAGACAGAAATCTAAATTAGGAGTAATCCTGGAATGCTTTTAGCCCAAATAAGCAGAGTTCAGCTGGGGAGGAATGGAGCATGACCAGATAAATGCAGAACTGGTCTGTGAACCACTCATCAGGACTACAACTGTTGGAGGTAAATTCACATTTCCAAGGAATACCATAGAACAATACATAGAATCAAGGCCATGATCCATGGATACCCATATCCAAATTTTTTTCCTGCTCTCTCCTCTTCTTCTCCATCTCCCCATCACCTGCCCTGCTGCAAGAGGCATTCTCTGCACACAGTGATATTTTTCATGGAGATTCCAGCCTCCCTACCATACTAAGTAGTACCAGAAATTGAGATCATATCCTATGGTTTGACAGCATCAATCTCCTTTAAACACTTCCTATTGACTTTTTTGGTATTTACATCAACTAGTAGTTCAATTTGTTTAGACAGGACTTTCCAGTGTTCATCCACACAAACGCACTGGTTTCAAGCAATTGATGAAGGCAGACAGAGCAGGGAACATGGAGAACCACACAGAAAAGAACAGAATATTTCAGTTGGAAGGTACCAACAATTATCTATTCCTACTGCCTGACCACTGCAGGGCTGAGCAAAAGCTAAAAAATTATTAAGAGCAGTGCCCAAATGCATCTTAAACAGAGACAGGGTTGGGAAACACTGCCCAGCTCTCTGCAAAGCCTCTTCCAGTGTTTGGCCATCCTTATGATAAAGAAATTATTCTAATACGAAGTCTGAATCTCCCCTGGCACAGCTCTGAACCATTCCCACATGTCCTGTCACTGGATCCCAGGGTGAAAAGACCAGAAAAGACAGGCTAATAAAATGAAGAATAAAATAGCTTTTCATATGATAGAGGACTTCTTGCATGACTGAGCAAGTGATGTTTTAAATCTTTAGTGATATTGAAATATTTTTAAATAAGACTCAGCAGTCATACTAAATCATATTTAGTCCCAAGTGTCTGTGGAAATGCTACGATACCATAAACATTGGGTCAATCATTCTGATTTCTATTTTCTGCTTAATTCCCTCAGTAAAATCATCCCGAGATTTCTTCCTTCCCCCCACCTCCCCTTGAAAGGGATTTTTTTTTAAATATTTCCCACGCTATTTCATCCACAAATCCAACTTGCATTGCCTTCCAGCATGATTAGAAGCCCTCAACATAATCATTCTCCAAAAGTTCCTATTTGCTTATATAAAATGTAGGGACCAGACTGAGAGACTTCTAAACCCACTGTCTTAGTTCAGGTTGAAACAAAGGAAAAAATTAAAGCCTCAAGAGAAAACCACCAGACAAATCAGTCATTTCCAACAAAGCAGTATTAGTTTTAAAAATATTTTGCATAAGTATTTGTCATGTAAGCTTTGTTTGAGAAAACACTGATGTCATTATTTGTTCAGTCTTCTGCAGAAGGAACGGGGGAAAATTACCTGCAATAGCTCGTAATTTCTATGTAGAACTGACAGCATTAGCAAAATCCAAATGAGGCTTTTGCAGGTGCTTTTTTTTTCTTTCTGGCATAAATAATATACTTGATTTCCTGCATTTATCTCATAGCTTTTATCTCAAGAGCCTTTTAATATCCCCTTGCTTTCAAGAGACCTAAATTAATGTTTTCAGAAAATGTTATGACTGAGATTTCTGCCGTTTGATAAATCAGTCAGCCACCTCTAAAGGAAGGTGCCTGGCATTTTAAGTTTATCATTCAATTTCAAGGGTTTTATTGAGTTATTTTTCTTTTGCTCATAGCAGAATTGTAGTTGGTACTCCTGATTTTAATGAAACACTTCTGGATTGACTCAGAGTTATTTGCATTAGAAGAATATGATCTTATATGAGTCAGGTCTACTCCTTTTGCTGCTCAAAGGGGATTTGAGTGTGCAAGGAGGATTTGGAGACTGATCACAACTAATTCTTTTAGGGTGGAAAAGACCCACCCCAACCTATAAAGATAAGTGCTCTGTAGGGAGTTTAAAGTCCTCATGGACACAGAATATTTGGGTTTACTTCCAAGTAGCTCTGACATAGGTAGAACACTCTCCTGCATATTTGATTTATTCTTACCATGGGCTGGAAGACCACACCATGTGCTGCAATGGCAGTTTCAAGGAATCTCAATATTTGCCAGCACTGTAGTGAGATTTCTTCCTTAAAGATGGTCAGAAAGTGATGTGCCAGCCACCTCTGAGTTCACAGCCTTCCATTTTCAGATCAAACTTGTGCTTTCTGACCCATTTCACTCCAGAGAAGAGCTGTCACTACAGCTCACAGATGGAAATTGATCTTTAGATCTCTGGTGTGACTCAGAGCCCTTTTAAGTAAAAAGGTCAGGCAGAAGAACAATGGTCTTTACTTTAGATACAGCTGAAATCTACAGCATCACAACAAAGCCTTCTGCAGCCTGTGAAACCAAGCATTTACCTTGACTTTAGCTTAAATTTTGCCTAAAAAACTAAAGTTAAGCAAAAAGAAAGGAAGAATTAGGTTGAAAAGTAATTAAGCTCCTTCCCTGCACAGATGAAAGCAAACTGAACAGATACATTAAGCAAGAAAGAGCAGCAGCTGCTGGGAAAACTGGTTTATTGGAGCTAAGATCGGAGATTTACTTACACTTGCAGTTCACTTTTTTAACTTCAGCTTTTTACACATTTCCATTTTGTCTGTAAGAGTAAACTATAGTTTGAAAGGCAAAGAAAATAATTTTCTTTTTCACTTTTAAAGGGCCATTACTTTCTCAAACATATCAAGACACGTTCATTCATCAAGGAGGTAATCAAAAAACATATGAGAAGTCACTATTATTGTCCCCACAGCCTCTGACTGCATTCTTAATTTCAGATTTCTGATTGAATTCTCCAATTTCTTCAGTGATATTCAACAGTAATCTCTACAAACCTCTTTCAGCAACATAATAAAAAGAAAAACAAGAACACCCACACAAGAAATGAAAGCTCTTGCACAGCTCTATGTTAACATCCATTCTGTATATATAAAATTGAGATGCTACCACAAAATCATTTCTTCAAAACTCCATTTTTCCTTGCAAAAAGGAATCTCTAGACTCAATAAAGACTTTTATAAAAAAAAAAATCAATGTCACAATTTACCCAAAAGTCAACTTTTCAAACTAATTTAAGTAACCAAATTGCAAGTACAAAAATAAAAATCACGTGAGTATTTTATTTATTTCGCTGCTGATACAGCAATTTTATACAGGATATGTTAATTTTAAATTGATTTTATTCCCATAAATCCATCCAATCCAATGTGAAATTGTAAGTTCAATTATCTCTGCAGCCACTATGGTAAAATTATTAATTTTTAGCGACTTTGGCTTCCAGTCAGTTGATGGGATCTTTCTCTCAGGGATCAACAGCCAGCAGGAATCTCCTGAAATGCAAATTCCTGGACTGGAGGAGGAATATCCCAGCTCTGATGGGTGGTAGCCAGTGAGAGGTGAAGAGACAACTGGCACCAACTGAAGCACAGGAAATTGCATTTAAATTTATGAAACAACGTTTTCACTGAAAGAGTGGTCAGGCACTGGACCAGGTTTCCCTGTGAGACAGGTTGTGGAATCTTCACATTAAATCAAAACTCAGCTGGAAGTTTTCCTCTAGAACCTTCTTGCCCTGACCCTGCTTTCAGTTGTGGCTGGAACTGCACAACTTCCAGAGGCACCTTTATCCTCAAAGTTCTGTGAATCCAATTGTAAGTTGATATAAACCAGACTAGCAAGTGATTATTTGTTTTTTTTTCACAGCAGACACACCAGTTCCAAGATGTCTGCGTGGGAAATGATGGCCAGCGTGGGCTCAGTCTCCCCCTGACCACCAACACTCAGCAGTACAAGCTCCAAGGAGGTTAAATTAACCTCTCAGCAAGCCACTGGCTTTGCTTCAGTAAAAAGGTACCAAAACCAGTTTCATGCAAATTCCTCTAATCTGATTCCTTAGCTGAAAAAACATAGCTTCCATAGTTCTGGCCAATTCAGAAATAACACATTTAAAAATAGTCACTAAATAAGGCTGAAGCCAAAACTGGCAACTGCAATCTGCTTGCAAATGTTTTGAGCAGAGTAAGAGCCTAAAGGGAGTTATAGCATGAAGAATTAATCACTTCCTCTAAGAAAGCAAACAGGGTCAAGAATCTGGCATTAAATTCACAGAGGATTTTTGCTGTCTCTAAATAAATTGTGTTGTGTTACTATTATTTACCCGTATTTGCTTGTACAAGGACTCCAGTACTACAGTCACAGCACCATATGGGACATTTCCCTGTCCAGGATTTAATTCTTTCTTTTAAGCTAAACAGCCCATTTTACTGAACAAGATTTGAAGTGATGCTGATTTGCTACTAACTGTTCTGATAAGCAACATATGAACATAAACATTGGAGATACAACCCTGAAGTTGTCCTGGTTTTGACGCTAAGTCAAGACTCATTTATTATCTATTTTAACATAAACACACACTACTTTTGCAGCACTTTTGTTTGCTGTTGGTGGCCTGTCTTCATTTATACAGGTGAAATCTGGGTCAAAAACTCAGTCAGAATGCAATCGATCAGGTCTTTATGCCTTTGATTATTTATCCTTTATTCTTTTGAGCTCAGTATCCAAAACTTGGTATCACCAATTCGGAAAGATGACCTGGATTCATATTTTAAGCTGGAATTCATTTCAGACAGCAACTGGAAAAAGATGTGGACAAAACCCAACTCACAAAATTTGTCAGAACTAGTTCATATTTGTGCCACTGCCAGGACATAAAGTGAAAACAGAATTTGCCCTGTTATCTCCCCCCCTCCTTCCAACCACCTGACTGGTGATGTGGCAACATCACAGGTAATTTACTGCTCAGGTTCTTCTGTTCTCCTCTGAGAACTCTTTAGAGGTCTCAGGGCATTGCAACAATTTTAAGCTGCAACTCATGAATCCTACTTGCTTTCAGGAATGTGAGCTCTCATATGGATAACACGCTCAGGATTCCTGTCACCTTAATTAAACATGTTCTTGACATATGGTCCTCTGCTTGCAAGGAGAATCAGCTTTCCTTGTGCATGAAAAAACCCTGGTGGCTTCTAGGCTGAACGTGTTCCCTGAAAAAAATTAGATATATTCTCCAAACAAAGATATGGACCCAATATTATAGCAATTAAAACCAATTATAGCTAATTTATGACTAACACAGGATCCAGAAAGCTGACCTTCTCCCTCATGACCCCATGGTAATAACACAAATTCCAAATGCTGTCACCAAAATAAACTCCGATCTCCCTGTCCACACAAATACCAGACAATACAATCCAACGCTCACCTCTTGTAGCCTGTATAAAGAGTGGCACATTGTGAAATCTTCCTTGAGCTGGCAAACGCATAAAGCTACTCAAAGTAACTAAGAACTTTTAATTAAATGAGCCCTACTGATCTCTTTTCCATTTTTAATTACTGCATATCTGGCCTACCTGGGATTGCTCCACTGGATAAAAACCTGGAATTACAAGCATTTCTTTCCCGTGCACATTGATTTTTAGATAAATAACACTCCAGGACTCACAAGTTCCTATTTTGTTTGTGGAGAGATTTTGTCAGCCTGATACAAATGTCAAAATGACATCAGACATGAGATGAAAAGGAAGAAATCAATTATGAAAAGCTGCCCATCCATCCCATTAGTGTAATATATGCCTGCAAATTCAGTGATCTTTTCAGGTCCCAGTTGTGCATGTGGCTTGTCCAATTAAATGTTCTCTGTTCATTCACCTTAATTTTCCTCTTGCATATGTTGCACTCAGTTAAAATCTCTTTATCCATACATCACATTTTTCATCAGCTGGTATGCTGGGTAATCATCACCAATAAAATATTTCTACTGATTTCTGCATAATTTGTCCTGATTGTTTCATTGAATGCACCCACCCATTCTGTCTGTGTGTCCAGCCATATGGTTGCTCATTTTTGGGCTTGCTGCTGCTGTTTCCACCTCATTGCAAGGAGGGAAAAATACACCTGGAGAGGTGGGGATGCCATGAGGCCTCTCCAAGGCAGGCTGCCCAAAGGTTCTCTGCAAGAAAACTCTTCAGAAGGCTCACAGGAAGGACACAGGCAGGAAAAAATACTGTATTTATGTCCTTCATAAACATCTCTGTTTTGATGAACGATGGGCACAAAGAGGCTGCATGGTGCCATCACAGGTGCTAACTTTAAATCAGAAGAAAAATGTCAATGGATTATAAAGCAGTGGAAATACTAAATACGGAATAAACAAATGTGTATTTTGCAGTTATTTTGGGTGTCAGAATAGCAACATTTGTGCCACTCAGGAACACCTCTGAGCTACTGGACACAGGCAGGAGCTTGGGCTCCCTACAGCCAAAGGTCCATTCCCTCACACAAGACTGGAAGTACACTGGAAAAGCAGCAAAATGAGTTCCAAACAATCCAAAAGACCATGAGATTTCTTTGATCCAGTGGAACGTGCAAGTCACTCTTTGGTTTTACAAAACAGTCTGTGCTCCACACATTTTTCTTCTTTGTATGACATGCACTCCTTGGACCAGGGAGGTGAAGCCAAAAAAATCACCTCTGCTCCAAGAGAAGAGAACTCTCCTTCAGGGCACAAGTTTGGCTCTGAGAGTGGTAACAGGTTGTTCACAACATTTTTATGGAGTAAGCAAGGTCAGGCCAGGCCATCTGGGAGTGCCAGTGCTGTCACTCTTGATACACATCCCTGCATTTTATGCTCTTACAGCTCCCCATTTAGAGCACCAGAGATTTTCTTGTTAAAGGCCTTGTCTTGCATGGGTGAGGTTTTAGATTCTGGTATAACAAAGCTTGTGATTGACAGCCTATCCTAGAAATACCTCAAGAAAAACTGTTTTGAAGATGAGAATGGCTCTTGACTGAAGCTTCTAACCCCTCTTTATGAGCTGCCTGGCAGCTTTTACTTGTGATTTATTTTCCTCGAGGGCTCAAGTGCAGTAGGAAATACCAAACTGTTGTGGGCTACTTGCAACCATCATACCCAGAGAGGCACTACAGTTTATGTCAACTCTCATCCTCACCACTAACATTTCTGTAGCCATGAAAATAGAAAAAATAATCCCCCAAACACTAACGGAAACAAACAAAAAACCAACCCTCTTTGGTGCTGTTTCATGAATTTCACAACACACAGTGAAGGGATGACAGAAATCTGAAGACTGGAACTCCTGCACTTTACCTTGTAACAATCTTGTGCTGAAGGAAGGGAGAAAGGTGACAAGAAAAAATTTTGGACTGAGATTATAGAAGGAGAGTTCATAAATACCCACAAGTTAAGAAGACAGGAAGGACAGTTTTTAAAGCTGAGCTAAGAAAACGGAAAATTATACCACATGCAAACATGAATCATTATATCCTAAACATCCTCATCATTTTATAGGTGTAGGAAAGCAGTATAATGATGTGCTTCCCATAATACTATTTTGGTTTCCACTCTTTATAATACTGGTAATGAAGTAACAGCAAGAAACTAAATTAGTGATTACAACTATAAACTATCCTTGATAAAACTGGCAATTTTGGTTATCAAAATAATTTTGCTGCAGGGAAGAAGGGTTAGCATTGTATGATTGTCAAATTAAATGCTTTCCTTCTCCATAATGAGACTAAAATATGTATGGATTTTTAAGGCTTGTCAGAGACTTGGCTATTATAATATCAGGCTTCAAACAGCTAAGCAGTTCAAGCAGCTGCAGAATTGCCTCACTCTAACACACACTTACCAAGTGATAAAAATTACTGAATATATAATATCTCTTCATTCTTATCACATTTTAATGAAAGGCTTTGTGGTGGGAAATAGAGTCAACTCAGCCACATGCAAATCTTATGTCATTGATGAAGAAAGCTGCTCTCATAATTTTGATCTAAATACTCTGGGACATCATTCTGCTCCAATAAATTTGGTGTGAGCTGCAGCACCATAACTCAGTGCTCATACAACCAGTGCCAGGTAAAAGGAAAAACCCAGGACTCCTTCTGTGGCTGCCCCACTGGCTTGAAACTAAAGCTTATAACATATCCACAAACATCTACTGCTCTCTTATTTATTTCTGTGACACAAACAAGAAAGGAAGAGCAAAATCAGTTCACAATATCATTCATCTCATCACCCAACTTGTTTCCCATATATACTTCTGCACAATTAGGCAATTTGAAGTTACCACTTTCAAAAAAAATCCATAGATATGATTACTGGTTCTCAATTGGCAGTTCTTAAAACAGCTGAAAGCAACAAATATTACTGGCCAAAAAACCCCAAAGAAGCTTACAGTAATCCAGTTATTTTACATATGAAAAGAAGTTTTATCAGACACAAAACACACTAGAAATCATCTTCTCAAGACAGAGTAAGGACTTTTACAAACATCTAAGTTAGTAAAACTAATTAAATCAGAGAGATGAATTCTCAAAAACCCACCTAAACTTCTGTCAGGATTCAGCCCAAACTGGGGATATCTGACCAAACCACGAGACCTAGATTGAAGACCAGCTCAAAGCCAAAAGAAGAGTGACTGTACTGTCCCCCTTCATACTTAACTGGAATATAACAAAATAAATATTTACTATCTAGACAAAAGTCTGCACTGGGGAACAGATTCCCCTCAGAATCACAGTGTTTTGTAACCTTGAATATGCCTCATTCTGTTGACAGTCCTAGTATGACTCTGAATGACCTCAGGTGGTTCCCAAGATAAGGAAAGTCATAGGCTCACAATTTTATTTTCAGAAGGAAATTTCTGACTTTTTGGAAGTCAGAAATTCAGACTCCTCCAGCAAAAATCAGCTTCATGATCCAGAAGAAAAAGAGCAACCCCAAACCACAGAAAGGACAGCTTTCTACAAAAGAGGCACTGTGTTTAAGTGAACTTACAGGAAGAGTGGATGCTTGGAAAGCTTTTTCTGCCTTCAGAAACCAGGTCTGGATCACCTGTGCAGTGCATTTCAGAGTTCATTACTCCATCTGGAAAGCAGCGGTAAAAGAAATCGGGACGCGGTCTACAAAAAACACCATGGATATTAAAAATACAGAAGTTGTAGTAACAAATAAACTTCCAAGTGATTATTACATTTACTGCTTATTACACACATGCAGGTTACTCTTGCCTAGAGTGATCAGTTTTGCACAGAGTAAAGTGCAATGACTCCCAAATTTTCACAGGTCTTGCCAGAACACCCAGCTCAGAATATCCTAAAAACAGGCCCCAAAATGTAAACCAGCCTTGATGCTGTCTCAGTGCACTGAGCAAACCTCTGAGTTTTTCCTGACTCTGCTGTGAGCTGGGCCTGTAGGTCTGACTGGTGTCATACTGATCCTGAGCTAACAAACCACGTGGAGAAGAAAAGTGAATGATCACGGATTCACACACAAGCTGACAGCAAAATACTTGGCTGGGAGTGCAGGAAAAATGAGCTTATTTCTGTCTAAAGAAGAGGGTGTATTCTTAATTGTTTTAAAAGCACCCATCAAATTAAAGTGCCACGTGCCATTACTGTCAGGGCATCAGTTCTGCAGAAGAGAGGGCTCATCAGAAACCAAACACAAATATTGTTTCCTCAATGCTGCAAAACATCCCAACTACAAAAGCAGCACTGGACCCTGTCAAATAGTGTATGAATTTAAGCCAAATGTGTCTCTTTCAGCTGAAATTATTCAAAATTTTAATAAAGAGACAAAAAGCACCTAAAACCGTATTTTCCAAGGAATCTTGTTTGCTAGATTTTTCTGAGCCCTTCATTCATAATAATGCTTCCCTAAAGAAATGTTCTACCTAGGAATCCATTGACTGCTTATCTCCTAGGTTTGTTTTGCCGTAGATGTTGGTGTCACCTGGACACAGAATATGCTTCACAAAATGCAGGTGCTGGGTTACAGAGACTCAACTGATTCCTGTTTAATCAGACAAGGGGCACTGGCATCCAAACTCCCACATGCTGTGGCTTTTCCCTCCCGTGTTGCCAGTTTAATGAACTGATTTCAGCTCCCACCATTCCTCTCACATTCCTCTCCAACCCCTCACTTGTCTGGCTCTGCCAGCGAGTCAAACAAGCAGCAGAGCACAGGGGCATGGATTCCTGCCACAGCAGGATGTCACATAATGGAGCTGTACAACACCTGCACCAGGCCAAGGACGACTCCACAGGGGCCCCCTCTGACTCCACGTGCTCTGGAACAGCAGCTCTGTATTTACTGGGATTTGTTGTAGCTCTCAATCTGTCTCCATTTCTCTCAACAGTTAAACCCATCATTTATAACATGACAGCACTTACCTTCCCACTATTAATTTAATAGTATTTGTGCAGACACCATTCAGAGCTAGAGCCAAGGAAACAGCTACAAAACAGAATGAACAAACAGAACAATAATAACCTAAGTACCAAGCAATAAATTGCAGAATTACAGCATTTGATTTACAGACTTAAACCTTTACTGGACTGAAAATGGAATGATATTTTTTTTCACCATACTGTTTTTCTTGTTAGCCAGACTAAGAACAGATCTCAGAGCATTGTAATAATCATGACTTACTTTGTTCTTATTTCCCTACACAAAGCCCAGTTTTCCTACCATGCCATTTGCACAGGTATAAGTCAACAAATGGGAAAGAAGTAGAGAATGAAGAACTGTGGGTTTGCAATTTTTGAGTTTTGTAATCTACCAGCTTAAACTCTCATGTTCTTTGTGTCAAGCAGAATTCCTGTTTAGACCAACACACAAGATACATAGATATATCTAGACACACACATGTGTATATATATGTGTATATATGTATGTGTGTGATGCAGTTATAAACTTCACTTTCAGGCTAAAGAATTGCCTTCTGGCTAAAACTACAATTGGATGACTTTGTTTCTCTTTCAAAAGGATCTGGATATTTTGAGTAAATATTTCAGTGTTTTCCCCTTACATTGGATCCCATGATCAACAAATTTTTCTAATAAAATTGGAGAACAAGAAGGAACTGTCATACTAGATAAGAGTTAATCATCTTTTCTATTTGTGCTTGCATGACAAGTCCCTAGACTTTCCAATGAACCTCATCTCAAGCCTGTGGAGATCTTTGCCTTGATTTCACAGGCACTTGGATCCTGCACATACATGCATTTGAGATTAAAACTGATTTAATTTTGCAGTCCACACTGTAGCTCCCTGTTGCAAACCAGGAGCCAATGAATTTTATTTCCCATCAGAAAAAAAATATGTCTGATTTCCAGAGGAACATTTACAGTAATATAACTTTGATTATGACAGCCACATGATCTATTTTCTCCTTGGGCTGCTGCCCTAGATGCTGCACTTCAGTAGCACTCATCCTGTCTCCATAAAACCTTTGCCTGAGGATATTACAGATCATTAAAATGTGTTATAGGATGTGACTTTTTTAAAGCTAAAAAAAAATAAAATATTTTTACTTCATCAAAGCAAAAATAAGGGTTTTCTCAGAATATAACAATAGCAGCCAGCAAAAATAAAAGAACAAGTCAATCCTAGAGACATCCATACTGTTAAAAAAACTCTTCCTCTTTCAACAGTTGTGTTCACAGTGACCACTCAATCCTGTGCTCTGTCTCAGTTTTTTATGGAAACTGCATGGGGAAATTTTCCATAAAGTCAAATGCAGATGCCACAGCACTGCACTCCCCTTCTTAAAAAAACATATCTGCCTTTGAAGACAGGCAGTAGAATTGAGTCTTTTTGTTGAGTTTTGCCTTGATTGTTCCTTGTACACCTGACAGAGCTGTGCCTCCACTGTTGCACATTCCTTACAGTGGCAATCAAGTGACGGTGTGAATTCAGGATGGTAAAAAAAATTCTATTTGCTCTGCTGTTGTTTCCTTTAAGAAAGATTCATATTGCCCATCTAAAGTCATGTAACCCAGACAGTGAGAGATTTAGGCACTCCAAGGGGAACGTTTAAGGGCACCTAAATTAACTCCTCCTCACTCCAGGTGCATTGAATTCCCTTCTTTGTATTAATGGTTATATGGGGGGCAACGAATTTTTGTATCTTTTTAACCTTTTCTCTCCTCTCTGCATCATGCTTAACGAAATCCACCATTTGGGGTACTCCCTGAACATTCCCTATGAACATTCTGTGCCAGATCTCAGCAAATCAGAGGCCAACCACACCTCATGAACATCACCAGACACTGAACCTCATTAGTGTACAGCGCACTGGAACAAAAATAAGCCACAAGAATTTCCACACTTATGGCACAAGCTGAAGGTTGGTGTCTCCTTATCTGGTACCAAGAGGAATACTGGGGAAGCTGACAACTTTTCTCCTAGATGTTATAGAGGCAATAACAAGAGAAGGCAAAATAGCAGTAAAAAAAAAAAAAGTCTTTTTAGAACAAAAAGGTGAAAGTCTGTGATGGAGAAACTGAGCTCCTTTCCTTCTTACACAACAGAAAGTGAGGCTCAGGACTGACTGTGAGTGTTATGAATGAGGAGACATTTCCACTGAATGGACTTGTCAGTAAAGTATCACCTTAAGACATCTCAGAACTTACTACAAATGACTGACAGCAGCCAAAACAGACCTAGGATCGTTTCACACTTGTGTGAGAGCAACTGGAGAAAGTATAATCTATGGGAATTAAGCGTTGTCTAAAAAAATTTTCCAAGGCAGATACACAATGCAATTTCCATCCTATCTGGTTAAGGCAAGGCTTTGATTTTACTACATAGGGGACAACAAATAAAGTGCAAATTAGCCAGTAAAGCAGAACTTCAGAATCATGCATATTTCAAATATAAGGCAAAAAAAAAAAAATTTGCAGTTCTTAGTGCTTCAAGGTATCCCTTTCCAGTGAAAGTGTTTGAATCAATATTGGTCTCTGGCAGTATCAGTGTAAAAAGGATCTGAGCATGTATCACTGTAAGATTTCAAGAGATAGGCATAGCCAGAATTAGAATTAGCTGGAACAGCTTAAAACTCATCCTTTCCATTGTCCTCTGCTCCAATTTTCTGCCTACAACTGTAATTACACCTCGCCCATAGCACAGCCACTAGTGCTCACAGTCCAGGATTAAGTGCACAGCTAATTCCATTGCCAGTTTAAGATGAAACAATAGCTTCTAATTAGAAAAACTGAGCCAAGAGCAGGGATTTTGCATTGGGTAACAGTAAATTCCAGGAGAATATCAGAGAAAACAATGAGAAGAGTAATTTCCTACACTAAACAGCTGAGTTGCACAGGACTTTCCAGTCAAAGCCTTAATTTAGAATAGCTGCAAGTATGAGTAAAAGGTATGTAATAGATTGGGTGTGACAGAAAAACATACATCTGAACAATCTCTCAGATGGACTTGTCTTTGCTGATCAAATTCCATGTGGAATCAAGGCACAGAATTTATACATCTAGAAACACAAATGAACCCCAAGGCCTGTGTGAGATGCCTTGAAACTGCACTGAAAACTCCTATAATGGACTGTAACAGAGACAGGTTTTCTTCAAGGCTTGGACTATACTTGGACTCAATCTCTGAGAGCTGCCACACATTTTTTCCACCTTGAAGCATGACATACATTACCTAAGAAAGCCTCTTTAATTTCGGTCTTGTCTGTCCGACGGATTATTTTCACCACAAAAATGACTGCCAGTGGCGTCAGGAACGAAATTGCCTGTGAGAGATAACAAACACCATGTGTGAGAGCATCAATTCCTCCTCAGTCCAACTGATTAATAATTAGCTGCAGCCAGCTCCATTTAAACTGAAAGGCTGAACGATCTTTATCAAACTCCTGACCTTAAGCAAAGTGGGACGATTTGTCTTTGCAACTCCAGGGTGATGAGCACATTAATATTCCAATATATCCCTCAGCTATAATTGATTTGTAATTGCCCAGAGCTGCATTTAAAATGTCAGCTTCTCCAGTGAAAAAGTAACAGTCCAGAAGGTCCACAAAATTCATACACTGAAATTCATACAAAATCCATACAGATTTTGGACATTTCTTCCCCAGTGTGCATTTTTGAGGAAGGCAGCTCATCCAACCAGGCTGAGTGCTCAGTCCGACTCTACTCAACACAACAGACTGCAGCATTTTAAAATGCTTTTTCTCTTACTTTTTGTTTTCTTTTCAACTGTCATGCTTGAATGCATTGAGAAGACTGTATGTTTATGATTCTTTTGTTTACAAATGTTCGGATGTGGAGTGAGCTGCTTTATTTTGCTCAAACCCAGAAAAACAGCACCTGAGCATCTACAGGTTTAGTCACTGGTTAAACAGAGCCTTATCCAGCAATTGTCAGTGCTGGAGGACAGGAATTCTCCTACAAGGAACCTGAAATGGCATCTGTGCCTCGGTGCACACCCTTTATTGTCTTTAAAAAAAGTGAAAATTACTGGCTGATGTTTGTATTTGTTTTGTTGTTTGGTTTTTTTTTTTTAACAAGGCAAAAATGAAGTTGTAAATGGCACAAGGGGTGCCAGGTCTTAAGTAATATTATTATAAGATTATTTCTTTACTGAAGCTGAACTGGGCCTTGCTTCTTAAATAGCCCCACTGACATAAAAACCTGACCAGACAGATATATTATGGCAAAAGACACATGACTCAATCTTCTTTTTACACCACAGATTCATGCCAGTCCTCACTTTATGATTTTAGACAATCCGAGTAGTCAGCGACACTAGTGAGAGTGCTCTACATTTGTTATTTTGTCTCTGCATCTTGAACCAGATTGTCCTTGCTTGCATCTGCAAAATACTATCTAACTCAGTGAACCAGGCAGATTAAAGCACAGTCTGGAGTCTTTTCCCCTTTTCTATATTTAGGAAGGCAGGCACCAGAATTTGTTCAAAAAGAGGAGTCATTTCCACTTAAAATTTCCCGCTAAGTACGTGTGAAATTCAAGTTTGGATGCCAATGCCACCTTACTGCTCCAGAAATGTTCACTTTTTCTATCCTCATGAACAATTTAATTTCTGTTTTCAGAGGCAGATCATGAAATTAAAAAAAAAAAAAGGTTAAAGCAAATCCTAGGATTTCTAGCTTCATTCTTAAAATAAGGATCGCCACCAGGAAAAAAAAAAAGAAAAAAAAAAAAGAGAAAAAATACCTGCATTCCAGTACTGAAGAACATGTAGAAATATAGCCAAGGCTGACAGGCTTATAGTGGTGGTTTAATAGAGCCAGAAATCTTTTGAACAAGCAGGAGCAGCAGAAATTATCAACAAAGAATAGCATTCAAGTGGCAGCTTGTTCCAAACCACCTCCCCCATCCATCTTCAGAAATCTGGTAAAACTGCAGATTTCGTCATATTTTACAAGCATGTGAATTTTTGAGGGAGATGAACTATTCTTGTTTGTGATGTTATTGCTGCTCCTTACACAAAAGCATTAGCGGGAAGGTGCTTTCTATTCTGCAGCAAAATGCACACACAAAGAAATTTTGGCTTGTGACAGACTCCTTTTTATTTATTTTGCAAAAAGAAGTTTCTCTGTGGCTCATATCTAAAACAGATTTGGCAACATTCTAATGAGCAATACTCTCCTCAGATGCATCGCAGCTACATTTCCTTTTCCAGCAGTGAAATATTCCGGCATTGCCAGGCTTTTGTGAAACATGGGCAAAATCTCTGCCATTTATTATTCATCCTGGCAAGCCAGAGCTGTGCTGAAGCTATAGGGACTGCCACACACTCCCATTCATCCAAGGGAAAACTGGCAGTTACCTGCACTTTCCAAGACAAGGAATATCCATTGATAGAGAGACGGAACCAGGCTCAGCTCTTTCCAGCTTTTGCTACCCATGCAGAAGTCAGCTTTGTCTGATTTGGATGTGCGCATTCACAACATTTCTCTTGAATTCAGGCCTCTCATAGCAAATAAAATAATCCAGCAATTCATAAAGTTTTACAGATTGCCTTCTGATAAACCATAGCCATGTGTTTCAGTATCAGAGTACAGCAGTGGAAACAAATTCTTTCCATAATGAAAGCTTGTGGTCAACGCTAGAGTCAGATTTTTCTTCTTTTAAGTTTAAAAAATAAGAAAAGAATAGAGACATTACCTATGTTTCTTAATTTAAGGAGCTGTTCACTGTTTAAAATCTGAGCCAGAAAGAGAACACAGGCCATACAAATGTTACTGACACAGAGTTGTCTCAAAGTTCCACCCACCAAAAACTTTGCCAAAACCTGGGGCTATGGGAACAGGGGAATATATTATAATTATATCCCAGAATTGTGCTTCCCAGTGCCTACTGCCTAGGGAACAATTGGATGGACTAATGATTATCCCAACTGGTTTCAAAAATAATTCCACCACTGCAGCAAAACCCTGTACAATGATTCACTCTTGGTTCTTGAACTCCTCAGTTATAAACAGATCAGAGGAACCAGGCAGCAAAGTAATGCTGAGCATAAGGGAAAATCACACAATTAAATTCAGTCTTTCCCAGCATAACAATTTAATGTTTGGCTTCGGGGTTATTTTGTTGTTTGATTTTTGGTTTCAGGGTTTTTTACACAGCTGTCTCCCATTTTTGGAAAAACATGTATTTTCATCCATCCAGGATGAAAAAGTCCTAAATAGAGCTGCCTCTTAATGCAATATAAACAAAATGATTCTTGTTTATAAAGGCAAATTTAAAAATCAGGCCTTCAGCCCCTGTCTTAGTAGGCTGGAATATATATGGTCTCCTCAAATGCAGGAGGCACCTTTACGTTGTTACTTAATTAAAAATTGTTTATAACTGAAGGATTAAGTGTTTATTAAAAAAAGCTGAAAATAAATGATGTGGCTGATTTGCATTTAATCTGAATTCAAGTTTGGAAAGTAAAACCCTAGCCTCATTGAAGACTCAGAAAAAGATGACTTTGAGGCAGCTGTTGGAAAACACTGAACTTTTACAGCCTGAACTACACCCACAATTTCAGCATTTCTGAGGTGGTCTGTCTTACTGAGCTCTTATACATAGAGATTTTTATGATTGTTAATCATTGCTAGTGAAGGTTATCAAAATTATGAACTTTGATAACTAAATTCAGCCATGCAGTCTGCTCGTGCTGAGCCAGGAAGAGCCAGAAGAGCAGTGACAGCAGGGCAGCCCTTTGATATATTTAGTGTTGGCAGAAGCTAAAACAAAGGTTTTGCCTTTAGGGAAAAAAAAAATTATTCAGAGTCCAGTATCTCAGTGCCTAACACGCTAAACAAATTTGATTTCAAAATTTAAGCACTTAACCTTATAAGAGCATGGCAAGGTTTTGTCAAGTCACCCAACCAGCTGATTGAAAAATCTTCTCATTTCTCTCACGTCCCTCTCAGCTAACACAGCTTTCACTCCTAAACCGAAAAACCAACATTCATAAATTCAGTCATCTGATAATGCTGCTTTTTAAAGACTTCCCATCATTTGCTACATTTTGGACAACATTGTAGGATTAAAGGAACATCCTCTACTTGCGAAATATTTCCTATTGCTTATCAAATGAAAATTTACTCAGTTTACAGCCATCAAATGACCCACAGGCCAGTGGGTCAGTACTTACAAACATGAGCCGTGTAGGGATGTTGTCTGATTGCACCAAAGGATTTTTGTACAGCCAGATCTCCTCTGGCTGGATCACTCGCTGGAATGGATCCAAAAATTCTGTAAAACTGAAAAAAACAATGAAAGGTACAAATTTTTTCACAATTTGAAGTGATGACCAAAAACCCCCAGAAGAGTTCTGCTCTCTTCCCCCAAATTTGAGTATGACATAGCATCCATGAATTAACCATATTAAATTGCTACACTGCCATCCCACCTCACAGCATTTTAGTAATACAAACTTTATAAATATAAAGAAAATGGGTTTTAAAAGTCTACATCTTTGAAGTTGTTCTACAACTTTATGAAAGCTCTATAAACACTACTGGAGAATATTTTTTTTTTGTGGGAAAAGTGTGCAAATAGCTCTGTGAGATTAAATAAATCATCTAGTCATTTATTACGAATTTACAACCATGTAATCCAGTCTTCTACCCTGAAGACATTATATAACAAATGTAAACTATAAAATGTCTTTCAAATGTCAAGATTCAGACTTAGAAGCATGACAGTTGCATTTGCAGGATCACAAAGCAAAAGAAAGAAGCAGCCCAGAAAATTTCTTTTACTGATAGAAAAAGAAGATAACTTTGGAGAGTATCTCCAAAAGAGACTTAATCCTAAAACAGGATGGCTGTCAAGCTTAAAAAGAATCTAAGCCTACCAGAAATGTCTCATTCTACCAAAAGAGTTTTAATTTCATTATTATGTCTATTAGTCCTCTTACAAAGGGGGAAAAAACAAAAACAAACAAACAATCAAACAAACAAAATAAAACCAACCCCCAAAAAACCCAAACCACCAAAACACCACCTCCCAAAAAATCCACTCAAACACACTAAAACCTCATCGTTCTGTAATTACATTCTTTTGCAATTAAGAACATCAAAATAAAATGCTGAGACCCCACTGTTCTGTAAAAAGCCATTTGTGTGGGTATCTTTTGTCATGCACTGAAAGAATAAGCAGGAATTGTGATCTCTGACTGCAGCAGGAAGTTTCAGAAGCTTTCATGACTTCCTAAATTGTCTCACTTCATTTAAACCATACTCCTTTTTTCCACAGAGTCCTTCAGTGCTCTTCAAATTTTCTTGCCTTTGAATTAAGACAACCTGGGAATATCAGACAGCCTGGGAAATTTGACCTTTGCTAGCCACTGTTCACTTCAGGTCTGGTTTTTTTGGACTCGAGGAATGGGTGCTGAGGAAGACACAGAGGGACCAGTTCTCTGCAGACTGCTCTCACCTGATAAACCCACAGAGCTCAAACTCAGAAGTGCAGCCACCCAAAGTTTTTTTACTGCAAAAATTTTCCAAAGCCAGGGGCTTTAAACCTCTCCAAACCCAGGTTTTTACACCAGTAGCAGGCACAGCAAGTGGCTTTGCAAAGAGAAAAAGCCCAGAGCAGTTTGTAGAGTGGAGTAAAATTAAACCATACACACACATGCAACTCTCCCCAGGGGAAACAAGCCCTCAAACCGAGCTGGGTCAGGAATTTCGTCAACAGGAGTAGGGCACTGCCTGTGCCCATGGCAGGGGGCTGGAACTAGGGGAACACAATTCTGCCTGGGACCCGTGTGTTCTTAGCCCCACAAAGGTGTATCAAGCTCTGAGGGCTTCCAGCAACCTCCCAGAAACGGAGTAAGAATAATTAAGCCATCAAGGGAGATGGCTGATTGGAGGTGTTTTGAAAAAGTAAAAAGGTTTTTAACTAAAGAGAAAATAACAAACTCTGCAGCAAAAGAATAAAAGCCATGCACAGTGCAGAAAGGTTCCCTGCACCTGCTAAGACACCCCCAAAAGGCCCCAAGAATCTTCACACTCTCTCTGAAGTAGTCAACGATGTAGGAGGGATTATTTGGCAAGCTGCCCAACAGCAAATAGCTACATTACCTGAAGAACAGGGAAAGGGGGCTTTTGTCTCGGCACTGGGCCAATTACCATGAGAAGAGCATAGAAGATTCTGGTTCATCTTCCTCCTAAGTTCAGGGGTGAAACTGAAAGTCTTTTCCTAATGGAGGCATCTGCTCCAGTCTACTGGTGCCCTGCAACACCAGAGGATCTTTAAAGTGATGCCTGGGGAAAGCTGACCTGAAACAGACTGGACAGAGCCAGAGAATAAAGTAGGGACTTATTGAAAGACCTCCAGGATCCACCTTGGGCAGGACAGGGCCTGACCAGGGCTACACCCAAGGTGGACCCAAAATGGCTGACCAGTCATGAGGTGTCACGCTTTTATAAGTTTTGGTCCATTTGCATATTGGGGTTCAATTGTCCAATTCCAGCTTCAGGTTGTGAGGTTTCATCCTTCTTGTTCCTCCCTTCAGCCACCCTTGTTTGTGCTTTTGGGCCTGAAAGTTGTCCTTGGTCCTCAGCAGGAAAAGGATTTGTTTTGTGTCCCTGCTCTGTGAAGAGCTGACTGACACTGAATGTGAGCTCAGAACTGCACCCCTGGGCAGCACAGAACCTGAAATACATGAAAGCTCAAAGTTAAGGCATCAAAAGGTCTCTCCCAGCCCAAACCAATGTGACCCCTTTAGCTCAGCACACCCAGACTCCCTCTACACAACCCTCAAAAGAGGTCAACTGACCTCTTCTTCCTCTCCTTTCCTAAATGAAAACAACCACATTTAAGGACCAAAGAAGGTCAAACACAGCCTTGTCACTTGCAGGAGTATTTATGTTTCCTATACTGGCCGACATGGACAGCAAGATTATTCTGGGAGTTAAGGAGTCTGGTTTTGCAAGGAGAGTATTTACTGTTATACTCAGCTTCTTCAAACCCAGGGTCTGAGCCTGCTCTCCCAAGAAGGTGAACTTCAGAAGTGTCAAAACAATTTGTTTCAGTGTTTTCAAAAAGAAAACAAACCTTTTTTTTAAGTTTAAAAGACAATGGCTTTTGCAAGACATGAAAATAGGAAACATTTCTAAAGAAGAGCAGTTCCAGGTAATATATCACCCACATGAAAAATTCATTTTCTAGTCTTCAAATAGAAAAATAAAGGTCGACTTCCAGACAATGCAAGCAGGTTTGGTTCCAAACTTCAACTAAGAGAGAGTCCTAAGGTATATTATTTGAAGTATTATTATTTCTGGTAACTGCAGGGAGCAAACCACACACAAACATCTGTGCTTCAAGGTGATCAGGACACATCCGTGCACCAGTGCACTTTTGGAAAATTTGTCACACTGGATCAGAAATGTAATTAATTTGATGTTAAGACATTTGACATTACGAACAAATGCCAACAGAGTTAACGGTTTGGAGCTCTTCTTGATCTTTTGTTTCCTGCCCCTTGTGATGTAAGAAAGCTAAAATCATTGTTGTTTAAATCTGAGGAATTAAAAAAAAATCAAACTCAGTTCTCACAGGAAACAGTCTAAAACACTGCAGATACATACTGTCATAGGATTTAATGCCTTTAAGAGAAAAATAGCACGTGCTAAAGAGATGAAAATGTAATAAATAACATAAATAGTATCTGATTTCAGGCGAGGATGATTTTTTGATTAATATATACTCATCTCTACTCATATAAAGAATGAGTAATTTCAACAAATCCATCAAGTACTGTAGTTACTACTATTTTATGCAACAGCAGCAGTTTTGTATCCACTATATATTAAATCTGATTAGGTTTTCATTTATTTCTTTGACTTGTGTTTTGAATAGCTTCCCAAAACTATGTTCAAATTTAGTGCAACATAATGCAAAAAAAAAAAAAACAACACCAAACAAACAAACAAACAAGGACATTTTCTGAAACTGGGCAAAATAATTTCAAAATCACTGCTGAAGGAGAAAAAAAATAGCTGCAGAAGGCAGCAGATGTCTCTGTGAGCAATACAGAGATAGAAAGTAAACAGTTAAAGAAAGAAACTGTAAAAAAAGAAATAACTTTTTTTTAAATCTTCCCAAAGAGCTCAACTGCTAATTAAATTTTTATGCCAAGACTCATAAGAGAACAATTCTCTTTTTTTCTGAAGCATCACCAACGGGTGAGTGGATATGAGATTTCACTAGCTTGAAGGCAATTCCCTTTGTACTCTATTAAACAATCATGAGGACATACTGGTTTCTAAGCTGCCTGACACTTGGTGATTGATGTTCCTTTGTCCCAACCAAAAATACAGTCTAACACTATTCATAAGTCAGCACAAGCTTGTTTAAAGGACTAGATGTTACGAGAAATGAATGCAGGCCTTGGACAAAGAACATGGCTTTTGATCCTTTTGTGCCATGGCCCAAAGTACAACCTCACTCATGGAAGTGTCCCCTGGCAGCAGGATTCCTTTGTTTTAGGAAAATTTAGTCTTAGCTTTTTGCCCTTTTTCTTCATTTTTACATATTCACCCAACATTTTTAACAGCTTAGCAAGCAAGATTTCAAACACTTCAGCCTGATGGCGTGTCTTTAAGGCATAAAAGGATTTCCATTAACTTCGAGAGCCTTTAACTGTGACTTTCAAAGCAGCCCAAGGGAAAGAAGAGCCTGAATTCCATCAAAAACATCAGTGAGCAACAGGTGCCCCAGTCCCTGGGGTTGCTTTGGCCATGCCAACAGTGCTGCTTACAGCTCCACACTGAGTAAAAATGCTGTTCTTTTCCAAGGCCTTCGAGGTACATTAACTTCATTTCCATTTCACAGCGTGCAGCCCTTCAGGATCATTTCGTGCCAGCACCACATCACAGCCAGGGCCAGGTAACAGCACACTAAAAGCAGTTTTGTGATGATATGGCCTAATAACTTGGGGTTATCTTTTTATGAAACCATTCACTGATAGTGAAGGAATCAGACAGAGCATAAATATCTTCAAAGAGGTTTTGACCTGAGCTTCCACTGTGTTTTTTATCTCCCATAAGCAGCAGCAGGATGTCATCTGGCACCTCACTCACCTTATTGTTTCCACCACTGCCTGGCCCTCAGCTACATCACACAGCAAGGTTTGAATTTCTGCCTGGACCTGAGCATCAGCTAAAGGGTGGTTGGTTGGTTGCTTGGTTGGCAGGAAAGGGGGAAATTGGGGGGTTTTGCCTTTTACTTTTTCCCTCACAGACAAATCTTGTCCCAAACACCAAGTGATAGTAACTGAGAGGACAGGGCAGTACACATGGGATGGCAAAGTACCAGGAGAGGATGAACAGGAACTTGTGATTGTGACACCCAGACATCCATCCCAGACACCTAATGAATGACTCTCCTCTCTTCTAAGCTTCATCTGTTGATAAGCAGATTTTATCCTCGAATGGCTCTGTCTGCATGTCCCCATTGGGGCAAACAACAAAAAGATAGCAAATGTTCATTAACTCCTTTTATAAATCACCTAAAATATAAAAGAAAAAAAAATGGCTTAGGTTAACTGTGGCTGGGCTGTTGGAACTCCATTTGGCATGTTTTTACATGGATATTTCCTCTAGTATTCCCCAGTCTGGATCTCAAAGCTAGGAGTAAATGCTTGTCTAGTGTACCTGCCATGTTACATTGTGCAATCAGTTGTTCTGCAAGGTTGTGAGCAGTGTCAGTGGTGCTGAAGTTGGTAATAATTGGCCTAATTACAGAGTATGTGCACAATTCATAACTCAGGATTTGCTTTAGTGGCTTCCCACAAGTGATCCAGGCTAGAAGGGAAAAAGCTCAGAGTTTGCATCAGCTGAGTGAATTGGACACTGTTTATTCACATCACATTGGCTCACATTTGAATTCAAGACTTCAATTTACCTTTTCTGAAACACACTGATAGTGGGGAAAGCATTCATGTCATGTTATTTGATGTACCTGGAGAGAATAACTGATTCTCAAGCCATGAGAAAACTTAAGTTTGTTTACTGCCTACAGATAATACTATGGAAAAAACCCCAAACCCATAACTTCCTGCAAAAAAAGACAAAATATGAAAAGCTTGAAATGTTCTGTGGCTGGCATGTAAGATTAACAAAACTGAAGGAGAGGGGATAGTGATGAGGGGAGAAAAGCAGCAATGGATGTGGTTTATCACTATGATTCTGCTCTCCATGGAGCTGGAGCAATTCAGGCTCTGAAATGCTGCTCTCTGTGTGTATCAGCATGATGAGATAGCTTTGTGTCAGCTCAGAGGTTGGCACAAGCAAAGAGATCTGAGCCATTTAATATCTAAAGTAATTTGGGAAATCCACAGCTCCTCAGCCATCAAGAAGGGTTACAATATATATAGCCAAGACTCAATTATGAATGATGAGCAAGGAAGAAGCTGGCATGAATTAAAAATATAACTTCAATAATATAAACTCTATTTAGATAGAAAAAGAAACGTTCTCTGTAGTTAAGGCACACCACGGGGTGTCAAGAGATTTAGTGTTACAGAGCAAGGTAGAGCAAACCATTCCAGTACCAGTATCAAAGTAACTCTTAATTCTATTTATTAACTGGACCTACACATGCCAAGTATGCACTGCTGACAAACACCCAGCAACAGCTTTAACTTCTGCATAGAAATCAAAAGGAAAGAGTTAATTTAAAATATAAATCTGAATTTATATTGCAATAGGTACTGAATGCAAAAGAAGTGTTCCCATCAGAATAAACCAAATGTTTTACTGGTTCTTCACAGACTTTTATGGAAACGTGTTACTGTAAATATCATTTTTAACTGCACTAAAATCAACTAAGTACTATACACTCTGGCACAGAAACACCAGTATCAATAAATTATTCCTTTTTAACAGCTAAAAACTTTTTATTTCCCATATCAGTGCCATGTACAGTGCATACACCTACTATTTCTGATTAACAATTTGAAATCCCCATGTAGAGCTTTATTGGAACTGATAAAGACAAAGGGCATGGGTAATGTTTTTGGGGTTTTTATTTAATGTCACTGGCAAGTAGAGGACTGGTTCTGGAGTGCAGCCTTGGCTTCAGATGAGTCAGTATGACTTGATGGAAAATATTTCTGAATACTTTAAATTAGCTACCAATTGCAGTGTGACATTTAATTAGCACATATGCCTCCATTAGCCCTTCAGATATATAAGAAATCATTTTGATTAAGAAAAGATTGAAAATAAATTCTGATGCAGTTTTAAAATACCCACATATTACCACAGCTGTCATATTTCCCTGAAGTGTTAAAAAAGGAGAGTTTCCAGTATTTTCCTTCAGCCTCACCAACAGGTTTCCCAGATTTGCCTCACATATCCACTGATTTTACAGATTTATATCAGGGTATAACTTCTTCCAAAGATGAATGGCCACCCTCTGTACTCTCCTCCTTGCAGCCAACACTACACTCAGCAAGGAGGCAACAGCTGTGGAGCCTGGGCTCACTTTAAACTCAGATCTCAAACTAAAAACAATGCAGACACAACAGGACTCCTGCAGCTTATGAAATCACATAAAAATGAGATATATACTTTGAATACTTTATATGAAAGAGCAAACCAACAATCTCTTCATGATGTTGAAAAAGAAAGAGCAGCCTGTAGTGGAGGTTTAGAACCTGATGTTAGTTTTCTTTGCACTTAAATTATATTGTCCCTGTTTCTGCAGCCCATGGCATTTTAACTTTCTCTAAGTAGAAAATTTCCTTCCTGCGACACAGAGGAAAGGGAAAGAATTATCATGAGCATGAACAGCACAACAAGAACAAAAGGTTAACACAGCTAGGAAGTTGTTCTTGTGCACCTGAAAGATTCCAAAATCTTCCAGCCCATGCATTCTCCTTGGCAGAGGCTGAGCCTTTGCCAGTGAGTAGAGCTAAATATCACTGAGCATCATTATTGCCACTGTGAATCTAGAAAACTCCCATTCCATGGGAATAAAAGGGGGTTCCAGGCCTTAAAGTAGTTAATTAGCTTTAATAAAGTATTTTCACCATCATGTCTTGCTCACAGAAGTGGGATATTTGGAAATGAGCAGAGCAAAAGGAAGAAAGAGGGAACAGTTGGTCACGCTGCATTGCAGCTTTGATCAGAAGAGCAGGAGACACAAGTGACTATAATGAACCATGAAAAAAAAAACCTACTGCAAAATGAGTCAAACTCATATCTTTTGACTTGTTTTTAGTTTTTACAACTTTCCTTGACCTAATAATGAAAGTGATCTTTGTGGCCTTGCTTTCTGGTCAGCAAAGTATAAAATATAACCTTGTGAAACAAAAACAACTTTGTTTTGGCATTTAGCTGCTCCTGGGGTGAAAGGACTCTCAGTCCTTGTGATCCCTGCTCACATGGGGCAGTGCTGCCTCTGGAAAACAAGGCAAGGAGGTCAGAGCTGCTGCTTGTTGTGTCAAGGTGCAACTCTTCAGGCCGTCCAGAAACGCACCAGAAATAATCAACAGTGGTAGTTCTACAGAAATAACCAATATCAGCCAAGTGAAAACGACTGGCTCCTGCTTTCTTTGCATTATCTCTCATCTAATCTATAAAAAAAAATTGTGGTATTAGTTGTTCCCTCTACTCTCTATTTTTATTAAATATACCTATGATACAAGGTATTTCACAAAGGCCATTTTAATGTGTGTTTGGGGAGGAGAAAGTAGAGAGAGGGAAAGGAAATAATGAGTTCTACAGCCATCAGAAGTGTCAAAGCTGGCAGCTGTACATTATCCTAAAGTGAAAAAGAGAATTCATATTACAGGCTTAAATTGACTAAGCACATGTCTGAATAATGAAGCCAAACACACTGCAGACAGTCAAAATTTTCCTCTTGATGTTTTTAATGCTTATTTTGATCACATCTCAAACTGTTTTCAGTCAAACTCTCCACAATTCCCTGCACAACTATACAGCTTCACAACAAACTGATGGAACTGAGTCTGGTAAAGTTTCTTAAGGTGGTTTTTTTTTTTCCCCTCATACCTGCATGTCACACACTATTGATTATGTTTGGACCCAAAATGAAAGTTGGGTAAACTCACACCTGTGCTGAATTTTTCTCTGTGACAAAAGCGCCCCCTCTCAGTTATCTCTCCCCCCTCCTCACTCCTCCTCCAAACGATATTCCCAATAAAATCCAACTGTATTAAAATCACTCAGTCTAAAAACACTTCAGTGCAAATTGCATGTTCCAGAGTATTAGTAATGATTAAAAAAATAACATTAAGAGAGTAATGGGGACTAGGAACATGACTTTTTGCATTTTGTAGCACTCACTGAGGTCCAGTAGCAATAGTTCCACTCCTGGAAAGCACCTTGGACACCGATGAACAATTATTAATGGCCTCTCTGTGGGCTGTGAGAGTACAGACAGGCTGTAAGATCTGTTCTCCCATCAGTGAGAATTGGCAGCTAATGGAAACAGAACGCTTTACATCAGGTGTCACTCCTCTCTGCTGCTCTCCCCTTGCAAGGCTCCACAACACTTGGCAGGGAGCCACAGACCCTTCCGAGCTGAAACACTTCTGAGCTAGCATTTGCACCTCCATTATACATGCCAAAGAAGTAGTAAAACTTCTCACCCAATAAAGGCTAAAATGTCAGACTGCAGAGTAAAACATTGCACCTAATCTAGGATTTCATTTTTCCCACAGTCTGGTTAATGTGGAATATTTAGCACACGAACTTTGGCAGGGCACTGACCTGCAGAAGAGACCATCACCTTCTGTTCAGTGTTTGCTGAAATATTCTCCACTTTCAAATTGGTATCTCTGTTTCCTTTCCCGCCCCCCAAGATGAGTCAAAAATCTCTTACAAGAAATTTCACTTCAAACTTTTACCCACACACTGGGGCACTCTCAGTCAATATAAACCTCAGCCAGTCTGTCTCCTCACAGCAAAGTAAGCTTGATGTAAAATACTCCTGAAACACTTCTGTGTAACTTGCACTGTAGAATTTCAATAGGTGGACTCTACCTATTCTGGGGCAGTCTATCACAGTGCTCCAAGTCCTTAACATTAGAATGTATTTCCCCACAATCAACCCAAGTTTCCTTTGCTACAAACTTAAAAACCTTTCCTTTCTGTCTAATTCCCAGAGGATGTGAAGAGCAGCTTGTTGTCTTCCTACACCTTTATGGAGCTGCTTACCTGTGCACATCACTGCCATGTCTCCTCAAATCTTCAGATAAAACAACTCAATTATTTCTACCTTTTCCAGAAAAAAAAATGTTTTCTATACCTCTCTTACAATCTTCCTCACCCCTCCCCCCAACT
The DNA here is from genome assembly GCA_013397095.1 of Sterrhoptilus dennistouni. NCBI lineage: Eukaryota > Metazoa > Chordata > Aves > Passeriformes > Zosteropidae > Sterrhoptilus > Sterrhoptilus dennistouni. Next base: position 831,760 of record VWZU01031158.1, read on the forward strand.
ATCTGAAATTCACCTGAATAATTAATCTCAATCAGCTACTTACTATGAAAACACCAGTTGTTACCCTGCTACCTACCCTACAGTAAAACAATTTCCACTTACTACATTGCTATGCAATTTTAATTCAAACCCAGTGGTATCTTAACAAGGAAATTATTTAGATAGTAAAACTAGAAGTGTTTTCTAATGCAGAGAAACAAATACAATACGCAGTGACTGTAGCAATCTGATTTAAAATGAAGAAAAAAATCTCAATCTAGTTTTCTACAGAATCATATGAATCAATCACAGAGTTTTTGACATATCAATGACTTGTGGTTCAATTATGACAAATTTAACATTTAAAGGCAAGGGGAACATGTGAATGAAAGGTACTTTAAAATCCATATAGTCATGAAAATCTTATTTCAAGTGCTAGAACTGCTAACAACTTTCTCTCTTCCGTGCAGCTGGATCTACTGTAAAGCAGCTGTTCTGACCCAGAAACAAGGGAAGCTTTCCTTAACCATCCAAGCCTAAGTCCCTGCTGTTCATTAGTGGATCACAACCAATACTTTAATTAGTATTTAATTAGGGACATGAGTGCTGCCTTTAGCTTTCTGTCCTTCTCCACTAATCCTTGCCAATACAGATGCAGCACTCAGGCATCCCCTGTTCAGTACCAGCACAGTCCTTCCTACACAAAAAAGTTACAAGGCACATTAAATATTATCCTTAATTAATTTTTTAACATCAATAATTCTGCCAGCTATTTCCACGTATTGGCTTTTCAAAGTCACTGACAGATTGGGAGACCATAAAGATCTTGATTTACTGTGCCAGGTATGAGTACATTCTCAGCAGTAAGACTGTAATTTTTATTAAATTCTTTCCCATAAGAATCACAGTTGTGCCCTACCTTGACTGTGCTGAGATCCAAGTACAAGAATCAATCTATTAAAGAAAAAATTTCCCCCCAAGGAACCCTATCAGTAGCATTCTCACTATAAAACATCCTCAATCAGGCTAGAAGCAAATAAACACAAAGTGCCAAAGCCTGTGAGTAAATGGGATTCAACAACAAGATTCAACAAGAGACACAAAGTCACCATTTACTCCTCAAAAAACCGGGAGCAGATGCTTTGGAATTTACAATAACATCCTCTTTCAGCATGTATTCAGCTGTGAGTTTAGCCATGGAGATCAATTGTAAATCCTATCCTATTAGCAGGACAATTAGAATTCCTGACATTAAATCCCCTTCCCTCTTCCCCATCCTTTCACTCCCTCTTTCCCCAAGACTCAGGGAAGACAAATGAAATAACTCAGCTCCACAGTCTAGAAGTATTGCTACAACAAGCTGTAAAAACAGCCTGTCTTTTGCACAGACCAGAGTCTGCACAAAAAGACAGGCAGGTACAATAACTGTTATCAAAATCAGTAAAACCCCACCCCATTCCAATAAATAAAATACAAAGACAATGGAATCAGAAGTCTCAGCTAACTGAAACACCAACTAGGCTGAACAGCAGGATGACACCGAGTGGATGCTGCTTCATCACTCCCCTCCTCAGCTGGATGGGGGAGAGAAAATACAGTGAAAGGCACCTGGGTCGAGGTAAGAACAGGCAGAGAGCACTCAGCAGTTACTGTCACAGGCAAAACAGAGTTGACTGAGGGAAATCTAATCACGGTAGGAAAATGAGAAAATAAAATCTAAGCCTTAAAAACAGCTTTCCCACCCTTCTCCCCGGGCTCAACGTTGAATTTTTTCTCCCTCCTCCCCTGCAGTGGTACAGGGGGCTGGGGAATGCAGACTGAGATCAGATCATCACAGCCACCCCTGCAGCTTCCCTGCCACCAAAACCAATAGAGAACCAAGTTTCCCTGTGAGCTCCCAGGTAATTCATACACATCAGGACAGACACACGGTCATTTTGTTTTGTGCCTCGTATGGCACCAGGTATAATTGGTATTTAGAGCCTTTTGTTTTCACAGTAACCTGTCAAGGACACAGTGCAGAGCAAAGTTAAATTTCAGGTTACTTTGTGCTGTATCAAGGAGTTAGAGGAGCTCCAAGTCATTCCAGGTCTCCCATCACTTCAAAGGTGTGACCGACTCTGCTGAGCACTGGAACAAGGCTGTTGTTCAATATGCAACCTCTGATAGGTCTTCTCAGATCCTAAGCCCCAGAAAACCTCTTTTCTTCAGCAGGTCTTTCCCTTAACTCTTCATTGACCCTGCTCAGTGATTAGACTTGCACCATGAAACAAATCTTTCCCTCACTTTACTAACATGGAAGTTATGGTTTAGAACCATGCACCTATTTTTAAGCAGGTTAGCAAACACATTGATGTTCTCATTTCCTATTATCATCACTATTCGTGAAACTAACATTGAAAAAGCTCCAAGAATGTTCAATGTGTTTGGCTACATCATGACATAGAATTTATCAATGAACTGAAGGATTAGGGTGAGAAAAAGAAGGATTGTTTTCTTGATGAGAAATTAGGGTACACAGAAATGGAGTCCAAGACTGTGAGGATCAGAAGCCAAAAATCAGGTTCCAAAGTTATATTCAAATCGAGAACAGAGGACACAAAACCACTAGGAAGTGGCCAAATAACTACTTTGAAACATTCAATTAGAGAGTCAAGGCTTAAAAGGTGCTTTGAGTTCTTGGTCCAACTCATTTGTGTAAATTCTCAGCATTTGAGTCAGAAGGAGAAAATAAATCTTAATGTCTCAGTCTGGTGATTTCTTCTCAACACCACCTTGCTTTTGCTACCTACAGTCACAATTTTCAGCTCAGTCTACCCCCCAAAAATCCCATGCATATGAAAGAGAAACACAAATCTGGGAGAAAACACAATCTGGGAGAAAAGCAATGCAAACGTTCAGCATTGTAGAACTTCCTTGGGTAATTGATTTTCTGTCTGTGTTAACAAGACAATAAACAGTTTCATTTATAAAGGCAACATATGCAGGATATCCAGAAGACAACATCCCCTGACAAAGAAAGCTACTTGAAAGAGCTTTGCACACCAAATTATTTCATGCATATTCATAACTTGATTAAAATATTAATACTGCAAACTTGTAAGAAACATAACACGCACAGAAACAGCTTTTATTGACTTACACCAGGAACTGAACATGGCACACACACAAAGGATGTCAGCATTAGTCAGTGCTGTAAACTCACACGTGTGCAATCTATATCTGTATATTAGCCTGCAGATAAACATTTATTCCCAAGGGAGGCTGCTAATGAGACTGTGCTGTGGGGAAGATATCCAATTACTCCAAACGACATTTATATTTTAATCACATCACATGCACTGAAGAGCTCGAGGTTTGATGGAGCAATCCTTGAAAGACTTTGCCTTTCTAATCAATTAGCTCTCTAAACATCAGTGACGTGCTGTTGACAAGTCCTTGGGTTAAATATACAGCAACACACACAAATCCTCTCTCCCTGCCAAGAGGCAACAGTGTGGTGTTCCAAAACTTCTGAAACAGGTGCAAAAAGCTTTTCCTCATAGAAGACACCTAAAACAGAACACTAAGAAATAAAGACACTCCTCAGGCTCATTCCGAGCTACCACTCAGTGAATTCATTTCAGGACAGATGAAAAACTTTGTTTTAAGGGCATCACTCCTGTGTAAAACTATCAGACTTGCTCACAAGTCCTTTTATAATTGGTTTATCTGAATAAAACCAAGTCAGTCAAAACAATTTGCTTTCCTCAAGCAACCTGTGACAAATGCCACTGCACACATGCAGATGGAAGTTTGGTCATTTTTAACATATTTTAGCATTAATCAGGCATTTTAAGATGCTCCAAGTCATAGAAATAAGTACAAAAATGAAGAAAAACAGAGCTGCAATACCCTAATTCAATCATTCTTCAAATTAGCATTGGATTTTTCCTGTAAACAGAGTTCATCCTCATGGCTGTTATAATAAACAATAGACCACTTCTTTTTTCTGAGAGCTTACATGAAAAAGCTCTCTTTAAAAAAAAACAAACAAACCTCACTTTAAAAATATAACTCATTTCTGTACTCACAAATATTTCTTGATAAGGAAGAACCTAAACAAAAATATACAGTGGAATTAATCAAAGTCAAGATTTGATTGGAAAATATTGAAACTTCATCACGTAATAGTCAAATTATAGCTTGAGAATTTTCTTCACCTTGGAATTCACAAACCACCCGTGTTCCATCAGATCAGTTCAGCCCAATCAAAAGGTGCAAGGATTCATATTTTGAAAGATTAATTTGACAGTTAAGGAACTGGGAGAAACTGTGGAGCAGAACAGAAATATCACTATCCTTGCAGTTTGTAACTTGCAGCGTGAGAGTTATTTTGCTGAAGGTACTCAAAGAATACCTATTTAACTTTGCAGCGAAGTGCGTATTTAGGTAGAGTTTTTACTGCAACCACTTGTTTTTAGGTTTTGACTCTTTGTTGGTTGGAGTTTGGGTTTGTTGTCTTTTTTTTCTTTAACTCCTGCTTCTCAATTTCAGGCAGACACAGTCCTTCTAATAAATCTCTTCTAACTAATCCCTCCTTCAATACCACTTAATCCTGAGGGCTAAAATGCCCTTTAGCACAGATCTCTGTAAAGGCAGAGAAGCTTGAGTTGCTAAATTTCAATACCTAATCCTGTCTTTAAGTGCTAAGTGAGCTCTCAGCAATTGCCATGAACACAACACCTAGAACTGAGTCAGTTGTTATCATTATCCTCCCTAAATGGCTGCTGGATTCAACCAAATCTATACTCAACTACCAAAAATGTGCATTGCTTCTAAGGGTGCCCATCTGCAGGATAGAAGAGATCTTATATAACAAGTATAGGTTTCTGCCTTTGATGGAATGACTGACGTTGATAATTATGGCAACTGAAGGGGAAAAAAAATTGCCAGTCTTAAACATAGAAAACATGGTTGTTCTTGATCTAAAATACATTCAAATTGGCAATACATTCAATTTCAGCAATCATCAACAGAAGTTTTTACACCTCCATTTTTATGAAATGACATTTATTACCAAGCGAAGCTCCAGCGTGGAATATGCACCTTTTTCTTTTGCATTCTGGGTGCAAAATATGCCAGTCTATTGCTGTGAGTGATATGAACTGTGAGGTTGGAGCTCAAAGACATCTGGGAGGCACAGATGGTTCAGGGCTCTCAAATAGCTGTGGAACCATTACCTTCAAGGTCAGGCTTCTGACACTCCAAGGGTTGGTAATGACACAGAGCCATCAAGACCTTTTCAGAGAGAGCTCCTTCTCTCCTGTCCAGTTCCTCATTTCCTGGCACTCAGCACAGAGATGAGCTCAGACCCAGCCACAGCTCATTTCTGTTAATGGCATTCCTTTCCAAGGGAGGTGGAACCTCTGCAGCCTTTTCATTCCTAGAAATCCCTTCTCCAGAAGAGCTCAAGTTGCTGCTGCCTGGATTCCAGTCCAGGGGTCCCAAATTCACCAGTCAATGTTCACTCCTGAAAGGATATTCCACTGAACTCAATGCTCCATAAAAATCTTTGCACTGCCTGTCTATAAAACCACAGGAAACACAGTGTTTAAACCTCTGCAACATAAAAGTTTCAAAATGTGAGTAACTGCCACTTTGGAAAACTGAGAGAACTATTGAATGCTATTGCAACAGCAAAAAGATTACTTCTGTGCTGGTATTATCTGAGCAGAAAAGCTCTTCTTTTGGTCTGCCTAGAGATTGTATTCTTGCAACCATTACCAGCAAATAAAGTTCAGTTCTTCATGAAACTGAACACTGACCCAAATTTGGAACATTACCCTGCCCAGTACTTTCAGATGTCAATGAATGCTCTGAATGACCCATTGAAATATCAGAATTGTTCTCCAGAATCCCAATGAGGCAGGAGCTGAGCTGTGTGAAAATACGAGAAATTCTTCTATAGGCATTTGCCATTATGGTGACTCTACCAAGAGCTTTTCTGTTGGCTACCCCTGCTCAGAGGATTTCGGAACCACAGCATAAAGAGCAGTGAAAATAATGGAATCTTTTAGGGAGGAAATAAAGACAGAAGAGAAGCACAACCACGAAATTACTAATTATGATGGCTCATGATTTACATATCATAGTAATAAGCTACATTAAGAGGTCTCCTGCAGGGGCGGTGTAGGTGATGAATTACACACACAACCATAAAGAGAAAGGTTCTGATGTAGCATAAACTCCTGAGGTCTTTGCTCACCCTGTAACTCCACGTATTCCATAAAGGAGCTCTCTTGACAGGAATGGGTCTACTTTCAAAGTGAGATGCAACTGAACTGACAGGTATCAAAGGCACCTTACAGGGTTTTGTTGCAAATCAAAAGATTTGCATCAATATTCAAGATAAATGAGCACCGAGGGGAAAAAAAAATCAAACACCAGTAAATTGGACAAGTTATTAATTAACCATGGAAGGGACTCATCAAAGTGTTCAGTTTCACCAGGTCTAAGTCAGTATCACAGCTTAAGCAGATGTCCTGTGCTGCCTGCACCTGTGATCAACAGCATCCATCCTCGGGAAAACAAACCAGCAAACAAACTGATGCCGGCTCTGTGGTACTCCTGAGACACCACAAACACTGAGGACACTCATTTTTAAACATTAGGCAATGGAAATGCAAACTTATATCGAGTGGAACTTTTCATTGTGGAAACGCCTGCAGAACACAAACTGCATGAAAGAAAGGGCTGAGATACACAAAGCAAAACAACGCAGAACTGTTTTCTCCTAAAGAAAGGCTAAGAGACAGAGTGATCCTGCACTTAGAGCTGCACATCTTTCAACAGCCAGATACCCATGACTTTCCTCCCTGCCCAGCAGCGTGCGGGGGTTCCCAAAGCCGCTCTCCCCCGTTCCATCCCGCGGTCCTCGCTCAGCTCCAGCCCCGGCTCTGCAGCTCCGCGGCCCCGGGGCTCCCGCTGCCGCCAGGACCAGCTGTTGAGGCGCATCCCCAGCCCCGCCAGGTGAGACACCACCGCACAAACTACAGCCGGCCCCAGGAAACCACCGGCACTACTGAGACTGCATTGCTTCGGCTGGTCGCTTTTTGCACGCTTCTCCCCCAAACAGCAGCTTCTCCGAAAAAAATTCCACTCAGCTCTTCGGCAAAACCCCGGCGCCGAGAGAGTTCCCTCAAAGACTCACCTCGGGGAAAAATATTCCACCCGCGAGCATCCCGGAGAGGGCACCGGCGGCAGCTGCCGCTCGCTCGGCCATCCCGAGGGGGATCCCTGAGCGCCGGAGCCCACCGGGAGAGCCCCGTACCTTCATTCCTCACCTCCATCCAGCTCCATCCCGGAGCTCCATCCCACAGCTCCATCCCGCACTTCCCCATCCCTCAGCTCCATCCCTCACTCTCCATCCCGGAGCTCCATCCCGCCTTCCCCGGCCGGTGCGAGCGGCACTGTGCTGTCAGAGCAGCCCCGGAGCGAAGCGGCGGCGGTGCCGTTCCCCGGCGCTACTCACACGAAGACCCCGAAGAGCAGGACCCGTATGCCGATCTCGATCGCCAGCTCCCGCATGGTGGGTCCCGGCGCTCCCGCGGCCCCGCGCCGCCG
>VWZU01031158.1:839592-891428 GCA_013397095.1 Sterrhoptilus dennistouni
CGAGCGGAGCCGCAGCCGGAGCCGGGGCCGTCCCGCCCGCCCCTCAGGGCCGCCCTGCGCACCGGGACCTGCCGTCTGTCCCAGCCTAACGCGGGGAAAGGGCGCGATGAGAGCGCTTTTCCTGCCCCATTTAGCGCTCCCCGTCCTTTCCTGGAGAGCCGTGAGCCCGTCGGTGCGAGGGGCTGACACCCCTGGATTGCAGCTGGATTGCAGCTCCCACCGCGGGCTGGCGTTCCGGTGCTCCTCTCTGGCTCCTAATGAAGCCCGCGCTTCGAAAGGATGGAGGAAAAGGATAATGGATGGGGCCGGCGGGAGGGCACCGCCGCACACAGGCAACATCGGAGGCTCATAAAGGGCAATCACGCACCACAATAGCCGTGCTGGCGCTGAGCTTGGCCCCTTCGCTTTATCTTTGCATAAAGGATTAACAGCGTTTGAACGCGTTCTCCTGGATGTGTTTATGTAACAGGCATCCCACCTGCTCACACACCCGTGCCATTTCAAACCCTGCTCCTCCCTGTTAATGCAGATAGCCCAGTGTGTCACTCCTTGGTCAGATGATGCAGAATATGTGATACTATAGCCTAAAGATGTCATTAGTTCAGTGCCTGTTCATTCCCAGAGGTGGGTTTAACTAAACATGCAGGGATTGTAGTTATATCGACCCCCAAATTGCTGGGAAAGGTAGCAAAATAACCAACGACTTGGTTTATTCCTGTGATCCCTCCAATCCATCCACCATTCATCTCAATGGCCTTCTCTGAGCTGCCCAAATCCTTCTGTTGCCTTAGTCTACTTTTGCACAGAGTTCATTTAACTTCCTTTAACTTCCTAAGCATGGAGAGAACTCCTTAATGTCTTTAGTGTAAGAGAGTTTCAGCCTTAAGTCATGAAATTCAGCAAACTAATTCACATTTAAATGTATTTAATTATCTGCTTTCTTGGGGCATTTGAAGGGGTATGTCCTTCAGGAAGCTGTTCATAGCTATTAACACTGCACATAGCTACAGAACAGCCATCAGGACTGCAGTAGGAATGCAATCCACTTTATTACATGATTATTGCTGGAGAATTAATGCCAGAGAGGCTTTGTTAAACCTATCTGCTTAATATAGGCACTGAGCATTAAAAGGAAGCCTTGAACTCTGAATTAACTACTAAGTAGTAAATCTTTTATTGGCCATGTTTGTGGAAGAACAGAGACATCAGATTCTGTGCTAAACTCATCTTCAGAGAAGTACTCCAGTGCTAGATTTGTTGCAAGGAGTATGACTGAAACCCAGAAAACCCAGATGTGTGACGAGCATTGGAGTGAACACTAAAAATGTTACCTAAAAGAGATCTTTCTCCCTTGTACACCTCATTTGATTAATTTTCAGACAAAGCTCAGTCAACTACTTATAAAGTCTGGATTTTAAAAAATGTGATTTGCTCTCAGGAAGCAAAGCTAAATTGTGAAACCTCCATATTAAACTAGTGGTAAAGGACATATCACCTTCCTTTGAGGACACTCAGTTGGTCTTCTGTTGTCAAATACTTGTGCTTCCTCTGGTTTCTGCCCCCAATGAATGTGTACCTACACTCTTGATAGGTGTGCACAGGAATAATCTTTGTATTTATTATGAAATAGCCTCATCATTTGTGTGAATCAAGTCAGTAGTGAAACAAGGAGTTCTAGTTACAAATGAAACAAGATTTGTCCTGCTGCAGCGATCTGCTGGCAGTGTTCTGGCTCTCCAACATGTTATCAGCTGATGGTGATTTATGAAGCATAAATACTTCAGACTGATTTTTATTTTTTTTTTAACTAGACTCAGCTTGCAGCTGGCTGCTGAACAAAATCTTGCTTTGACTTTTAATCTGAATATGAGTGGTAAATAGCAAGAAAAAAGATTTTTAGGCTACACTGTGGAATTAAGCTACAACCCAGCAGGAGGTACAGCACAGCCACTGCACTACAGAAGATTCTTAGTGCAAACCACAGTGACCCTGTGAACATCCCAGGTTTTTCTTCATCCCATCCCTACATCAGGCACAGCAGGTGCCCTCAATGCTATTTATGTTTTTCAGAGTGACTGCAGAGGAGAAGGGACTGATCCCACCCTGATGGAGGCAGCTATCGATCCTTTTATGTGCCTGACTGGGGTTCCCAGTGCTTTTCTCTCACAAAGATTAGATTCTCTTTGAGCCACCTGCAGCCAACTTTCAGTCCTCAAAGAGATGTTCACAGCCAGAAAGAGCAGCACAGTTGACCTGGCTTTTCTGGAGATTACAGCCTTTTGCCAGGATGTGTGCATGCTTCTTACCTGCCTTGGGGCAACATCTTGTAGCTCATGGTAAGCTGAGCTTTAAAAACCTTGATTTTTTATCAAAGCAGGTAAACTTCATCCTGCCAAAAGGCTGTGGAAAATAGCAAGCTTGCAGCAGAAGGGACATGACAAAAAAAACTCCCCCAAAACAGGTGGTAGTAACACCTGAAACTCTGAAACCAGCCGAGTCTCAACACAACACATCAAAGTGAAATAATTTTGTATGTTTTAAGAAGGATTCAAAGGATGTTGAATAAAGCTTTTGTGCCTTTCATAGTTCTGACACGAAATCAGGAGCAGCTTGGGAGACAACTTTCATTTTGGAGTGATTTACACTCAGATTTGTCACAGGACATAAGACTGATGTAGGTTCAGATCCACTGAGAACAAATATTAAGACATGACTGGATGAACAACATTTCTAGTTTTCCATTACCTGAGTCTGTAGACAACCAGATGCTTAAGCAAAAACTACTGGCCAAAGAAACACTAAAATCCAGCCTGACTTGACATCAGGATACCTTTTTATTCTTTAGCAATTACAATCCACTAAACAACCTACTTATTCTTTCAAAGATATAAATGAAGGGCTATTTTTGCTCTTTCTTACATTGTCTTTACTTCTGTCGGTATTTTTCTCTTTTTACCTTTTACCACTTCTTTTCCTACCTGTTTGAGTGTTTAAATCTAGGTCACAATGGGGAAAAGCCCTTTTTCCCCTTCCTTTCCTGCATACACCTTCCCTGTGCATGGTGTGATCTATGCTGCACACCCAGATGCAGTGCACAGCCCTTGGCTGTAGATTCAGCTCTAGAGGAACTCCAAAGTCATGGAGGGTTTTGTTAAAAAAAAACCAGAGTCAAGACTGAAATAATTTTATTTATTCTGTACCTGTCTACACAGATGCATATGGCAATGGGAATTTCCCATTATCATTGCATTTGGCTGCTATTCCACATAAATTGCTGCTGGTCTCTTTCCTAAGTGGTTATTGGTACTCTGATGGACAAAAGAAACTTCAGGCAATAAAATTCCAAAGAAATTAGAAAACCTCCATCAGCATGATGCAGCCTTGCACATCTTAATTGCCCTGGGTATCATATTTGAAACATTTATAAAAGCAAATCATTAATGCTTCTGTTTAGTTACTGTGCAGGTGCCTACAGCTGGCTCCTGATTGTGCCTAATTAAACAGTTCTAAACATTAATGCATCGGCGACTTTCAGCAGTTGCCATTAAATGAAGTTGTGTCAAATATCTCATCTGGGAGTGTTTTTGGGGGTGAATGTATGTGCTTGGGGCCATCTGGTGGAGCAGAGCTACAATGCACTGAACGTGCTGCTGCCCATCCCGGGGCACACTCACCTGGGCGCTCCCTTGGTCACTGAGAACTTTACACTTTCTGTGCTGACAGGCACTGACCCCCAAGCAAACACTGCATTTCACCTGAGGCCATGGAGAAGACTTCCAAAATTGAATGATAGAACTGGGATTGTGAGTGTGTAGCTTGAATAGAAGTGTGTGATATCACAGGGTGGAAAACTTAGAGTTTAAGGTTTTAGACTATAGTAATATATATATAAAGGAAGATGGAGGTTTAGGACATAGGCCAGTCCTTCTTTTTCACCTTCTTCTTCATGGATCTGGGTGGTATTTTGTAATTGGATAGAAAAGTCCACATTGCGGACCATGAGGAGTGGGTTATGGCGTTAAAAGTAAAAATAGTTTAGGTGTCATTTCTTGATTAGACAGCTTACCCTTAAAAGGCCTTGTAGAGAAAGAGATACAGCTCCATTTTTCACTTTTTTAGCTGGAAGTTCTGTAGCTGTTCTCACAGTTTGTGAGATTGTAATATAGATAAGAATTAATAAACATCCGAGTCCAAACACGAAACACTGTCTCGAGCATTTAATCCCTACGCTGGCAGAAAAGAAGATAAAAAGCAGCACCTGGGCATCCCAGACATCCCAAACATCCCATCCCCACACAACAGCCAGTCCTGTGGGTCCTCCTCTATCTGCTCTCCAGGGAATTTCTCTCCTCAATCCTGACTTGTTTCAATCTGTGTTCTTTATAACTTTTCCGGACCAAGAATTGACATCTTTTCAGCCAGCACAGCCCTGCCCCTAACAATCAGCATCTTGGGGAAATTTGATTAATCTAAACAATTAAACTCATGTATACATGAAACTGAGATAAATTATTTATGAGCCAATTGACATTTGCAGCACTGGTGCTGTTAGTACTCAATATACTGTGTATATTGTTATGGGGCTACAGTTGTAAAAGTATTCCTTCTCCCATAATAAACTTGTGATAAATTCAAGTCTTTAACCTTTACAATATTTAGTGCTCTTGTGCAGTGTTTAACAGGAGACTGTGACTTAAAGCAGACATCTGCTATCTTTAATCTTGAGTAACACTTCATGCCAAGAATGGCCTTATTGACTTCAATGAAATTGTTGTGTAATTACTTTTTTTTTTTAAGGTCTTCTAAATGTAGTAGAAACTTGCCAAGCGTTGCTGCAGCCATTTCAAATTGCTCTTGACTTGCAAGGGAGCACAATGATGCAGGATAATTAAATAGAAAAGAGAAATGAAAGAACAAGCTCTACATGAGTAGACGAAAACAAAGTAAAATGGCCAATTTTCTTGGGCAGGAGTGACCTGCAAAACAAACACTCCAGAGTTTTAACATGGCTTTATTTGTGGTTTGGTACTGGTAACAATAAAGGACTGTTTGTTTGTGTTTCACTTGGATTCTTGGAAACCACTAGCCATTTCTCCTGGATTCTGTAATAAAGAAGCCAAAGAATTTTGAAGCTGCTCACAGCAGGAATTTGTTCTAACCCAACGTTACTGGAAATAGCCCCAGAAGGGTAAGTAGGGTGAGGCAGTGTTTTAATACAGTTTCAGGCTGCATTTCCTCTTTAAGCATGCCATTTGTTTTGCTCTGCCCCAGGAATCTCCCACTGTGACTGCACAGGATCTGCATCCCCAGCCCTGGAAGAGCAAACACTGAATTCCAGGGGCTGTGCTCACTGCAGTGCCACCTGAGGGCTTCAGGAACAGCCAGGGGTTTCCCTGGCATCACATTTCAGGAATCACATCTTGCTGCTGTTCTGGGGCCTTCCTCAGCCACTGATCATTCAGAGATTTGTAGGAGGGGAAAAACAGGATTTTCTGCTCAATGAGAACGAGACCAGTTTCTAAGTTGTAGCTCTGAGCGACTGCAAAAGCGATTTCCTGACCCAAGAAACGACACCTGGGACCTAATTCGTCTTTAAATTCTGTGATGCTGTGAAATTGGGTGCAGTGTGGCAAAAAGAGCATTCTACTTTTTCCTCACTTCAATTGCAGGCTGAAGTGCCTGGTCAATAATTTCAACAGTGGAAGCACCCTGATTTCCATGGCTAACTGGGACACATCCATGATGTTTTAGCAGACCCATAGCACAGGTCAGAGGAGAGCTGAAACATCCTGATTTAAAATCAGTTTTCATGAGTGCCATTGAAGGCAAATTAAAATTACTCATGAACCCTTCGTGCTGTTGGCAACTGAAGTGGCAGAACTTTGTTTCCCAGCTTGAACCCTGGAATTCATTCTTCTCAGCACTTATTAAGTCATAATTTATGTGCTTATTTAAATATCAAAGTAATTTCTGTCTGGCCCATCTAGCACAATGTAGGCTACTGATGAATGAAGATACTCTGTTTAATTTGTATAATTTTCAATATATCATAGAGGATATATTTTACCAGTGCTTAAGAAGATGAAGGACAGAGAAATCCTTGAGGAGTATTAACTTCTGGATGCCTGGAAAGTGCATTCACAATTTTATTATTTGCTGAAAGATAGGCTTGGTGCTTATTTTTGCACTGTGACAGCCTCATTTTCTTTGCCTTCTATATTATATATATTAAAAAATCAGCAGCTCTGCAAGTTGAGTAGGCTAAGGAGCTGATTGAGTTTGTGTGTGTGTGTCACTGCTAATTTTGCACATTTTGCTGCAGTTCCTCAAAGTAAAGACTACTAATTAATTAAAAGGTGATTGAATCCCAGCTTAAACCACCAAGCAGTCCATGTTCCAAACCAATTTTGTCATTAATGTTGCCCAGCAGGGGAAGTGTGCATCGTTCCTGTAATAATCCTACAGTTTTGGACACCCTGAGCTGGCAAATCCAGATGCATTTCTCTAGGGGAGCCAGAGATTGCCCACCATACCTAAGTGGAAAATTATAACAGCTGTTGATAATGATGAAATCCAACCACAGGCTGATAATCTGATTTAGATTATCTCCCCTGAGCTTGGTGCAATCAGTGTGGATGCTGGTCACTGCTAATGTCGTCAATATTTAGGTTTCATTGTATGAGGCAAATTTGTCTCCTCTCAGAAGTGGAAATGAGGAATTTCTGTTAGTGGGCAACTTCCCCTCAGAAAGCCAAAGGCGAATATTAAATATTTATTTGACTTTTTAAACACATTATGCAATTTTATGCATTGATTTATAAATAGACATGTTCAAATAATTGAGTAAAATCGGTCCATGCATATTTTACTTTTTAAAACTGCAGACAGATTTTAATCAAGTGGTTTTAAATAATGAGCTTTTATGCTGTTTGGGGGTAGAAAGGAAGCTGTGAAACATCACCAACACTGCTGTGTGTAAATATTGAACTGCAGAACCACTTTTGGCAAAATTATGCCTTTCTGCTGGGCAAGTACCCACAAAAGGATCCTGCTTGGATTCAGCCACAAATTCCCTGGGTTTGAAAAGGATATCGACTCAAACTAAATAAAATAGTGCAATTCCTGACTGACCAAAATTAGTTCTGTGCATTTATCATGACCAATGTAGAGTCACAAGAGCTTGTTGGGGTTTTGGGAAAAACCTAATATTTCCCTGAATGCTTCATTTCTGCAGACAGAAAAGAGCGGGGCAGCTCTGTTGGCAATTCAGCCCTCAAATAAAACAGACTTTCTGTTGGAGTTTCCAAGGGTTTTAGTGAAAGGTTTGACATGTTCTGTGCTCTAATTTGTTCTAGAGGGAATATTTAACTCAACCTCAGTGGCAATGGGCTACAAGATAGCAGCAGGTTCTTACCAGACTTAAGTTAGAGGCTCTTTAACTGGGTTGCCACCGAAATTGCAAAGATATACATAAGCTAAAATGCTTTAAAATCTTCAGGAAGGCATTTAATTAAGCATACTGAAAAATAAGGAATAAAGGCCTTTATTTTTTCCATCAGATTGACTTCCCTGATTATTCTGAGGTATATTTTTTCCATTTCCTACTGATTTTTTTATTTAAAAGAATAGCACAAAGAGAATCATTACTTTTAGGGGAAGACATGAGAAAACCCAATATCTTCAAGCATCTATTTATACATTTTTTTTCTTGAATAATTCATCCTTCTTTGGCCCCCAGTGTAGTTAATGATAATTTTTAAATGTGGTGTGTAAATCAGTTTTGCTAGACTTGTGTTGGATATGACAAAAAAAAAAAAGAAAAAAGAAAAAAAAAAAAGGCAAAAAAACCCCCACATGAACACATCTGACTACTTCCTAAGGATTAAAATTTCAAAAATATTTTCCTTTTTTTAGGATCCTAAGTCTTCTCATTTTATCTTCCAGTCTTGTAATTTTTGACTCTTAGGATTCATATTCTCATGTCTTGCTTTCTTGCTAGTAAAAAATACTGAGAATTTTCTAAATATTTTCATTATTGGTATATACCAAAATGGAAAGTTAACTTTAGTAAAATAATGAAAAAAACCCTTTATATTTTTTTAGGCGGTTCCAAACCTGTGGATTCCCATTTTGCCCAAAAATCGTGAAATGTGGATGGGGGTCTTTTGGGAACTGGCATTCCATCCAAGTTTCCTACACTCGGGTGGAATGAATTCGACTAATGCATCCTTAGAGCCAAATAAAAAGTTCATTTATGCTTAGTTTTCATTCTCTGTCATATTTTAAATCTCTTATTTCATGTTTCTTCTTCCTCTTTCTCTTCTTCCTCTTCCTCTTCCTCCTTTGCTTTTTTAATTCCTTCAAAGAGTAAATACTTTCCCCCAGCCCATTTTCTTGCTGTGGATAATCAAATCATATTTACTGGACTGTAGTTTAGGTCTTGGTGGAGAAAGAGGATAAATTTCCAGCTGATGTTTCAATGCTGGTATTAACACAGTTAATAGAATTGATCCTCTTCATGCTCAAGCACTGGAATTGAGACAAGTTTAGATTTACAGTGCTACAAAAATATCAAAGCTTTCTCACATCAATATAATCCCAAAATAACCTCAATTTCTCATTACTTCAGAAGGGACTATGACTTGCCCTCAATTGTAATTTTCTGCAACTGTAAAGAGCAGTTGAAAGGCTCTGTCTCTAATTCCTGCTAGAGGCAGGGGAAAAAAGGAATTCTTTAGATTTAGAGTTGCAAACAAAAGTTTTAGCAGTGGAGTGGAGAAGGCCACTTTTGAATAAGGGAATAATCTTGTGATTTGTTAAAATGCTGCTTTCAATCCATGGATTTGGGTTGAAAATTCCCATCCATGCTTTCAGGACCAGGTCCTTTAGATCCTGGCCCAGAAAACTTGTTTGGGTTTATTATCTCTTTGCTTTTGAAGGAAGCATCTGGCTGTATCAGGAAGAAAATATCACATGGTATATTTGTTATGATGTGAGGGTACAGATATTTATTTTTAATGAAAAGCTGCAGTTTTTAACTGACAAGCTGCTCATGGGCACACCACTGAATCATCAGTGGACTCTGAAGTATTGGAATGTTTCCACCTATTAGTGCAGTTTCATGACAACAATTGTAAATTTTAATTAGTGACTTTTTGAGAGGGGCACTAAGCTCTGAGTTTACAGGGTTTAAATTTAGACGTACATAGGTGGAGAGATAAAAGAAGCATGATCTCATCTGACTTCAAAGTGTGAAAATACAGTGATGGAACTTCAAATATAGCGATGGAAAGATTTAGCAAATATTGTAGAACAAATACATCATTGTATAGGTATAAAAAGTACATTTTTTAGATTTGCAAGTACTTATAGGTCAGAAGCACTGGATATTTGCTCAGAATTTTCCTTTCAATAAGTGAGGACACAATAATTTTCTGCAATTGTATAATAGTCACAGACCTGGCAGAAAGAGAAATTTATAACTTTGGTTTACCAGGGATCATTTGAAGGGCAAGTTCTGTGCTGGAGGACTTAAATCTTAAAAAAAAAATGGTGTGTGCTACCTGTTGTGATAGTGATCCAAACCATGCAATCATAGAATCATTTAGGCTGGAAAAGACCACTGAGCCCAAAAATTAACCCAGCCCTGCCAGGCCCACCACTGACCCCTGTCTCAGACTCAGGATGGAAAGGAGTCCAAGCACAAATCCCTGCAAAGGAGAAATCCATATTTCCTAATTCTGGCACAGAGCTGCGTCTCCTTTTGAATTTTCTGTGCCTTTCAAGCCACCTAAAGAATCAGAGCAATACTAAACTCCTGTCAAGAGAATGGAAAAGTAAGGCTAAATCTTCAGGAGTTTTCCTTTTTGACAATAAATCTATTACAGCAACTTATTTTGTATCTAGAGATGGCAAATAAGGCTCAGGAAATGTATGAGCAGCCAGGCTGGTTGTTTAAAGTGTCTGATTCACTCTCTGAAGTGTAAAGTTCCTGGAATAAAGAAATGCCAACAGAAAAATACAAAGGAATCAAAATTGGGTATTTCTTCAAAAATCATAGCTCTGTATAGATGATAATGATACAAGCAGATAAAAATGAGAGGGAGAGAGTGAAAAAGGCTTAAGTTCAGCTCCTGAGCTGTAACTGGATGTTGCCATTATGCTTTATAACTTTAATTGTGTCATCCAGCTCTTTTATAAAGCCCCTTCTGCAGCAGTCTGATACATTTGATGTTCAAGAGATTAGACATAGACAAAAGCAGTCCTCTGCACAGTGGGCACCCGTGTTACACCAACACCTCGCAGTATTTACATCAATATTTTAATACTTAGAATGCTTTCTTTACTCAAAATAGGGTGGTTTTTTTTTTTCAAAACAGCTACAAGATGAAAGGGATAAAAAAATAAAAAGCTCTTTTTCCTTTGAAGAAAATATTGATTTCAAAGGCACACAAAGATATCACAGTCTAAATTATTAAGATGAAGATAACAGTTCCTAACCAAAGCAGCACAGCCTAAGAACAGGAGTTCTTAGGAATCATTAAAAGAATTGCATAAATATTAAAGAACTTGAATATTACAGAATGCATCAGATACACTCCTTTGCATATGTATTTATTATGAAAGTATTAGCTCAAATTGTTGAATGAATCAAACCTTGTCATCCCATGTGGGAAAGCCACCAATTATTTATTTCCTGCAATATGTCTATAGTAAAATAACTTCCAGAGCCAACACTGTAATATGTGCTCTCAACAACTCCCATTTCATATTGCCACTGCTAGAACAATGACATTCAGTGCTATTTCAAACCATAATTAAAATCCTTCAAAATTAAAATTCTGTAATAATTCTGAAAGATCTGGATTCTCTTCACAATAACTTCTGTGTCTTCAAAGTCAATCAAGCATCTTTAGTAGGAGCCAAGAACCTCCTAAGGTGATTTTGAGTTCTGGGTGACCTTTCCCAGCCAGAAGTTTGACCTGTGAAACATGAATATTCCCCTATTTTGAAAGTATTTACACCTGCTAAGAAATTCTAGAGCTTATGTCACAAATGGATGTTTTTTTTAATAAATTTACATGTCTATTTAATAGATATGTAAAAACGTGAAGCAGAAGTTGTCATTCATATGTGGTCAATATATCATTTCAGTAATTTTAATTGCTTTGTTTTAAAATTCCTCTCTGGTTCAAAAAACAGTTGAAATAACAAGCTGAAATGTCTCTATGAAAACTGGAAAATGAAGGGCTTAGATTCAATTGATTACTTCACTGGAAGGATCCAATTTCTGGAAAATCTACTTTTATTTTCCATGCAAGGCAAACAGTAGAACCAGGAAATGGGATATTTCACTGTTATATGCAGGTTAATACCTATTTTCCATCCAACCTTATGCAAACATCTTGGTTAGTGTCGGGCATTGTATCTGCACCAAAAACTGAGCTGTATAACAAAAGAGGAAGGAGTTCTGAAGGATTTGTAGAGATATTATTGATCATCTAGTTATTTAAAAAAAAAAAAGGTGGAAAACCCCCAAAACAATAAACAAAAAAAAACCCCAAGAATGTTGGGCCAGAGACCTATTTGAGAATGGCATAAACAACAACCATCATTATCTCTTCTGAAAAGGGAAAATCACACTCAACTGCAGAGAGAGGTTAAAGTGACAGGTCAGGAGTGGCTCAGGAGACAAGAGGGAATCTTTCAGAGAGGTTTAGCTAAAGCCCTGGGATTTAGGGTCCAAATCCCTGAAAGAAGATGAGAGCAAATGCTGCTCTAATGAGCTCTAATGCCAATTATAAATGGCATCCTCTCTGCTTGGTCATGAAACTACATGTGGCAGTTGCAAGCAACACGTGGGCTTTTTAAATCATCTGGATTTCTCCCACAGAGCGAAAAAAAATACATCCCTATTACCTCATTTTATGTGTTCCACCTCTGGTGCCTTCTGCTTAATGATCAGTGCAGTATAAAACATCAGTCAGTGCAACAAAAAAGGGCACAAACAAGCCGTGTTCCCTGGCTGATTGATTTCCTGCGTGGCTGCAGGAGGGAATGGAGGAAATGCCTCTTCCTTGCCCTATTAGAAGCTGCAGATTACAGTGAGCACATTCTCAATATTTACTTGGTGCCTCTTGGCTTAGGACTGGTGGTGCTCTCAGAGAAAAGCCTCTTGCATCTATTCACAATTAATTCCTCTCTGAGTCCCCTCAGATCCGTGTCAATAAATGGGGTTTTAAGAGGCCGATACTTTTTAAAATATTTAAATATAATTTTTAAAAAAGGCCTTTGACTTTTCAGATAGGAATAATTTTTTTTTAATACACTGAAGAATGCTTTCAGTTCACATTCATGGGACTCAGGGAAAGGGGAGGAGAAAAGTTGTGTAGGTGTTTTCTCCTCAGTGTTTCTCCTCCTTTAAGTGTTTGAAAATGCACCAGTAAACAAAGCAACCTACCTAAAGTGCTTTAACAGTTGCTAAAACGCTTTTTGTCCCTTCCCTGCACTAATCCACACACATTTTAGAGATCTTTGTGGAAAGGCCCCCATTTAACAGCAAATGATGTCCCAATTATGCTCTTTTACAAGTTGGATTTCACAGGAAATTCTGTGGAGTCTCTTCTCCTAGCAACTTCTGCTTCTTTATAAATGATATTTGGCCAAACTGACTCCATTTCTGTCCTACAGAAGTCCAGAATAAAATCAGTCTTAAACCTTTATTCTTTTGTTTTTACATTTCCATACTGTAGCATATCGGTGACTGTGCAGCAGTAAATAAGCTAATAAATACAACATGAAAATTTGCCATACACTCTATTTATAATTATTTATGAATCCTATTACAAGGAGCTCTTAGAGAATTAAAAATTAAATCAGTGGGTTTGTCTTATGTGGTGTTGATATAAAAAGCAAACAGTGCTGGTCCAGGAATTTTATTTCTATATTAGCAGGTCAGAGAAGAAATAGGGAAGAACTAATGTATGGTGTCAGGTATAAAAAGAGTCTTTCTGAAAAGAATTTTTCATTTAAGCCCAGCTGACTTTCCTAGAAATTGGGATCTTAAACAAAACCCAGCTCTGAACATTTATCCCAAAATCTGAATTCAACATGGTATTCATTTCACCTTAATTTTGCATTTCATATGTTGTGTGATTTAAGATGTTCATTTACACTCCCTTTGCAATCAGTGCAGAGGAGCCCATCCTGTCTATTCTTGATCTATTCAGATTTTATGATGGGATCAATCTCTTTATGAGGTGTCCATATGTGGAGTATATAATGGACGAGTATATAAAGCTATTCAGGAATATAAAAATAAAGGCAGATGAACAGAAGTTAATTAAAATATTTTAAGACTTTAGTTCCCATGAGGATTAAAATGCTTTCTAATTTTGTCGTTTTTCTTCTATTATAATTTCACTTTTGCCTTGTTTTAAGCTAGTCTGACAACATTCATTAGTCAGGCTTAAGAATAATCCCTTTGTGAAACACATTTAAAAATATGCATGGATTTTATTCCATCACCTACTTACATGCATGTTTTGTGCCACCTAGGCTCATGAACTTGGCACTGAGTGACATTGCATTTGCAAGAGGTACCTTAAACTGATTTACAATATCTTGATAGAAAATGCAGTCAAGCCTAGAGAATTCTGCTTTGTCACAGACTTTAGCAGACCCCAGATATTTTAAGCATACAGAGCTTAGTTCACAAATCAGTGGGAATGATTCAATGTTGCTGTAAAAGGAGGCAGAATTCCAAAAGAGAGCTAAAATTCTTTTTGAAGGTTGCCATTTTTAACATCAGCCAATCTCTCCCGTGGCAGGGACACTGTTTCAGTTTTAAATTTTAGGCAATCACTGCTCCTTTTAACTTGTTGCTCAATTCACAGCCCTGATTTCTCACCAGGACTCCCAACCTGACCCAAATGAGGATAAAGACTCTTCCTTTCAAAAATCAATGCAACATAAATAGGCAGTGGCACCAGGCAGACTTTTATTTGTTACTCATTTGGAAGGAGTTATTTTATGACATTTAAATAAGAAGGGAATATATATATATATATATGTATATATATATATATGAATGAATATGAGACTGCCCATCTCCTTGTCACCTTCTCCAAAAGTTTCAACTCCCCCTCTGTAATGTTCTGTAAAGTGATTCTGAGTGGCAGTCCTGCTCTTTTCAGAGGTTCCATTCTCTCTGCCAAAGGCTAAAAATATGTCTGGTCACCAGTGCATCCAAGGTAATCCTATTCATATGTTGATGGTCCTTGAAAAGCCCTTCATTCCAACCTGGCAATGCCTAAGAGTTACCTAATTCTGCTTTTCCAGAATAGAATTTTTCCCCTTAGTCCTGACAGCCTCAAAGTGAAAGGGTAAAATGAGCCGGTGTTCAAAAAGATGAATGGGTAGGATGAGGCATATCCATCTTTCATGAGAGTAATGCTAAAATTCACTCTGCTGTCTCACAGCTACCCATAAATTATGCCATTGGTTTAAAAATAATAATTTTTTATTTTTTTTTTTACACAGAAGCTTGGATTCTTTCCTTTTTTATTTGGATTGATTGTATTTTCACCTTTTCTCCCAAGTAGGGGTTGATGACTCTTCCCTGGAGTGGAATCCAGGACAGTGAGGGGTAGGGATGCAAGAGAAAAAAAATTTATTTGGCTCTTGGAATATAAATTCCTGGAGCTTAATTCTCAGTATTTGGCTTTTAACTAAAAGAGGGAATTTTTGGTGAAATGTGAGAGGGTCCTGAGCACATCCCCTCTCAGCTCCAGGACTGTCCCTTTCCACTGGGAGAGCTCCCAGACCCTGCTGCAACCAGTCCCTGCCCTTGGGAGCTCCTTGCTGCTCAGGCCTGGCTTGATCTACAGCACCTGCTACTCCACTGCCACCCTGACAAGCTTTTCATGCAGAAAACAACAGCTTCTCTTACAAAAGACAAGAATGCATTGTGTAGAAATGCAATTAAGGATATAGCACTGAAGAAAAATAGATGTGGTACACCCATAACTAACTGCAGTCTCTTAGCTCTGATAAATCAGTTACAGAAACTGCAGCTAAAAAACTCTATAATATTGCCAGAATTACATATTGAACTGTCTAAAGGCTCCAAATAGGTTTTTATCCTGCTCCTCACATATTGGCTTCCCCCAGTAGCAGCTCAGATCTGCAATGTTGCAAAAATTGACAATTTTTCACACGTGAATTTCTGTTCTGCTCATCCCTCCCTTGCCAGGCAGAGAGATTCTCTCAGAAAACACTGGGATCCCACAAAAATGAACAGGTCATGAATTATTGAAAACAAGTATTAATATCTACAGAATTAATTATATATGTTGAGGCAAAGTCTCATTATTTTTCAAACCTCTTTTCTGTGACTTGACTCATTGCTTTTTGCATGCAAAATTACACTCATAGAAGCTACACTATTATCAGCTAAATATTGTTTCCACAAATCCAAATGTTAACTCGCTTTTTTTTTTTTCCAGATACTTCACATTGGGTCCCTGAGTTTAAATATTTGGCACAGATCCCAGGAGAGGAATTTTGCTAAGGCACTAAATGATGCAGTTTGGGTCAGCAGATGAAGAAACACACATTTAGAACCATATGTGCTGGTACAGCAGAGCGGGGAAGAAGTTGCAATATTTGAAAATACATCTGGATCAGACTTTTCCCTTCAAATGACACCATGACTTCTGTTTTCAAGAATGTGCACTGCCTAGATGTCAGATTTTCCCTTTTTCTGACCCAGAGATGGGGCAACTGAGAGGTGTTTTAATGACTTTAATTCCATTTTCACTCTCATGTGAAGGGTGAGACAATACAGACGTTACAATTCACGCCATCACAATTAGAAGCCAAGCTATTTCCTAATTAGAATACATTGTAAGTATTTTTTGGCCACACAATGCTGAAAATGCCTTAAAGCCAATCATCTAAAATCACCCCTCATGAGTCCTACTACAATGCACCTTTCACAGTTCTATTTCTCCAAAGTACCTGGTCTGTTTGCAAGGCCATCATTTAAAACTTGTTTCTGGTTCCATTTCTCTCTCAACAACGTCTGTCCTATCCCATGGCATTTCTATGTCAGCATTCCTTATCTCAAAATCCATACTATGTGAGCCTTCTGTCAGGCTTTGAAAATTCTCTACACATCCATTTCCCACACATTTCCCACACATTTAGAATTCTTCTAAATCGCTCTCTCATACTCAGGTCCAAAGAAGGCCCCTGATGTGACCACCACAGATCTGAGAGCCACAAATCCACATTTTTAAAGCAACCAGCATTGGCAAAGGCTCAAAAACCATCTCAGAAACAAGAAGGAGCCAATCCAAGCCTGCACTATTACCAGAAGGGACCATCCCATCCTTCCTCCTCATCCTGCTTCCACACCATCACCTTGAAGTTATTGCTGCTGTTTTGGGGAATCTGCAGTCGTTTTACTATTCCAATGAAATCAAACCATTTCATTTTTGGAGAGTGCATCTCTATTTCGGTGGTTCATGCAGAACTGCAAGAATACCAATGCTTGCTCAAAGAATCAGGAGGGAACTCTCAGCTGGGGGAGGTCAAGCAAAAAAAACCAAACCCTTGAAGGAGAGAACCCAGTTATGAAACTGCACCCTGAGAGTCTCAAAAATGCCTTTATTCTGAGTAGCAGAGCTTTGAAATATTGTGCATGGCAATCTCATATCCACAGAAAATGTCAGCTAAATAATTGCTAAAGAACAAGAGATTTTAACACAGAGATTAAATCATGACATCTTTCACTGAAGAAGTGGTAAGACACTCTGACCTGGATCACCTCACATCTCTGATGTGGCATAAAACTTACAGCTGCATATTCAAATTCAGGAAGTATTTAAATTTTTATGTAGCTTGATTGCTGTTAAAAATGTTATGGAAATGGGTAGTATTTGATGAACATAGGAGCTGGTTTTGTTTGTGCAACAGCTGTGTAAACTCCCTATAGAATAATAAAAATAAACAAATACAAGGACCAATATCATTTCTTAAAGTGCAGTGAAAAAAATACAAATAATAATTCAAAGAAAATCTTTGTAACTATGCCTTGGACAGAGAAAAACACAATAGTTTCTGCAGCATGCTCAAGATTTCTGTAGCCAGCAAACAGCTTTGAAATATCCCTTTTGTGCTATCAAACAAAATGTTTAAAGAAGGCTTTCTTTGTTATTGTGAGCTCAAAATGCTTTGGTCCCTGTATGTCATAACAAGCTAGCTGTGGGCTTACCTGCTGGGTGTTTTTCAGTAGCTAAACCTATAAATTGGTGAAATTATTAAATTGCTTTGTGAGGTGTAATGGTAAACCTCAAAAACTAAATTAATAAATTCAGCACTGTGAAGTTCTAGGCTTCTCCACCTTTCTGTTGTTCAAATGAAAGTACATAAATGTACGTAGCCAGCTTAGCCCTCAGTAACACCATCATTTCTGTCAGTGAGATACAAACAGAGCTTTAGAAAAATACTTAAAGTTAATCCCATAGCCAGAGTTCACTGGTCAAATTCCTGGAGAATATTCTATATTCTGCATATGGAGCTCATTACACACAAGAGTAGAACCAGATAAAATTTAAAGTCAATAAAATAACTGGATTTTTTTTTATTTGCACACTGCAGTTTAATAAAGATGTATTCAAGGCCTTATTATTGTATGTACAAATTAATATGGAACAGAGATTTGGTCTGTTGTAATCAAAGAGTACAAAGCAATAAATGAGACCCAAAATCAGAAAGGACAAGATTTATTATTGAGATCAAATTGAAAGCACAATCCAACAAATCTGGCCATAGCTTTTCTGTATTGCCACACAACAGTGTGTGCAGCACCCACAGAAAATATATTTTTAAAGATCATTAGAATAAAACCCTTTGGATTTCTTCAGTTGGGAACTCATTGTACTGCTCTAACAGAGAGATAAAGAACTCCAATGTTATGTTTAGAGTTAACCAGGTCCCTGAAATGCATGACCTCTGATAATTTTACAAATTTCTCTCTTCCTATTTTGAAAAACTCCTCTGTACCCTCTGATATAATTTTTCTTTGGTTCAAATTAATGATCCAGCTCTACAAAGGTTTTCCTGTAACATACTCTTGTACAGTGGCTACAGATCTCCCTGAATCAAGATAAATGTTTTATAGAATCTGTTTCCAAGCTGCAAATTCTTTTGAGAGTTGACAGAGTCAGGGATTTCATGGCAGCTAAGCAGGGCAGGAAAATCTCCAGTCACTGAAATCAGATTTGTATGTCTGGTTTCTGCAGTACAAAGGCAAGTCAAGAGGTGCTACAATCCCTGTGATGTACAGTAAATTACCTTTCCAGACAAGGATAATCTCAATAAAGTTAGCTCATTTGAATTATTTGCCATTTGGACTGAGTGGCTGTAATTCAAGATCAAGTATGCTGGACTCCAGGGGACAGTGATAAATTATATTCCTGTGAAGAGGAAGACAAACCTCTGCCCCTTCCCATCATATTCACTTTCAGGTTTACATATAAAGAGGGTAATAAATAAACAAAGCAAGTAGGAAAGAAGGGGCCAGTATAGTGATAAGCACATCAGCTTTTCAGCATGGTTCCAGCAGGATAAATGTAAATTCTTGAGGTTTATTTCATGGGAATTAGGGGAAGAGTTTCCCTCCAAGACAATGTTTTGACAAGGCTCAGAATGTCCTGAGGATGATCCTTCTCCAGCAGGGTTTGTGACTTTCTGTCCACGGGTGATCTGTGACTTCCTGTCTGCAGGATCCCCAGCTTGGCCAGGAACTGTGTGCTGCACCTGAAAGCTGAGCTGGTTCTATTTATCAGCTCAGTTACTTCCTCAGACTTCCCTGGCAATTCCTTCAGCTCTGCAGTTCATCTTTCCAAGTACCTTTGCCCCTTTGGGTCCCATCTGGTTCAGTGCTTATTGATTTGCTTGGGAGGTTTTGACTTAGCTCCTCACAGAACAGAGCAGATATTCAAAAACCTCTCTTGATTTCCTGCTGACAAACATGTACCTTCTTCCAGCCTCAATTTTCATTAATCTGCCACTTCATCTTGCCAGTTCTTTTACTTTTTCACTTCAAAGACTCTCCATGTAGTCCCTGCTTTTCTTCACAAACTGTCTAACCATAATTTGATTTTAGGTTTGAGGGGATTTTGTTTGGCAGTTTTGATTTGATTATTTTAAATATTTTTTTTTTGTCTGCAGTTTTGTCTTATCCCAGGCCCTTTTAGAAGGATTCCCACCCACAATGTGAATTTTAAGATCTGATTATACTTCTGACTGTCCCATTTTCATCTCATTGTCTTCAACTTGATCCTTATACTCTGCAACTCAGTAGAATCCTATATTTAAATATGTGTCTTAATGCCCTTTGATACCTTGGATAAATTTTACCAGCTTTTTTTTTTTTTTGTACTTTTCTCTTTTTGACTGGCTTGTCAGTCCCACTCCAGAGGCTGTCAGGACCCACACAAAGCACGTGTATTTTGTGAATTAATATTTATGAAGACAGGCAGTGGGATGTGATTTTTGTGAAAAAGGTTTCATGCTAAACACAAAGTGGTTTTGTGTTAGATTGTTCATCAACAAAGAGCTAATGCATCAAGGAATGACCTTTACTTGTTTATCTATGCCATCAGTCTTAATTTAGAAACCCAGCAATGCCCTTAAACAGGATAATTATGAAGTTAAGCTCACACATAAATCTTCAGTGTAAAAATTAGGCATATTTTAGCTTTCAGTTTTTGTTCTATAGCATTTTGTTAGCCTAGCAAGAAGAAACTGAGGAACAGCTTGTAAATTCAGGGGGCGTCATCCTGAATCCAAATCGAGGCTGAGAAATCTGGGACAGAAATACCTCGTGTTTTTTCCTTAATTTTGCAAAAATCTGCGTGCAGGTTTGGTGAAGTCTCTTTGTCTGTTGTTGGGCTGTGGAGAGCCTGGGTCTGAAGTGTCACAGCAAGGTCTCAATTGTCACAGCAAGGTCTCAAGTGTCACAGCAGGGTGTGAGAGACCTCAGCTCCCATCTCTCAGCAACTTTCTGGGATTCCTGTATCCATCCTTAACGAGAAAACTTTTGCTTCCCTACGGAAATACACTTGCCCCAGAAAGGGGATCTAGAAGCAAATGAGGCTTCTTAAATAGCAAATAAATATTGTAACATTTGGTGTTTCCTACCCTGCTAGGATGAGATTGTCGCTTTGCAGCAGCTCCCTAAATACACATTACACCTAAAAATGCACTGCAGCAAGGGCACTGAGCTGGGTCAGAGCTGGGATCCATTGAAGATGGGTCACACAGGCTGTGTGTCCAGGGAATCACTGCAAGTGCAGACACTGTCTGTTGAGGGGCTTGCACTCCCTCAACCTTTCTCAACTACCCAGTATTTATCCAGGTCAGTGATTCCCATTTCTGTGGCTGTGCCTTTTCTTCTTGTCCAACAGGATCTGTTCACCCTTTTGTGGTCAGATTCAGAAATCATTCCAGAGGTGGTGTTCAGCTACAGGCACAGCATTTGCAGACATGGATATTGCTGCAGCTCCTTTTTTCAGCTGCCTTTCCTCCTCAGTGAGGTTGAAAGAGTTTGTTCTTAACTTATAAACTCTGACTGAGCTGAGTACAGAGCATTAGGCAGGTGTTGGTTTCAGAGTGACTCTGAGCTGATGCCTTTACAATTGCTTTTCACAGTAGAAACTTATTCTTTTCATCCCAGAAGAAGTGATGCCCCCCCTTCCCCAGCTGAGCCAGTAACACCAACACAATCACACTTTCACTGATTGCTGTGTTCCTGTGATTAGGAAAGGCTGCATCCCAAAAGTGAACACAAACACATCCATCCATTAACTCAGTAATGCAAATTCCACCAGATTCTACAGAGGGTTTGTGCTCCACCTGCAAATGCAGCTGATTGTGTTGTCCTGCACAGATCTGCCAGCTCCCCCTTGCAGACAGCAGATACAATCAGCAAAACTGAATTGCTCAGGAATTAGCTCCGCAAGGAAAAGCTGGCTCAAAAATTGATCAATTTTATTGTTTCAGAAAGTTCGTAAGTGTACAATTTTTCCCCAGCAGACCCATCTCTCAGAGAGATATTAACTGTAATGGGACAGGCTCAGTCATTCATTTCTTTATAAGATGGGCAGGCTCATCACCGTGTGGGATGGGTAAAATAGGTGAGCTGTGGGCTCTGTGAAGGGTCATCTGTCATAATGTGCTGGGTAACCTTCACAAGCATCCCTAAATGTCTTTGATTAAGGGCTTTTCTTCTGTAACTTGTGATAAATGCTGGAATATTGATTTTCATAAGCTTGTTACTGAAGACAGAGAACATATTCCAAAATGGGAATTGAGCAGTAGCTAGAGAGAGAAAACTTCAAGTTTTCAGAAAAAAAAAATTACAAAATTGCCCACAAGGAAGAAGAAAAGAGAGTTAGTTGTAGTAATGTCATTGCTACAATGACATAAGAAGGTTGTAAATGCCCTGGAGGATAAAGGTACTTTATTTTAAGATTACTAAATTAAGCAAAGGATGTAAGAGAAAAATGTCTTTAGTATCAACATCTGTGGATTTCCTATAGCCCATAATATAAATATGGTCTGCTAAAAAAGATATCTGCTACAAGCATGACATTTCTTCCCTCTGATTTTGTGCATCAAGTGTCTGTAGCATCACTTAATACAACAAGAGGTTGTTTGCTGAAGATTCACTCTCTTTTAAAGAGGCCCCTCTAGGCATGTTTGGGAAAGTTCCACACTGATTGCTGGTTTCCCCTTTTACTCCAGAACAGAGGGATCCTGAGTGCTGACAATTATTGTATTCAGAAAATAAACTGGTTTAGTTAAACAAAACAGAACACAGAGACACACTGAGATTCCAGAAAAACAAGGTATTGGGGCCTGAAATGATGCTTTCAAAATATCCACAAGACTTACATTCCATTTCTTTGCTCAAACACCTGCATGTTGCTTTGTCTTTTTTTTTAATAGAAAACAGGGAATAAGCATTGCTAGAAACACCAATATTTTCCATGAATCTAAATTTCAAAAGCAGACAGAAGAATTCACTCACTGTTTTCCATGCTCGTGTAACTTAAAAGGTCTCAGTTTCCCAGTCAGGCACCAGAAGGAATAACATGAAATGTAAGGAATCAATTCCCCATCAAACCAAGGCATGTGGAGGTTGGTGGAGCTCAGCATTGGGAATCACTGTTGCTCTCCCAGCTGGGCAAAACCTTTCATTGCTGTTCCACAAGCTACACTGGGCTTAACGTCTGTTCTTCTGTGCCTTCCAGAAAACCAAGGTGAGATCTCATATGACACTGATCCCAAAATCTGATCCCAAACCTGTTTTGTTAAAGCCTCATGCAGAGCCTGGTGACACCAATGGAAAGATTTCTGTTGATTTTGACAAGTTTTGTGTTTCATCTCCTGGGTATCCATAGCGACATCTTGTCTTCCTCTTCTGGCAGGTGCTGGCTCAAGAAGCAGCTTCAACATTACTATTCCTTAAATATCAGAGAAATCTATTCCCACACAAGTTCCAAAATTTCAGGGTTATTCATTCCAAATAAACTCTTGACTGGATCTTTCTAGTACCAATTCCAACTGTTGGATCTTATACAACCCATTAAATTTCTCATTTCTTGTCATTACAATGGCTTTCTTTTTTATTCTTTGTTCATTATGTAGATATTATTTACAAGATAACACTTTAATCTTTCCCCCATTTCTAGCAGTTCAGTCATGCTTATACAGTACGAACTTGATTTAATTTCTCAGCAAGGGCCACAGGGAAATTGAAGAGGTGCTGTTCATTATCCTGTCTTGTAATTATGTTTCTAACTCTGCTTTCTAAAATAGCTCCTGAATGCCTCTGGTTCTGGGGCTGTTCTAAATCTGATCAGTGTCTCATTATCTGACATGTTTTAAACTGCTGAAACAGATAAACTAACCTAACTTGGGGACTTGCTCACTGTGTGATTTTAAGTAGGAAAAGGTGTGAGGCAACGCATTCAATGATGTATGAATTCTAGACTGGATTTGGTTTCTTTGAGCTTTGTGATATTATTGCCAGCACAGAACAATCCATACAGATTCATCCACTTTTAATAACACTGCTTAACTCCATGGCATCCATCACAAGGACAGTATACCCTCAATTATATTGGTAATGTATGAATTTTCTAATAACATTTGAAAGAGCTAATGACTGTCTGGCTAATTTTGTTGTATATGAGGTATACTGAGGTATTTTTCTTAAAATGGTACAAATTTCCACTCTTCCCTTTGAACATAAACCCTTGGAAAAGGGTTCTATTCCCCACTGAGGAGCAAATCCAACTTAGAAGAGTACACAGGGCACAAATTCCTCAAATCTCTAGAGCTGCACAAGGAGATGACGAGCTTTAGAAATAAAACCCCTTTGCTGTAAGAAAGAGTTCATTGCTGCCCAGAGAGCTTCAAACTACAGAAAAGGGATGAGAAAACTCTCAAGAGAAAGAAAATCTGACCTCCTGATCTTCCTTCTGCTGGGCTGATGGAGAATCTTCCTGGTCAGTGCCATGAAGGCCCAGAGAAATATTTCAGCCTGGCATCGCTCCAATCTCCCCTTGCCATGACACAGATGTGATCACTGTCAGTTTTTCTGTTTCCAAAGGAATTGTCTTTGTTCCCTAGACCTGCACAACTTGTGCAATGCTAAAAATGAGGAAGGAGGTAGGAGTTGGTCAGTCCTCACATTTGTCTTGAAGCAGTCATCAAAATTGGCATTTATTTGTCTCCCTTTGTGCTATTTTCTGTGATGGCAAATCTCCAACCATCAGAAACTGGACTGAAAACAATGTTACATTCTGCCTCCAGGTAAATTTGTCAGATTAAGGCCACCTATAAAAGAAATAATAGCTCCTTAAATTACTGACTGCAGGCTTTGTACAAAAATGCAGCTCCACAGGGAAACCTGAGTTTTGGTGTCTGTGGTGCAGAACAAATGCACAGTGCAGGGAGGATCTGCCAGGATTTGCAGAGGCTGTCTTTGCAACTGCCTCAGCAATAGATAAATGCTATCATCTCACTTATGTTTTCTCCTCTACCTCATCTGACCCAAACTCTCTGACATCAAGAAATTGTAGGTTAAAGACTGGAGTGAATTAGGCATATCCCATTTTTCTTTTTTCCTGCTGGGGCCATTCCACTGCATACCTGATTCAATATTCCCTCTATCTTTGAGATGTATCTCAGACTCAAATCTCTGCCTTGCCCTGAGAGCACTCTAGTCTGTAGGCTGCAAACTTAATTGTGGACATCTTCATTTCATTCCAAATCAGTGAGTACTTAATTAATTTTACAAACCCCTGCAGCTATTTCGAAGTTCTCTGCCATGATTACCTATAACCCTCTGAGAGCACTTCCCTGGAATACAAGGAATGTGGTTTAGACACTTTTTCACACGAATTAGAGGAAGACCTTCTCTCATACCTCAAGGAAGTGTTTTAAGAAATGTGCCTCATAAAGCAAAGGCCCCTAAAAACATAAGGATAAAACACAAAACATAAAACACAAGGATGAAAGCAACAGAAATAAGGTGAATATTCTGTCCAGTCCCTCAAAACTTTTTGCCTGTGGCTAGGACTCATCTTTTTTTTTTTCCCTGAGGCTGTCCTTACTCTCCTGCTCTTGGCAGAATCTATACTCATGATTTTATCCTGATGTAAATATATTTGAATTTAGTGCCAAGAGCACTACAGTGTGATAGTATGATACATCACTCAAGTACTTTTGGAAAGGTTTAGTTATGAATCTACCAGTCCTGGTAGCTGCAATATTTCCATGTACATAGAGAGAACAATGAAGAGTCTGCATGAAAAGCTTCAAGGTGAAACTGTTCACCACCCTTGCTAGATCTTCACCTGTTGCAGAAATTTGCAGTTTAAAAGAATCTTGAAATAGAGAGAATGAAAAACTCATCCATCTGCCTATGAAAGGCTGACAGGAAATTATGCTTTTCCAATTAAATAATTTTCATTCTGTATCAGAAGGCCTTGTGCTATCCTAAGAACTAGACTCTAACCACTAAAAATTGAGGGTTTCCCCCAAAAAAAGTGGGAATTTTACCCCTTACATGTGGAGTAAAGGGATGCCAGATCAGTTTGTGGCCAATGCCAGGACGAGGTGCTGCAGGTGCTCCTGAGTGATGAAACACCTTCATCAGCACGCCCGCCTTTGGGAAGAATCTGCTGACATTTGAAGAACAGCAATGATTCCCTTTAATGTTTCATATATTTGTCAAACAAGTAATGAAGCTGTTTAGTAAATGGGCTGTAATCACAATAAATACTCAGTGGAAGGACTCAGGTAATGAGTGTTGTGCTTTGCTGGGAAAGGGCTGACTTGGTAAGATGCAGTAATTTGTAGATTAAGTCTGTAGAATTCTCTCAGTGTAAAAGGACTGGCAGCTCTGGAATTTATTATCTCTCATGAGAAATGGAACAGAAGCCTTTATACTCCCTTCACAGCCACCTTTTTCCCGTGTTTCCTAGAAGGTAATGTAAATATTTCAGAGGTTATTCACAGTCCATAAACTCCAGGTACTTCCTGTTGATTCATTGGGAAGTGAACACCTTTGACTATCTTCTCAGTGGTACATTGCTGAATATCTGATATGCCTGAATGCAACTTTAATTCAGAGCTACATGCATTTTGGAGAGAGACATTTTCAAAACAAGGGTCTAACAAAGCTCTTTTGAGAAAACAGTGCAGGAGCCTGTGGCCCTTGCAGTCAGGGATTCAGAGCTGAATGAATGTAGATGCCTCTCTAAATAAAACTGAAATTATTAAAACAAAACTATGGATTGAGC
Organism: Sterrhoptilus dennistouni; assembly: GCA_013397095.1. Lineage (NCBI taxonomy): Eukaryota > Metazoa > Chordata > Aves > Passeriformes > Zosteropidae > Sterrhoptilus > Sterrhoptilus dennistouni. Next base: position 865,479 of record VWZU01031158.1, read on the forward strand.
CCCTGAATAATTCTTGGTGTATGGAGGAAAAGCCTGCCTGGATATGATTTAGCAGATGGGGGAGAAAAGGGCTCCCTTTGAAACCGGTTGATTAAAAGCCTTTTATAACATGATAGAGAACAGAATTAATGTAGTAATGCCTAAAGTGTGAGAGCTGTTAATATTACTTTAAACAAAACCATCATATAAAATATTCATTAGCATACAGAAAATGGAAAGATAGCATCTAATTAATCTGTTTAGCCTCTAAATGACTAATTAATCTCATTAATATAGTCAACATTTTATGTTAGATAAGAAAAATTAGTGGCAGTAGTGCCCTTCTGTGTTTAGGGACAGCTGTGAAGTCATGGGAAACAGATATTTTAAAATACCAACATTTCCCTGTGTTTGGATATTTCTGAGATGTCTTCATGAAGAAGAAAATAAGAGCAGCAGTTGCCTGGAATGACACGGGGTGAGCAGACCTGCAGGACAGCACAGCTGTAACAAACTCACTTTTCATATGGATTTATCACCTTATTATTGAGAGGTCTGGAGCCAAAGATAGAGCTCAGAGCTTATAAAAGCAAACTGGTTTTCACACTTCCTTCCTTCTGTATATTTAACAGTGATTCTTCACCTATTTTGCTGTCTAAACTTCAGCTGAGCTACAATTCCAAATGATTGAAGTCTTCCTGTATAGTGCAGTCAGAAAGGAGCCCTGAGTTAGGGTTTAACAGTCCTCACCATTGTGCAGGCTAGGCTTGTTCCTGCTGCTGTTTCATGCTGATTGTAAGGGAAAAAAAACAATCAGAGCTCCATTTAAAAATATTTTTGGTAAGGCATTTGAAAGTTAGCCATAAAATTCAGAGGGTAGTGAAGCAATACATCATAAATCAGCTTAATAAGGTGCCAAAAATCTGTATGTGCCTTGTAAAGACACCTACCCAATGATTAATTCTTTCAAAAGCAGCTCTGTACTGATATCATGGAAGAGAAACTGTTGAATCTAAGCATGATTTGAAATCTAGATGCAGTATCAAACTTTAAATGTATTTTTACACATTAACATTTTCACAGACCTTTTTCCAGTTTCTCAGACACTGTGCCATTACAAGAAAAAGACTGCCGTGGGCAAGAAACTTCAGAGTTTTCATGATTTTTCAACATTTTTGCTGATTTGGCAAAACAGAGAGGAAACGAAGAATTTCACAACTCAAAATACTTCGTAATTATTCTTATAATTATCCCTGAAACTGCTTGGTGATCATTGAATGCCTTAAAAGAGCCCTTGTTAAAGTTCAGATAATTTTTCATTCCGAGGAAAAGACAATAATTCTCTTAGATGGAATCCAAAATTAATGCCAAAATTTGCCCTCATTTAGTATGGTTTAAATACATTCAGACATTTCATTATCTCCAGAGGTGTAAGCAATGCCCTACTTTGCTCTGGATGGAATTAATTCCCACATAGCCCAGGAAGTGGTTTGGCTTCTTTGAATGTGCTACACCTGGTGCAAAAGCAAAAAGCAGAAATGTTGTTGTGTCCCTAAGAATCAAAAATCAATTTCCTCCAAAAGGTGTTATTCTGCTGCAAAAATAAATATATTGTACAATTGAGGTGAGACATAACAACCCTTTCAATACAAACAAAATTCCAAGCAAGTAATCTTATCACTGAATTCAGGGGAGTTATTAACTGACTGAATTAATCTATAAGTTAATGTGCTTTTTTCGGATCAAATCCTTAAAAATTTTGACACACCTCTCTCTGTGGGAAGAAAGCCTGGATTATAGCTAATGTACCCTTGCTCTGTTAAAAATACAGCCATTAAGACATTTAAATTAAATATGATTAGTCAGCTCTAATTTAAACCTCAGCATCTGTAGAGTTTTAATTAGAGTACAGTAAGTGAAACTCATATGCAACTTTTGTTAATGCTGCAGTGCTCAGTGGCCAGAAGTGCCAAAACCCATGAAATGAACCTCTCTCCACATGCAAATACTCCAGGAAACTAAACCAGGAACAAATGAAACAAATGAAATTGTCTCTTTATTGATCTGTTATGTAGTTAAGATAAAATGGAACCTCTGTCAACCAGCAAATTTATTCTCCTTTCCCCGGTGAGGGAATATTTTCTAGCTCTGTGAAATTGCATCCGTTCCAAAGGCTAAACTCAGGCAGCTCTAACGAGGCCTGAAGAATCAAGGATGAAAAATATTCCTTAGAAAGCTCCATCTGTTATTAGTCTACAAGAGGACTTGGGATTTGTGAAAAACACGGGGGTGCTGTCTGAAAGGGGCTGCTCACACACGGCTGTTTCCAAACACTGACTGAAGGCATTTCACTGTAATCTGGGAAGCAATCACTAAAGTATCCTGGGCTGCCCTTTAAAAGCAGTGATGCAGCAAGCCTGTGACAGAGAAAAACAGAGATTTATTCTATTAACTAATCATTGCAACCTGGCAGCTGAAGAGAGAAAAACTCGAATACCCAAGACAAAGCAACTAAGTTATGTTATTTCTAGTGAGAGATTTTAAAGGAAAAAAGAGTTAGGTTTTCAGTAAGTATCATTAGTATTTAAAGAAGCAATGGAACGCCATGAATGTGGAATGCAGCTCTCTGATGCCAACCAAGAACTTCCCAAAACAGGCATCATTAAAAGGAGAACAAATATTTTGAGGCAGTGGACTGAGATGGGCCATTAGGGTGGCAATGGATGAGTGTAATCCAAGAGCTGGAATTAGCTGGTAAGGAAAGAATCCATGAAAAACTGTAGAAAAATTCTAAGATGTAGGGAAACAATTAGAACAAGGGCCACTTTTAAAAAGCTTTTCTTCTTGTGCAGTGAGCCAGTGGCTAAAATAACTTGTTTAAAAGAATGTTTTCTTTCAAGTCATCTTAATCAGCAACTTCCTAAAAGCAGGAATGTCTCAATGATCATAAACACAAATACTGAGTAGCCTAATACAACTGAGTTCATTAATTTGACAGAGGAGAGAGAAAATATGATATCCAATGTAAGTACTTCTGACAATCCAATTGCAGCCAGGGAGGGGTTATTACAAAACACCTTTTTAGCAGGGATCTAAAACTGCAAGTGGAGCAAAAATCACTGTGCCACATCCCTCCCCTCAGGTATATCGGTTTTACACTGACATTTACAATTCCATCAACTTCACTGGCACAGATTTAGGTGCAAGAATGGTTTCTTGGCATTTGAATATAAAACACATCGCCCTGGAAACATCTCTCTGTGCAACCCTGAAATATTTCACTGCATCTGTAAACACCTGAAAATGTTAGAACCCTCCTGGCCATGAACCAGGAGTTATTGAAACTTGACAGTACAGCCTGGTCTCTCCTGTGTCCTTGTGTCATTCCCAGCCCTGCTGGTGCCTGAGTGGAGCCAACAAAGACACAGTGAAACAGTGAGATATTTGGGTTTTACTGCTTCCACACCAGTGTAATAATGCTGGCATTCATGTAATTACCTCTGGTTTCTTCTGGTAAAAGGACACAGAACTGTGTGGAACAGACGGATAGGAAGCCTCCAAATTAGGACACAATCCTTTCAAATTAAAGAAAATGTCTCACCATACTCATGTTAGACTGCACACTTTAGCTGCACCTTATAAATATTTATGAAGTTCATTAAGGGATGTATAATATTTGAGCTTTAATTGTTTAAGGACATTAAAACTTAATTTTAATAGAGGTCATATAACTTCTGAATTCCTAGTGTACCAGCTCCAGACCTTTAAAACTTAATGGCAATGATGGGTTTTCCATCACGGGGTCAGAGGCGTTAGCAAATGTAATTTTCCAGACTCATCTAAAATATCATTAATTCTATTCTGTGCATATAAAATGATCTGAGTTATCAGAGTCATGGTTAATACAGGGCAAATCCTAGACTTTTATCCTCTGTTCCTCAAATAAACTCCTCAAGTTGTCAAAAGCAATTAAATTGGAACAACATGAAGTCATGTTGGGAAATTGTGTTGAAAATCACAAATGAGGTTAATATTCCATCATAGTAATGGTCTCATTAAATACCCCTAAGCACTGCTCTGTTTTATTGTACATCTTAAGGAACTTACTCTGCCACATTCCAAACCAAAAGCCATTTTGCCATTTTTGTCATTTCACATTTACAGAACTCTGCTACTTTATTTAGTTGCAATTTCTGCCCTTGAAAGTCAGTGGATTCTCTTCAATTCTTCCTGGGAAAATAGGTTTGCTGTGGTTTATTTCTTCAGCTGGAGTAGGTGCAAGAAATTTTGATGCATTTGCTCTGTTTCATTTGTGCCACCAGTTAAAGGAACACATTCTCTGGCCATTTTAGAGAGCTTTTATTGCAGCTGGCTTAAAAAGTTTTAGAGGTGCTGTTGCTTCAAGTATGTAGTTCCCACAAGAGTAAAACAATATATAGATCTTTCTACCTTTTGTTGTTGTTTTGCCGTGAAAAGAGGGGATGAAATTTAGCAAGCTCTTATTTCAATCAAGAGTTTCATAAAGAAAGCCTCCCAAAGGGATTCCCTCATCTTTAAAAGAAGCCAGTACATTCATCACATGATATTTTAGCCATTTCCCACAGTTTTGCAGCATCCTGCAGTAGTGGGAGCACACCTCTACTTTGACAGCCACATTTCCAAATCACTTTGTTCTGTTATTGGAAAGCAGAACCTGGTCTTCTTTCTAAGGCAGATCCTTTCATGATCTTAGTGGCATTTTTACTGGAAAAGTTTTTATTGAAATGAGCTGTATCTTCTCAGAACCTTTTAAGATCTGTGGGTCTTTAAATAAACCCATGAAAACCTGAAAATTTAAATCAGTGGAAAGAGAGATGGCTGGAATTGAAATGCAGCTGTGATAGCAATAGAGCTGGCACTGAGGTTTTGAATTCTGAAGGCTGGCTATATATTAACACACTAATGCTAATTAGTCCATTACCAGTTAAGTAATATACTGACATTAAAATAAAATTAGTAAACTAAACAGTGTCTGAATAAACGGAGGTGGTGGAGAAAACTATGATCAGCCAGTATAATGAAAATCCTGGCAGAGAGCAGCTCTCTGGGGAAGGATTCAGTGGAATGAAATGCCCTGATCAGGAAAATATGGATTAGGAAGGATCCCTGAAGATAATCTGCTCCGATGTTCCAGTAGGAATGGGGTTGTTGCAAAGAACAGGTGGTGTCCACTGTGGCTTTGTCAATCCACATCTTAAAAGTCTCCATGGATGGGAGATTCCACAATATTCCTAGAAAATTCTGATTTGGTACGGCAACCCCTCATTAGTGAAAAGGTTTTCCCAACATATCCATTCTGAGCCTCCCAAATTCCAGTTCAGGGCTGTTCCCTGTGCTGTTCAACCACCACAGAAGAGTTTGGCTCCACTGCCTTTGGCACTTCCGTGTCAAACAGCTGAAGGTTTTTCTCAGCTCACAAAATGCCCTCTTCAGGCTCAGTGCTTGGTCAAGGTCCCTGACCAGCCCTTATCCCTCATGAGCTGCATCCTCCCTGTTTTCCAGCAGGGCTGTATTAATGCAAAGCCTTCCTCACCCTACATGCAAAACATTGTTGGTTCATCTCATTGTCAAGGTCCTCATTGTCCCAGTGACAGTGTTTTACACCACAATGACACAGACTTCGAGATTCAGAAGGCTGAAAATGACTCCCCTATTTTTGGGATGTGTCTCCCTTTTATACTATTTTACACAGACCAATTTGATTGGTGAAACAAAGACAAATCTCTTCACTCACATTGGTTAGACCAGAGGGACAGCAAGAAGAAATCCCTCCTAGGAAAAGGGATGGATAACTGAGTTACGGTTACAAAAGCATCACTCCTGTTGACAGAAAATTCCCTGGGAAAAGAATTTCAGAAAACCAAAACACCTCAGGCATGGAACCCAGGCTACATCCCAGTCCTCAAGACCCCTCTGAGTTGCCTCCCAGCCACTTGGCAATTATTCCTCCTGCTTTAGATTCGCCCACAAATCTAGAGAGTGTTTTTCTGCATGTGTTTTTTAGAAAAACACTGTGTTTTTCTAGCTGTGACTTCCTAAACATAGAGCAACGCAGGTTCTGCCCTCTGCACATCTTTTACCCTCGTCACAGCTACAGAGGGAATTGTCTTGCAGTCAGAAGCCAAGTCACATCTGCCAGCATGATCACAGCTGAGTCAAGGTTCCTTCTCTGTTCCCAGCCTGTAGGCATAACAAAAGCCCAGGCAGTGACAGCACTGAAGTGACAGCTCCAGAACATTTTGTTAAACTTCTTTTAGTACAAAAGGTAGATAGATACTGCATAATTAAAAGTGATGTTAAATTTTCAGGGAATACTTTTCCTTTTCTTCATATAATTAATTTAAATTGTAATCAAACTTATACAGTATAAGATCTCTGTTTCAGTGTTTTCTAGGTGAATCAATTTAATTTTCAGTTTAAGGCCTATGTTACAGTTTAGAAACTGACAAAAAAAGGAGAGCCAAAATGTGCCTATTTAGTTTAAAATCTATTTCTTGCTGTTTCAAAGGGGAACTGCTATCCCCAGACTGGTGATTCCACTAGTGATATGAATGCAGTCCTGACCCAACGTTATCAGGGTACACTTCAGGATTCTGGGAGATGTCTAAGACACTACAAAAGTCTTTTGCAACCATCCTCCACTGTCTCTTGTTCCATCTTCTTTCTGTGAGTCTGATTTCTGTATGTCTGTAAAGTCACCTGTGTGATGGCAGATTGTTTCCCTCAGCTGTAATAACCTCTCTCTGTTTTTAAGATTTCCTGTGTGGTTTAACTGACCCTGTACAGATTTGTGCATTTGTGTCCATCTCACACACTGCACAAGGACTCCAGGGCAATTCACCTTTGGGAGGACATGAACAAGAGTCCTCAGGGAGCAGAAATCAGGGTGAAAAAGGAAAAGCAGTCACTGAGCTGAGGCAATGGAGCTGCCAGACCCCAGATTTCACAAAAAAACCCAGTTTTATTTCTCCACACAGCCAGTAATTGCTGTGCCACAACAGTGCCTGTTTTGAAACAAGGTAAATCTCATCCCCCTTGCAGAAGGCCCTACAGCAGCTTTGCCTTCCATACTGAAGGGCCAGGGTAATTCAGAGTGAAGTCTGGCTGACAGGTAAGAAATAAAGCAAGACAGATACCACCCTGAAAAGTAACAGCCATGATTACTTTAATGTTTAATGGAGCATTTAAAAAAAAAAAAAAAAAAAAAAAAAAAAAAAANCAGTCTTTCCTATAATGGAGCTACTTCAATAAATGTATTACACCCAATACATTTATTCAGGGGTTGTATTTAATTGAACTCTTAGGATTTGGCTGAATTTGGAAGTTTACCAAAATATCTAGTCAAGAATAATTACCAGGCTACGCTCTCTAATTGAGATTTAAAATGTCTTTTTTTTCCTATTTAGTATAACCTATGCTGGAACTATGCCTGAAGAGCTGTTTTGGAAGGATTCTGAGAGTAGATAAATCTTTATAATTATGAAAGAGCCACATAATGTAATACACAAGGACCAGGCAAAGATCATCCAACCCAAAAAAGAAACTTCAAATTTCTACTGCAGAGTCAAATATGAGTTGTGAGTTAAAAGAAAAACTGAGATGTGCCATTTACACATATATCAGGTCTCTAAAGAAGTTCTTAAAGTCTATTAGTTTTGATTTAACTACATTTACATGATTTTACTAATACTTGGTAAATGCCTTAAACTGCCTGGGTTTTCACTTTGTCTGTAATTGCATTCATTGAGTTTGCCTGCTAAAGTTCATGCCTTGGAATGTGTTAAATCAAATACCTTAAAATATGACTATGTTTTATACTGAGAACACATCCATGTGACATTTACAGACCTTTTTTCCCATGAATAAGGCATTGCTGTGCCAGTGGAAAAAAAATTAAAGTAGAACCCATCCCTCAATGTCTCCTGGAGACACAATAGCAGAGGCCAGTGCAGGAGAAGCAAGTGCAGGACTCAGAAAACAATGCTAAATGTCCAAAGAATGCCTAAATACTGGCAAATCAACTGAGGGGAGCAGTTTTGGAGCATTTTAGTCCTGTATCACCCATATGGATTTCTGTTAATGCCTGAGAACACCGAGGGAAGTTCAGCCCCTGAGACATCCAGAGGTTCTGCTGTGGCTGAAGACTGTGATTGTGTGAGAAGCAGCAACAGCAGGATTGGGAGAGCCAAAACCCTGGGAACAGTCCTCCAAACCAGTGAGTTTAATAGCTACCCAGATGCTAAATTAGGGAAAAAAAATAAGGAAGGGTGTAAATCTGTAAATATTGTGAGTGCTTTGTCACTCTGGCTAATTTTATTAACGTTTTAGTAGGTTTGGGGAGTTCTATAACAAAGTGAGGAGGTGTAGCAGGATTATACCTGTGTGGTCACTCCATCAGCTTGGGACAGTAACCTGTGCCAGTTTTAGCCAATTTTGTTCTCTCAAACACACATTACACTGTACACACAGCTGAGTTTGGTGCTTTGCAGGAGGCTGACTGACCCAGCTTTACAGGGAGGTGACCAGTAGGAATTCTGGACACAGATGTCCCTTTTTATGGATAATGATGGGCTCATTTTAGACTGGAGGAGTTTAATGCATCAAGTCCATCCTAGAAAGGGCGGTGACACTAACAGAGGCCAAGAAAGTGCTGCCACTTTCTTCTGGAAGGCCTCTAAAGCTCTGAAATAAAAAGTGACCCATTTCCTCATTATTCTACATATGTTTTCCTTTTCCCTTCAGGAAAATCAAGCCCTGATGAACAGCCAGAATGAGAAACAGAAGTTTTCTAGAAACCATGGGATTAATTTCCTGCAGCTGGGTCTCTGCTAAACATGACCAACCCCAAAATGCTGCCTCATCTGCAAACTGGATGTGAGCAGCTGAGTTCATCTCAAAACAAATTGCATTATTGCACTGCTACATCTCTAACACATCTTTAATTCTAGATAAGCCATGGATGCCTATTTCCTTTTTTTTGTCATAGTGCAATGAAATAATGTAGGAACAGTCCTGACCATGCAAAGGACTATTCTCAGCTAGTATAAATCAGGGTTATTTCAGAGAAGGCAATGAACTGAAGCTGGTTATGTCTCCTGCAGCTGTAGATCAAAACAGTATTAACATGAAACCTGCTGCATGGAGCTATTTAGAATTATTTGTGAAGTGCCTAATCCCCAGAACCTTCTTTTCAGGTTATTAATCACAACGTACTTGTTATCCTGACCTGCTAATAGAGCTGCTGGGTAAAGATTGCAGTCCTAGCACAGAATTCTGCCTTGCCTTTTCATATTGTATATTGTTTTATTAGTCAGCTTCACTGCAATTAAGTGAAGCCAAGCAAACCCCACTTTAATGTTATATCAACACAAAAAGTGTTGGAAATCCTGTGACCCATTGAGGTTCTAATAAACCATTGATTATATATCTGCAAATGTGTGACTGGAGATGTTGGACTGATCACCTCTTGTTTGGGTCACTCAAAACATTCACTCAAGAAAGTTCACACAAGAAAGTTCAAATTCCTTTTTTAAAAATCTAGATTGTCTTGGAGACAAGATCAGAAAATTCTGGTTGTTACTCCTGTTCTTAAAATTAAGAATTTATTATAAAAATAATAACAGGAGTTATTAATAAAAAAGAATTACAGGAGTAATTCTTGGAGTTACTCGTGCTTATAAAATGCCAGATCAATACAAACTGTAATGATGGTTATGGCAACTGATGGAAAAACAATCAAAAGAAATAACTTTGCAGACTACACAGCTGAGAGAACTTGACATTTGAATTTCAGTGTCATCACAAGATTTTGTGAGTGTGCAATCACTGCCAGGCAAACACACTCTCAGTGCTGAAAAAGGACATTTATTCTTGTGAAGACATTTCTGTGTGAAGTCCCAACATCTTTCATCTTTCTCCCACAATGCTGGACTAGTTGGATTATTTGAAATTTCTTCCACCTGAATGGGATGTTCCTTTCAAGTAACCTGGACTTGTGTTTCTTCACCTGTTTCATCATTTTTCAGAGGCCAACGAGGAATTTATCAGCCTATTTCCATCTCTTTTGCAAGAAGGCTAAAAACATTTCTTGAGGAAATAAACTGATCATCTAGTTCAGTCCTTGTCTTTCCAACATTGCCTGTTCCTGGTTCCTCACAGCCACTTAACACTTTATAAAGTTTATACTACATCCTATTGTACACGAGTTACAGGACAATTTCACAAATGATAACTGCATCAACTACTACAGCAAAAAAATTTAAATATCCCTTCACTACAATTCCTTATTTTTTTATATTCAACATTGATATCAAATAAAAAATGAGATTATTCTAACCATTGAGATTTTGCAGCCTTGTATAACATCTTTCTCTCTCTCCCATTTTACATCTATACTTGAGCCGTTTTGCTTCTACAGATCTGTTTCCAAATATTCTTCTTCCATCTAATTCAAACTAAATGATTGGTTTGGGTCTAATCAATTCTCCCTCAATTTCTTTAATAATGTATGGATTGTGTTTGGTTTTTTAAGCTTTCTGTTTCAATATGCATTCCTAAGCATAATAAAGGAGAGTAATGAAATATTTCCTCTTCTTAATGCAAAGTTCTGCTCCAGGCTCCTGATTTCAGAATATTAGGATGGAAAATATCCAGAACTCCCACTTCTCTGCAAGTAAACAGAAATTTCTAGAGCCTGAGGGTAGCCAAAGTGATACAATTTTGTTTATATACTCTCAATTGCCTTTAAATCAACATCTAGCATCCTAATTCTTCTTCCTTTTGAATCTTCTACTTGATCAAACACTTTATTATTTTTGATGGAATACTGTAAATAGTTTCATGACATCAAATGAAGATGTGATTGATACTGCCAGCATGAGATGAATCAGCACACATGAATTTCATGACTTCTTAGTAAAAAGAAACTATTTTTACTTTATTCCCTCTACCATAACAAGTGTAGTTAACTGTGTTAGTATTATTATAATGTAGAAAAAAGTCAAAATATTAAAAGAAACTGTGGGTTCTTATTAGCAGGATGAATATTGAAAAACCACAGTGCAAGTTGCAGGGATCTCCCTCTATTTGTGTGAGGACAGGTGAGTGAGATGTTGAACTAAAACCTATGAATCCATCAGTAGTTTATTTTTTTTATTATTCCTCTATATAAATATCTATCTCTTATACATATCAATATCTGTTAAAAATATTGCTATCTATAAAATATATTGATATGTATAAAAATCAGAATGAGCTGGGATCTTCCTTAATTTGTGATTTTGGGGACTGTACTCAAAACTGATTGGAGTGAGCTCTTCATATTTTCTTTTTCCAGGATATTTTCTGATTATTTCCTTCTCCCCATCACTTGTCATCTCTCTGCCCAGTGCTCAATACCATTAAATACTCACAGTCACCAACCTTGCTGAGCTTTTTGCCCCCTGACACATCCGTGTATGGCCCAAAAATCTAAACTGAAAATTATCCCATACAATACCCAAATAAATCCTGGTTTTTTGAAAAAATGTTCCCTACTCTCATAGCCTCCAGTATTGACTATGGATTTAATGATATATAGGAATGTTTCATATACACGACATTTTTTTGGATGCTTGTGAAGGGGATTAACCAGAGGAAGCATTATCCTGAACCCAACTCATTTAATGCAAGGTTAAATGTATTTGTTTCCATCTGCTTTGTTGGCAGAAAGGCTTTATGGCAGCTAAGCCAGGGAAAGTCACAGAGAAATCATCATAAAATCTCACTGATACTAACAAGGGTGGGGAGTTTCACTGGACTGAAAATATCCTGGTACCACTTCTCCTATAATGCCACTTCTTCAGGAAAGAATCATGAGGTGGATTTTGTTGGCTTTATTTTGTTTCCAGAATAAATACCTTAATTATTTTAATTTCATTTAGGAATGAAAAACGTGCATGTGAGCAATCCCATTTGCAACATCCAGCACTCAGTTTAAATCACCTTTCAAGGATGGAGCTTTCCATTTTATGCATGCCAAGAGACACCATTAAAATCACAGGAGCTGCCTGCAATTCATGGGGAGCTGTAGGAGTCCACCACAGAATATTTTTGTCTCATTTGCTGGCCCTCAGGAAGGTGATTAACTCTGAGAACAAGCACAGTGTAACTGGAAAAGTGAATTTCTCAATCCCCTGGTCTTCAGCATCCTGTCTGTCATGGAAGTTGCTTGGCAGTGGTTGTCACTCAGCCTGGGCTGTGCAGTCAGGGGGGACCCCACAGAAGGTCAAAGCTTTGACCTTGGCACCACAGTCTGAGGGAATTAAGAGGAAAAAAACCTCCATCTGCTGATCACTTCACTAATTACCTTGGAGTGATTGTTATTGTCCTCACCTCGCTCCTGCACGCACACAACGTGCTCGATATTTAAATGCACTTTTCTGGAAATATTAATAATTAAATATTTATAAATTAAATAATTAAAATAATAATTTATCTGTTGTTTTTGAGGCTAGGCTGGGTCACATCCTAAAGGATCTGACAAGTGAGAAGCAGCAGCTCCAGAAATGCAGTGTGAGAGCTGTGAATCAGAGTCTGAGAAAGACAACCATGCTGACTGCAGAGTTTGGCTGCTAAAATGTGTGCCAGAGCTTCCAGATTGCTGTGCTGAATGCTGGCACTACATTCACTGGTGCTTCTCATTTCTCAGTTATCAACAACAAGAATTTGGTTCACTGCTGCTTTGCCTTGGGGGTTCTGTTCCCTGGGGTGTTCACAGTTGTCTCAGAACTCACAAAATTTTCCCTGATTTTTTTTCTTCCCTTCTGTGTGAAAACCAATAAACATGAAATATTTAATGAAAGATTATTTTTTAAAATTGTCTTTCCTGGGGAATCAGATGTTTTCTTTATTGCAAGGAAATTTTTTCCAGGAGAAAAAAACTTTTATGCAGCTCTAAGGATGGGGCTTTTTCACAGTAATGTATCCCCATCTGCTTGTGTAGTTTATTTTACATCATTTGGTGTCTGTTTAGCCATGGCACAGTTTAAGGAGCTCTTGTGCTATTCTCAATTGGTTTGCTGGTCAGTAAACCCCAAATGCCCAAATTCTTGAAATCTGACAGTGCATATCAGTTTATGCTTGAATTTTACAATTGAAAAACTAAATTTGAACAACTGAGCCCAGTATTTCAGTGCTGATGGAAAGAGAGATGGCAAAAAATGGACCAATAACTCATTTTTAAGGTGTTGAAATTTCAGGAACAAAAAATTCCTCCAGATTTGCGATTTCTTAGAGACCTTTGAGACCTTTTCATTTACAATGAAAAACTTCTGTAATCAAACTGAAAGACAGAATGTTAAATACTGTGCCATATTTTGAAACTGTTTTCAAGTCTGTGCAGCCATCCTGTCTTTTATAAAGTACATTTCTTCCCATATCTACCAAACTTACTGATTTTAAAGCCATGTCCACAAGCCTCCATCTAGAAAGGACTGGATAACGACCCAGTTCTGCTATTGACTGAAACTTTAAAGCTGGTTCTTTTTGGGTTGTTTCTGAGCTTCTGTTTGATGTTGTCAGCTCATTTTTGAGGTTTTGTTTGATGTTATTGGGTTAGTTTGAGTGTGTTGTAAGTAAATTTTGCTGGGTGGCACAACCTGCCCTAGAAATATCAATAATATAATAGCTGCAGGGAAAACCAGCACGTTATTCCTGCAGTACTTATGAAGTAGAAACAAGTGATTTTTGTGAGCTTTAGCTAAATGTAAGTTAAAGAGAAAACACCCTTTTTATTTAAAGGAATGTATGAAAGAACAGACCACGTGCTGAGAAGTTCAGCTGCAGCAAGTGACGTTATTTTGCACATATGCAAAAACCATGGCAGGGACACTGATTGGATGTATTCCCTGGGGAATATCTTCTCTTTTTTTGAAGTGGGATGGTTAATTATTGGCATTAAATTTAAGCAGTGTTCAACCTAATGGAGTGTCTTTGCTTGGCTCTGTGCCCTTGCACAGCAGGAGATCAACCTCCCTGCAATAAATATTTATCATTCCCAGTGAAACTGAGGAATTCCAGCCACAAGCCAAGGCTTGTGCCGTGCAAAGCTCTGTAGGGACAAGGAAAAACAGTCCCAGGAAGCACTGTAAACAAACAGCTAAAAAGTGGGAGTAGGAACAGTGTAAAAGCATTAAAATTATTTGTCCAGCATCATGCAGCAAGTTAAGGAACTCTACTGAGTAAGAAAAAGATTGTCTGACTCTCATTTTTGTCCTCTGGCAACCAAATGCTGCTCTTCCCAAAGCCACAATCTCTACCACACCACTCTGCTTCTTTACTGGTTTAACTTCACAGCCATGAATTACCAAAACTCTGTTTACCTTCTACATAATTGTTCACTGTCAAACTTAAGATCTGTAGATGGACTAAGGGATGTGAAGATAACTGCAGCAAATAGAAAATTAAATTACTTCTAAGAACAGCCTGTCTGAAATCCTGAGGACATAATGGAGTCCCCCAGATTTATGCCAACTGATGGTGTTACCACAGTGTTTCAGGTGCTGAAATTGTGTATAGTGCCAGATCATTTGAACTGAACAGAGAATTCACAAGTTTCTCTAACTTCCATGCACCTCAGCTACCAGAAAGTCACAATTCCCTTGGCAATCTATTGCTAAATTTCCCTTGCCTTAGACATGGAAAACCTTCCTAATCTCTATCAGTGTTCAGATGTGACAGAGAAACTATAAAAGGGTTTTCACTTCCCCTGTGGGATGTGAGATCCCAGAAATCTTAGAGCAAGAGATGAAGATGATGCCAGCCTTAAGCTGCTAAGGCAGAGTTTGTTTACAGCAGTCCCTCAAGTGCTCTAACCAGATATGTGGGTCAGAGGAACTATATTTTTACATCTCTCATTTGCACAGAAAATATTTATACCAGTAAATAATTAATTGCATGAGATCCTGCTGGCAATTTTCATTATTAAATTTGTTATTAAATCACACTGCGTGTCTTGGCAAACAGCAAACAATTAACCAAGGGCAAGCCACGTTTCAGTCTGAGTAACTTGGGTTTTTTTAAGTCAACACCAGAAGAGCTCCAAGGTAACAGAACCCATCAAAATAACTCTGTTGGAGGGAGGTGTCTCCAGGTAGTCCCAATTTGGCCATACATCCCACTGCTGCTGATACCAACATTATCTCTGCTGTTATACTAATTATCACTTTGTTATGCTAAACAATCTCTTTATTTTGGTAATGCAGGCGTAATTCTGGATTCATTAGCTCAGACATAATCGCACCTTGGGGAAAAATAAACTGAGAACACACTGATAAACAAGCGTGATTGATACTGGGGAGTCGCAGGAATTTGCTAATAATTCTATAGATTGACTTCCACGACCGCTGATGCTTTCACATGGAAAAAGCAATTTTCTGCCATTTCTTCTGACTTCCTGTGCCCATCATTCTGAGAAGAAGAGTAAGGAATTCAAGGAATCCTTAAAAAATGAGAAATGGTTGTGAGCTGCCACATTTAGTTCAAACCTAAAAAGAGGGTCTGGCTATGAATCTGAACCCAGGCTGCTTTTTCAGTTCTAGAGACCAGTTCCAGCTTTCCTCTCTGCTCTGCACGTCAGAGTTCAGCAGATGTCAACTTTTTCTAAGAATCAACTATTACAAATCCACCTCTGATCTGCTTCCAACAACCGCTAAGAAGTGGCAAAACTTTCCTCAATGAAAGAATTCCATCACATTTTGAAGCCAGTTAAAACTCAATGAAGCCCCTCTTGCCTGCCCACCTGCTTTCTTCTTCCTCCCCACAGCCTTTAAGTCAATGCTTAATTCTTGAAGGTAAGCTTCCAAATAAGCAAAAGGAAAATAAATTACCTGCCATGAGTACACTGAGACTTTTCAGTGCTTTTTTTCTTATTTTGGGTTGGTTTATTTTTTTTACCACAACAAAAACTAATTGCTCCACAGCCCGATTGCCTGGAGCCTTCCACCTCGTGAAACCTCTGTTATTAAGTGGTTCAGTTGTCAGAAGGATTTAATCCCTAATCAGTCTTTGCAATCAGATCCTGCAGGCTGCCAGACAAACTTGGCTTGGGTTGAATTCACTACACTTTGTGCTGCAGCAGATGCAGCTCACGGGGAGAGAACAAAGCTCCATCTGGGACACCCTCCTGCATTTCAGCTCTGCTGCTCCCTCGTGAGCAAGGCCCGGGTTTGTCTCATTCTGCTCTCCCAAATGGTGTTGCCACAGTGGCCCTAATTAGTAGATGGGCTTGTTACTAACTTGGATTTCATATGATTTTAACTTTCTTGGACACCTAAACCAAGGAATTGTGTAACATTGCTTTTCCAGCTGAAATATAACGTTGTATTTGAAAAGCTCTTTAACTTCTCATTTGTGCTGCTCTTATATTTTCTGTATTGTTCACTACCTGTCTATAAACATCATCATATCCCCACACACACATTTTATAGCATGGACTGGACTATTTCAGTATCCAGCTCTGGGCATTCTGGCTTGTCTCCCTTTATGAAGTTCATAAGAAAACTTCTTTAATCAAGAACATGTGCTTCACCCTGCCACAAATATGAATTGGTGTCTCTTCTTCAAGTTTTTCCAATTCAATATAATAAAATAATTCAATTTCTCTCTCCTGATCCTGCAGCTTGCTCTTGAAGTTAATCCCTTAGACTTCCTTTGAACAGTAGAACATCTGAGTCCACAAAAGAATCCCAAGGCAAACATGGAGTTGAAACCAAAGAGCCTGCACAGCTCTGTGCCACATTTCCTTAGCTCAGATATTCTTAGAAATGGGGTGGGGCATAAACATTATGAAGAGCAGTCTTTGGAATGCTCTAAACCCTTTGGAAAGGGTTTAGATTTTATGTAAAACTGTTTCTAGCTTATTTAAACTAAAAAAAACCCCAGAAAGCAAAAATCAAAAGCAATCCAAACAAACAAAAGAAACTAACAAAAAACCAAAAACAAACAAACAAAAAATAGCACTGAATGTGCAGAGAACCCAAGAAGATCCTGATGAAGCTCAGAAGTATAAGTTATCTTTGCATCACATTTCTCAAAATTGCTGCTTCTCCAAGACCAGAGGCATCCAAGAGGTTGATTTGATTCTACTGGAAATTTATTGTTCCTTTCACTTTGAATTGTTTTAATATAACCTACAGCCCTAATTCAGATGCAATTCATACTCACCATGACGATGATGAACTGTTCAAATGTCAAGCCACTTTAAAAACTGAATCTGGTTTAGTTTCAATTAGTAGGGTCTCTATTCTGTTCCTAAATCAGCTGCAGTTTTGCATGTGGTGATTGCCTGTTATCAGCATTTGAGAGATAAATATATATATATATATATTAATATATATTAATATATATGCCAAATGCAGCTTGTATCCAGCATGTCTGCTCAAAATTCAGTGAGTCAGTCAACAAAACTATATATTTGGTTTTGAATTATTTCTACAAAAAGGTGTTTACTTCTTTGGAACAAAAGCAACTTCAAGGACATCTATGATTTACTACACTGTGAAAAAAAACAGGCAAAAATATTGCATCAAAAAAATCAAAAACAGATGAAAAAGTTTAACTCAGGAAAACAGATCAAAAAGACTATACCAGCTGTTTTCAAGGAAAACAACCAAAAGTACTTTAAAACCTAAGTGTTCCACTGCCATTTAGTATCTATTTGAAATTCTTTGTAAACAACAGCAAAACTTCCACAAATTTTACTCAATATCAAGTACAAGTAGACAAGGACATGTAATTGCATCCACAGCTGATGGTCTGTGGAAATGAAAGGAACAAATCATGCCCCTCATCTCCCCAGAGACACTGAGAAAACAAAGCACTTTTGCCCCCAGACTTCAGCCTTAGTTGTGAACTCCTGGCCCATCCTAATGGATATCTGGCACTCCTTCCTCGCAGGTGAAGCTCTTTTCTTTACAGACAGAAAAACAACATTTGCTGAAATTTCCATTATTTCTGCTCACTGAGCCTGTATCAGGACAAAAGAAATTAATTTAAGCTTCAACTTGAAATTAATTTAGTATTTTCAGGTTTAGAGGAAAGAGATCCATAAGACTGTTTCCTTGTGCTTTCCCACACCTCTGCTACAGCTTCATCTGAGCTCCTCTCTGAGAAGGTTTCTCTTCCTTAATAAGCGTCCCTGACATCCAATCTGGTCTGGGGTGTGATTTGAATAGCAACCCTCAGGATGGGCACCTCTGGCCCCACTGAGCTGTGAAATGAATCAGACACAGGTAACAGCTTTTCTGCCATCCCAGCATGAATCAAAAACTCCTGAGCCCCCAGCTGCTGACAGAAATAATTCATCCTGGAGAATTTGGAGGGTAAGTGCTGGTGGACACAAAGCTTTTCCCTCAGGAACCACCAGGACTGTGGTGCCTCAAATATCAAATTTCCCACTCAGGACACTGCTGCAGGAAAGTGAGGGGAAGGATCTTGGTGTTTGAACTTCTGGGAGGTGGGGAAAATTTGCTTCCAAGCTCCTGCTTATTGTAACAACTGCTGGCAAAAGGTAAATTTCTGTCTGGGTTGGAATGCCTGGGTGCCAAATGTTGTGATGATGATTCTTGCAGCCTGATGGGCTGGGATTCACTTGGACATTAGGAAGCAGCAAACTGGCAGAGTTACAGAGAGCAGGCTCAAAACCACATCCACATGAACAGCAAAGCCTTAAGAACTTTTCCCTGTACTTCCTTAATTTTAACCTTTCAAAAAAGCAAATTTGAAGGATTCCCCAAACCTTACTCCATAACTGCCTGTTGTTGTATCATTTTCCTCTGGCTTGCCTCTTCTCCACCCATTTTTTTCTTAAATGTTTTGAATCTTCATGTTTTGAGTCACTAAGAGATGAAGAATAAAATTATTTCAGAGAGAGAATAGAGAGCAAGGTGAGAAAAAGGGTGGGCTGCATGATGCATTTATGGACCCATGGAAACGTGAAATGAGTCACTGTTCATGAAATTGAGTGAACATAAAGGGATGAGGTACAATGAAGAGGAGGAAAAGCAGTTGAAAATGTTAGTGTGTTAACTGAAATCAGTTAAAAAGCTACTTTAAAGTAATTAACAATGACTACAAAGCCAGTAACACTGTGTAACACTGTAACTTTTGAAGAATTTTCCCCCACATGATTACAGTCATTATATGATCATAATCTAGTAAGAAAATCACCACCAGCAAAATTCCCAGAGGAACATAAAATCACTGCCAGCTAACAGCATTCAGGTTGCTCCTGGCAAAAGTATAAATTGGATGCAGGGAATAGGATGATTACAGCTTCACCTTTCAAAAAGTTCACAGTGATCCCTTATATTTTCTCAATTTCTATGTATTGAATGTTTGCTGCTGTTCTTTAATAATCTCCAACACACTCTGCTTTGGGGTTTTTCAGCAATTTCCAGAGCTCAGTTACATTTACAGGCTGCATTTACACAGCTCTGGGGGACTAAACTCAAGCATTAATTGGTTTTAAACTTTGAAACCTTCTCCTTCAGGAATTTTGACTAATGCATTTCATGCAAATTGTTCCTTGCTTCACCAGCTTCAGATGTTAACTTCTTTTTCAATAAAGAGGGACTTCCACTTTTCAGTGGATTCCCCACTTTTCTCTGTAAGGACTTGGGCTCTGCTGAGGAAGGAGCTGATACACAGGACCATTGGGTCAGGAATAATGAATATCTAATCTTGTGAATGTCAGCAGAAACCATCTGAAGAAAAATTGTAACGTTTAGATTGAATTTAGATTTCTAGAACAATTTTGGGAGGAAAGAAAAGCCAATTTGTTTTGGCTTTGTTTTAAACAATAGACTACCAAGTCTGGGCAAATTCAATATGGTGATTTGGCTCCAGTTTTCAAAAATTATTAATGGAGCCTGTGTCCCTCATTTCCCCATGCCTGGGCTCTGAGACACAGACATTTAAATACTCAGATCATGGCCGATTTGTTGTATCTGGAGAGAACCTAGAGCACACTGAGCTGCTGGGAAACACTTTGTGCTTTCCTGGGTAAAAATCACTTTCTTTTTTTCTGTCATTGCCGGATCTGTGTTGAGTCCTTCCAGAAAAATTTTAAAACCTTGAAACTCAGCCCTGGCTGTGCAGGCCATTCCAGCTTTTAAAAGCCTCCAACACTTTTTGCACAACATCTCCTGTATTATTAATGCCATCCATCTTTCAGATATTCATGGTTACAGTGACTGTTCCTTTCCATGACACTTTTATATATCCTGTTCTACTCGAGAGATAAGGAGGCTGCAACTCAGCTGTGTGTTTATACAGAATGACAATGTTGGGGATCATCTTTATTTCCATAATGCTGATGAACCAGGAGAACCAAAGTGTTTAGGGAGGGGTTTTAAGTCTCCTACATTCAACCCACCCTCTCACAGGCAAGGAGGAAATTTGCTCCAAGCCTACAAATGGGTCAGCAAGGCCAAGGGGAGAAGTGCTGAGTGAAACACCAGTGGGTGGCTCATGACACGGAATTAGAATGGAATCAGACACCTCTCTGGCATTTTTGTGGAATATGAAGGAATCAGACACCCCCCTGGCACTTTTATGGAGCATGAAGGGAATCAGGCACCACCCACCATTTTTGTGTCACTGATGTGTCACCTTGGGGCAGTGTTGCCCTGAGGACATGTCCCCAGTCCACGACACAGCTGTGCCAGACTGAGTGGTTGCAATCTGCTTTGATCTTTCCGGCTCATTGATATTCAAAAACTTGGAGGATGACAGAATTAAGGTGATTTCTTCTGCACCTGTTCTATGAGAGCCTGAGGCAGAGCATCCCTCCTTCCATGCAGCTCACCAGGCAGATAACAAATGAAGTTATGTCCCTTAGAGTTGAACACAGAAAAGCACACAGAGCACATGGAGCAGGCAAAAACGGAGCTTTGACATTTCTGCCTCCCAGAAATGATTTAAAACTTCTAAAACAGCCAGACAAAAGACATGGAAGCAGTAATTATGAGTAATGCTAAGCTCCATCCAACAGTCACTTTCTGTCCTGACCTTACTTCCTATGGGCATAAGTAGTAAAGTCCATTTCTCCAACAGGAAAAAGTTCTAGAAAATGGAGGAACAAAGATGAAGTCTTATAGTTGGCTCAAATCCATCAAGGTACTTAATGAGGCTTTTTTAGTGTTGACTCCCCCATCCTTACAATGAGCTGATTAATAAAGCACCTGGGATCAGCTTCCAGGCACAATCTGTACTCAGATCTTAACCAGATTGATGTGTTTACTCAGCACACTGAACTAATTAGAACTTAACTTGCCTAATTTCTTCTTCAGAAACAAACCTGACTTCTTTCAAGGCATTTTAGAGCCTAGTAGAAGATTTTGAGTATTTCAGTTGGTTAAAAAAGCACCTGTCCTAAGTAAACGATGTTCCTCTGTGATGCATAATGAATGCAGTGGTGCTCACCATAATAAACCATCTAAACTGAATGTTGCTGAAATGAATTATTTTCTAATTTCAAATTCCAGTATGTCCCCAAATGCAGGCTGTCTCATAGAGATTTTAGCATATATCAGTATATTTAAATATCAGAGTGAGTCCTGTTACAACTGCCGTTCCATCTGTCGTAGTTTCTGCTGAAAGGTAGAATATTAATAAATGACAAATGTTTCCAAAACACACACTCACACACACTCAAAAGGGCATTATCTAGATTTATTTAGAGATTCAGTGACCAGACAAAGCAGGAACTCACAGTGTTTCCTAAGCACTGAGTTTTATTTCCCCCAGGGATGTTTGGGAATGCCTTCAGTGTTCCAGGCCTGGAACATCCCCAGGATGTTCTGCATTTCCACCCTGTGTGGGGAGTACTTTGTGGGCTGCCAATAAACAGATTTAGAGACTCAAACTCCAAAAGTTATTTTGTCACTGGTGTGTCCCAGGCTTAGTGCCACCCAGGACCCTGATACAGCCATTGCCCAAATCCTACATTCTGCAGCAAATTTACTGTGCCAATAAAGGAAGTGCAAAGAAACACCAGGAAAAGATGAGCTGAGGTTCTTAATCCCAAAGTCCATCAATGTTCCAATCTAAGGATCAGCATCTTCACCGTAAACCCCTATTGCAGCTGGGCATCAGATGCTGCGCAATTCAGAAATGCTCCACTACCCCACACCCATATTTCACTTTCTTAAACTGATAAAGAAGTGCATTTAAGGCAATATCTATGATTTTTATCCCAAAGGATTGTACATTTTTTTATTCCAAAGGGTTTTACTTGAGAATTTTCATTTTTCATCTGCAGCTTTGTAAAGCTGACATTCTGAAGATGTTTGCAAAATTGCAAAACTTGAAAGCCACTCAAAACTCACACTGTCAAATACTTTCTGACATTAATCTCATTTAAATGGAAAAAAAATCCACTTCAACTTCAAAAAAGTCTTTTCATGCAGGAAATATGCAGGATTTGGGAATACTTTCTGCCTCACAAGGCCCAATCCTAAACTCCTGATGAAATATTGGGAGAGCTTGAGCCATTCTTCATTCCCTTTGGAAAGTTTCCTTCACATGCACTGATTTAGAAGGTGAGTCACCAGCCAAACTCCCTCTCAGAGCTAAATTTCCTTGTGATTTTCACACCTGCAAAGGCTGTGTCTGTCCATGTGCATGAGCTCCATCCAAACATCTTTGTTTTAGCTGGCCCTCTCTCCTCCTGCAGGTGAGGGATTAAACCCTTCCACACAAGGTAGATAACCCATGGTTGTAAAATTCAGTGATGCTCAGACACATTTCTGTCTCACACCCATCCCACCCCATCAGGGTTTGTTCTGGTTTTGTTCTGAGCATGGACAGACTGGGCACCAATACCTGCTGCTAAAAGTCACTCATCTCCGTGCCAAGGTGTTTGGCAGTTTTTGGTGCTGCTTCTCCTTCGAGTTTTCAGGCATGGTGCAGTCAAGTTTCAGAGAATTTGCTAAATTGAGCATTTACACCCATTTTAGGCCCTCTCCCTGCTCATCTTCAATAGTTTTCTACTATAGTGTTGGAAATCCTCTCAATTCTTTATTCACAGTTCCATAGAACAACAAAACAGGTATTGACAGAAATTTCTGCTGCTGACATATGTGTTTTCCACTGTGCTAAATGCAAAAAAGCAGCATTTTAGCTCTGCAGAGCTGAAGTGGTGCTTTAGCTATAGATTTCTATTCAAAACACTCTCCTGGATTTCTCACCAGAGCCCAATCTTCCCAAACAACATATAATTACATGTTGCAGACAACACCCTTCCAGTGTGGCTCCAAATAAAATCTGGTTGGGCAAGAAATCCCATACAAAATCCTATCTCTGTATTAAAATAAAATAAAATAAAATAGATAACCTCACACACAGCCATCTTTTTCTCAGCATTCTCATATTTATTCAAACTGGTGGGTTTTGCCCATTACTTTGAAAAAGTACATGAAGGGATGCAGCAAATGCATTGGCCTGATTTGATTTCTTGGTTTAGACCAGAGAAATGCTACAGAGTTCAGTGGAGTTGTTTTTAATGAATGTCACTATGAAAGAAGTAGGCCAAGTACAGGTATGTTTTATTAAAGCCTCTGAGCTCCTAGGCACACAGCAGTATTAATAGCAGTGTAAAATTACTTGGGAGATTATTTTGCAAAAGAAATTTGAAGAAAATACATGGAAAATGTGCTACCAAGATTAATAGTTCACACACTAGAAAAAGTCATGCTTTTCAAGCTGAAAAGTTAAGGATGTTTCAAGAGCTTGTTCTTAGGGAATGGCATAATAACTTCATAAATAACCAAGAGAATATACACGATTACTGTACTTTTTATTCTCAATGGGTGTAATGATAAAACCAAACTACTTCTGGCCAAGAGGTCAGAAGTAAAATAACAGACATCAGAAAACTGCTTAAAACCCTTTCAGAAACTGGATTTGCACTGTTGGGTAAAACTCAGTGCTCTTTAGGGATAAAGGGAATAAAAAAGAAGTAACTTGTTTATGGGACAAGGGTACATCTTTTAGCTGGATCATTAGAGAATGTCCATGGCAGGGCAGATCTGAAATGAGCTGGTAGATGTGGCCTGATGAACAACTACAAGAGCACAGCAAAAATGTGCTTTACCTGCTCCTTCCAAAGACTCATTGCCTTTAAAAATAGGACCCAAATTTCTCTCAAAGTGCAAAGTAATTGTAGCAGTTCAAATGAGAACTGAAAAAAAGATAATAAAGTGCACATTGGCACTACAGAAGAGTAACAAACCCACAAACTGCAGGAACATTATTTTGACTATACTGCCACAAGTTCAGTGGCTTTCTGCTGTCAAAAGGTGCTGTAATGATTCCATTTCTGCTTTGTCCTTGTCTCATTAAAATGAATACTGAAAAGACTCACTGCCTAAACTCCTCTGGATCTTGGTCCCTATTCTCTATCGTTGCTACCCACTAAAGGTATAAATTCATTACCACCTTTTCAGGCAATAAATAACAGAATCATCACAGAATGGTTTGGGTTGTAAGAAAAGTTAAAGCCCATCTCATTCCCTCAGCTGCCATGGCAGGGACACCTTCCACTGTGCCAGGCTGCTCCAAACCCCAATGTCCACCCTGGCCTTGGACACTTCCAGGGATCCAGGGGCAGCCACAGCTGCTCTGGGCAACCTGTGCCAGGGCCTCCCCACCCTCACAGGGAACAATTCCTGCCCAATATCCCATTTAATTCTTTATTTCTCTCATCCAGTTTAAGGTCCTTGTCATTTTCCAGGTACTTTACATGCCTGCACTCCAGGAATTTGTCCCTAGAAGATTTCAGCATATTATAATCTCTTTGCTGTTTAGTTGTTGCTCACTGTGCTTTTTCCCTGATTGCAGAGCTGACAGGGAGTGTTCAGTGCCTGAATGTCCCATAAATATGATGGACTGTGTGATTGCTGTCAGTGCACAGCCAGGACCTGTGCTGCACACAGGCTCACAGACAACAGGCCCTCCAGGTACATTTTACATTTAGGTGTGACAAATGCTCCAAGCCCAGCAGAGAACAGGAGGTGCTCACCAGCCTGACACTATCAGCAGAACCCTGGATCACGTTCAGCACACAATTCTATATCTCATGATAAACCGTTTTTCTTTCATTTCCTGGCTTAACATTACTGGCAATTGCTCAAACACAAAATATTCTCAGAGACTCCAACAAATATTATTTTAACAGGATAAATACAATGATCATCTTTGTTAATGACTGTTTTCCTCTGACTCCAAAGAT
Organism: Sterrhoptilus dennistouni; assembly: GCA_013397095.1. Classification (NCBI taxonomy): domain Eukaryota; kingdom Metazoa; phylum Chordata; class Aves; order Passeriformes; family Zosteropidae; genus Sterrhoptilus; species Sterrhoptilus dennistouni. The sequence continues at coordinate 890,767 of VWZU01031158.1, forward strand.
TCAGATGTGATCTGCTATTGAAACACTGTTTACTGCTCTGCCAGCACAGCTTTTGTTTCATCTTCCTGGCTCCAAAAACTCCAAGTTTCATTGCAACACAAATCTTCTCACAGGCAGAGCTTGAGAGGTCCCCTCAAGATTTTCTGGCTGACAGAACCACAGCATTTGCCAGGATGCTCAGGGCTGCCTCCCAGCCTCCTGTTTATTTACAAGGGATTCCTCTTTCAATATACAGTTGTTCTGTGTTTAATTTGCTTCAGTTCTCATCTCTCCCTCTAAACTGTTTAAAAACAAATTCATACATCCATGCGTCTGTATTTTGTTATGTAAGGCTTATATATGAGTGGGATTTGAGCAACCTGGTCCAGAGGAAGTTTTCTTTGCCCATGGCAGGAGGATTGGAAATAGAGGAATTTAAGGTCCATTCCAACAGCAATTCCATGATAGATGTGTGAATATTACACAGCATATTATATAATATGGGAATGAAGAGGTACATAAACCTGACATGGCCAAATTTCAACACTGAAACATACCTAGGCCTATGTATGTTCCTGCACAGGAACATACAATCCTACCAGGAAAATTTGGTCTTTTCAATCAGTTTTGCTAAAATTTTGCCTTAAGGAAGAAAAGTTTCACACATACTTTTTTTTTTTTTT